>LPNX010792339.1:26783-98633 GCA_001517045.1 Pseudotsuga menziesii | reverse complement strand
TGAGGAGGATCACAGTTTATCCAATCATTTTTAATAATTAACCCTGGGTAGGATGAGAGAGTGCATCCTCTTTAAAGGAAATAGATGACAGAGAATGCTAGGATTGGAAAGCTANTGAGAGAGTGCATCCTCTTTAAAGGAAATAGATGACAGAGAATGCTAGGATTGCAAAGCTACTGCAGGCCATTCAATCACAATATTAACCACATCAGTTTTTCCCATTTTCCTTCAATGTACAGCACAACTTCCAACTAACATTAGGAATAGACCTATGTTCAAATAAACCCACCCATTAAAATTGTAAAAAAAGTATACTCGTTAATTTTCTAAGCAAAACCACATGAATGCCACAAAGAAGAATATTAGTCTTTAGACATACATTGCAACAAGTATAGTTCATATAATGATAAACACATCAACCAAGAAGAAATCACAATAAACCCAAAAATGACAACTCCTTATGAGTCTTAGCCAAGTTGCATTCCCACATGTTTGAACTTTGAAGAGATTAAAACCAGGAAAGAATTCCCAAGATTCATAACCCATCCTACAGTGTCTCCCAATCATGATCAACAACAAACTGACAGCTACATTCCATTCCATACCAAGGCCATAACAAAGAGGTTTATGGAAAGAGATAAGAGAGCCTAAAGTATTGCAAAAAGTGGCTAGATCGTGCAGAGGCTTATCGTGCAGAGGCTTAGGTGAAAATTGCTTTGGATTATCAACGGTTTTCAACAAGTGCACCTGTTTTCCTGCTGGTTCTCTCTTATTACATGACCAATCTGTCTGTCCATTGCAGGTATAGCATCCTCGTCACTATTCCTGGTGTTTGCATTTAAAAAAAAAAACTTATACAAAGCGTGGATACAGCGACGGTAAGGCGTGGATACAACGACGGCCAGGCGTTGATACAGAGACGGCCAGGCGTGGATACAGTGATGGCAAGGCATGGATACAGCGACGGCCAGGAGTGGATACAGAGACGGCCAGGCGTGGATATAGCAACGGCTTAGACATCTAACGAAATATAGAACATTGTCGCTCTTGCAACGCAAATTAGGGGTCGTCTCTATTGCGACGGAATTGTTTCCATAGAAAAAAAAACACTTAGACGTGGCAATATCCACGCTTTTTTGTGGATATTGCCACATTTTGCCGTGGAAAAATTGATCACTTGTACTAGTGCGTGATTACCTGTTGTATTCACGGGTTGACTGTATATACAGTCGCGGTATATTCATGGGTTTTTTAAGTGACAACCACGATTTGTTGTAGGTATAGTTCAGACTGCTAGGTTTTAGCTTAATTTTTGCACTTTGAATCCTCAAATGTTTGTAAGGTTTCTTCTCTAACATTGTACTGTGATGTTAGCATATGCATTTCACTTCTGCTTGTCCTTCAAGTGGTTTTTGGTTAATTCAAGCTTGGAAATTTGTGTGTAAGTGTGTTAGGTTTTTCCTTCTTGATCTTTTTGGTTTGAGTGCAGGTGCCTTTGTTGGTTGCTGGTGTCTGACTATCCTTCTAAAGCATTGATCTGTCTTTGATTGCTTGGATAGTGGTCTAGGTTTGTCACTTTGACCAGGTTTTGATCTATTTGTTTTGCTAAGTCAATAGTTTCGTCCATGTTAAGGTTTGAGTCATCTTTGCATTGTTTGTAAAAGATAGTTACTATAAAGATCTGACTGTTAACTCTTGAATTTATACATGTTTTAATTACATTCATTTGCATCGAAAATTTTGAGGTTTGTGAAAAGAAAAAGAAAAGGGAGTTTAGTTGCATAATTAGGTCTAGTGTAGACTCTTTGCATTAGTTGTTTTTCAATTATTTTTAGAAAACCAAAAATATTAAAGTCTTGTGTTTTTTCAAAAGTTATTTAAAAAATTTCATTAGTTTCATAAAATAAAAAAGGAAAAATATTGTTAAGTGCATTTATTTGAAATTTTTACAACACATTTGATTTCACTTGTTGATTTCAAACACCATCAAGTCCCACTCCACTACCTCTGAGTAATAAATCCATAAAAAGAACGATTAATATAAAATTTGCTAGTCATTTTTCTTTTTATAAGTTCGATCATCAACTAGCTTACGCTAGGTTCTTGGACCAGGATATTTTAACTGCCCAAGAGAACTTTGATTGCAAACATAGTGGCCCATATTTAGGTAAATCGACTTTTACAAGGGATAATCCGAAAAGCACCTCTAACACAAGATTCAAGCACAAGGTCGCGTGAGAGTTTGGTTGCGAAGATAACCCTCCAATACCTTGTTTGATTGTATACCAGGATTGTTGTGCATATGGGGGTTCTATCAATACCACTTCTTGGGCCCCATGAGGTGTCGATATTGTTATAATTCCAGGCTCAGCTACCCTGCCCATGCGCATCATTCAGGCCAATGACTGTTCCGCTGGACTCTCACTGTAGATTTGGTAGCCTTAGTTTCCAGACAGTAGGTTCTTACACAGGTGTCATTGGAAGGCTATTTCCAATGCTCCTAAGGTGGACTTGGAAGGTAACCTTGGTTGATAATTTGGGAGGGCATCCGGGTGATTCCAGTGCTTGAACCTAAAAAACTCTTCACGAGACACCAAGTAACTACCTGGTTCTATCAATACCACTTCTTGGGCCCCATGAGGTGTCGGTATTGTTATAATTTCAGGATTAGCTACCCTACCCATGCACATCATTCAAGCCAACGACTGTTTCGCCGGACTCTCATTGTAGATTTGGTAGCCTTAGTTTCCAGACAGTAGGTTCTTACATAGGGGGAATTGGAAGGTTAGTTCCAGTGCTCCTAAGGTGGACTTGGAAGCTAACCTTGGTTAATAATTTGGAAGGGCAGTTGGGTGATTCCAGTGCTTGAACCTTAAAAACTCTTCACGAGACACCAAGTAACTACCCTTCGATCTTCAATGGTTAGAAATGGGCCTTAATCATCCAGACTTTCCTTTTGAAGGTGTATCTTTTGCCTCTTGTGTTTGTGATACTTAGGAATTTTTCTAGTGTATTTTTTTTGGTTTGCTTGTGTCTTAGTTAGACCTTTTAGGTGTGTGAGTCAAATTTTTAGTTTTGGAGGACTATCCTTTTTGTAGGTCTAGAAGGTTTCAAAACCTTCCTCCATCTTTAATAATGGATCCTCCATTGCCACCTCAAAGGTGGAGACTTGACATAGATATTTCTATTGAACCAACTGATGTTAGCGAAGTACCTGGTGAACCAGAACTTAGACTTACTCAGGAAGAAATCCCTCTAGTAGAGATAGAAGACTTGCAGGCTGACGATTTTGCAAGGAATTACAACACACCTCTAACTGATTTGAAGGATCATGTGATAGTCCAAGTCCTTCCTTTCAGTTCACCTGTGATTGGTGTTTCTTTGAGTCCAAATATGTCTACTACAGAAGAAGGCATGTATACCCCTATTTCAGCCATGATGGATGGTGGAGTCTCACCTCCCTTAGTGAGTACTCCTAGACCTAGTGTGTCTACTCCACCTCTTTCTCTGAGTGCTCAAGTGGTCAGTCCCTCAACACCTTCCAATGTTGTAGATCGGTGTTGTGGGGTTGTCACTGGCATACCCAGTGCACCTTTTACTTCTTCTCCTTTCATGCAAAGTTCAAACTGGTCCAAGTGGGTCCACTTCTTTTGTCCAAGGTTTTCCATAGAATGGAGGACATATTCCTCGATCCACACCTTATGTAGGTCCCTCACCTACCTATGTGGGTGTGTCATTTGGGAACCAAAATACCTTCACATGTTATAGTTTTCATACCTCTATCTAGGTTTTGGTCGCTCCATTTGGGAGTTTTCCCTTTTCACTATTCAGTGGATGAATCTCCGCTCCCACTTTCCAAACTCTAGTTTTTGCTGGAGCAGTCCAAACCACCTATCACACACCACAAGTCAATAATCCTCTAGATTTTAGGTGGAACCTGTTTCAAAATAGTGCCACAACATCATAGCCAATGGCTGGGGGAAACCCCACCTTTTCCTTCGGGATCCCTAGGGCAGGTACTTCCTCACCCTAGACTCCTTTATATCAAACCCCAACTAGGCTAAGAAATGTTAAACTTGCCAAATTTTTCTAGACTAATGAACGATCCTGTGCGCCATAATGCAGCGTGGCCACCTTTCCCCATCAAACTTCCCTTAGACATCCAAAATTTTGAATGGAAAACTAGTGAGGATCCAGGTGCTCACATCACCACATTTCACCTTTGGAGCTCTTCCAACTCATTGGATGATAATTCTATTCATTTGAGGCTATTTTAAAGAATGTTGACTAATGTAGTAACTAAGTGGTACATCAAACTGTCGTGAGCTGCGTATGATAGCTTCCTTGACTTAGCGACTATGTTTCTAAATAATTTTCAACTTCCTGTATGGTATGATGGCAATACATTATTGCTGTCAAATTTTTGACAGAACATAGCCATGCATATATTTGATCATATTTAGGAGTAGCGAAGGAGAAAGAGGCTTATTAAAGCCAACATCCCTCCTGAGGTCTTATTAGAGTGGTTCTTGTAATATTTATTGCCTTATATTTCTAAGGACGTGTCTACATCAGGTTTTACCATGGAGGAAAAAGCAATCCTTAGGGCCAAACAGCTAGATCTGATCTATGGTCAGTCTGGGATTTTATATGAAATTGTCCTTGAGGCGTCAAGGTTTATGAATGACCTAGAGAAACCCAAGCCTGGACCCCATGCCGATGGTGTGGTTGGTACACCCACTATAGAATCATTGGCTAAGTAGCTCCATGAGCTGTTAGTGAAACAATTTACAACGAAGGTAGCCAAGGCTGCCACTCCCTCACCGTAAAGTGCTAATGTATATTCTGCACAGTCTTCCCAAAAGGACAATCAGTAGCTCGATGGAAAAAGAATAAGGGGAAGAAAGGCAAGGGAAAACAAAATAAAACAAAACCCACGAGTAAAGCTGAGGGGGGTAAGAAATACAAGAAGAAGGTTATGTTTCCTTGCAAGTTGTGCCAAAGAGACCATCTTGCTTATCAATTCCCCTTAATGGATCAAGCACAAAAGATTCTTAAACAACAAAAACCGACCGTCCTGAAGGAACCCTTTCCCTAAGGACAAAACACAGCTTCTGCTCCAAAATATGTTGGGGGCACACCTAGTGCTCCTACTAATCACAATTATATCAACTTGGTTTGATCTAGTACTTTCTTACAGACAAGAAACAAAAACTATGAATCAGAGGCTCAAGATAAAGGTAAGTCTACTACCGAAACTTCATCCCCTCTCACCATTGAGAAACCGACTGAACCGATGCCTAACATAGTGAAAAGTGTCTTCTAGAAAACTTTCCACAACCCTAATGTGAGGGATGCTTCTAACTATTATGTAGTATAAGACCTAACCCAAACATCTTGTGAGATGTCGACATTGGAAGTGCTACAGAGTTGTCCTTCTCAGAGAGATGCACTCTTAGCAGGTACAAGTAGTATGGAGTCAATGAGCCTCTATCCAAATTTAATCTCTCTGAGGATAAACCACGCTTTCCATACCATGTGTCATTTTCAATCAATGTTTTCCATGGGGGAAATACCATTGGAAAAATGGTGGTTGATGAGGGTGATTCCATGTGTTTCATGTCGATGTATTGTTGGAAAGATTAGGGATCCACGAAGTTGGTCCCATCAAACACTTTGCTTACTACTTTTGACGGAAGGTCCTTCCGTCCGCATGGTATCCTACCAGCTTTCAAAATAAAGTTGGTAAGGAAAGTGATTTTTGTTGAGGTCGAAGTGATTGATGCCCCTTTGGACTATAATTTGATTTTGGGGACAAGTTGGACTTATGCCATGTGTGTTATTCCTTCATTTGTATTTCGAGTCTTAGTGTTTCCACACAAAGGGAATTTGGTTCCAGTTGACTAGCTTAGTTTTACTCGAAAGGGTTGTTTGGAAACTAATGAGCCAATAGTACCATTAATTGATCAGTTGAAACTAGCTAGTGAAATATTAGGAGTTGGAATGTATACTTCACTAATGGGAACTTTCGATATACTAGCTCCTATTAACTACTTAGGTTCTAGAAGTGTTGGTAAGTCTTTCGCTATGGTTGTGGATAGAATAGACCCCTAGGTCCTCCCTTCACGAGAAGAACCCCAAGTGCCCATATCAACAACAGATGTAGCTTATGTAGCTATATCTGTTGTTTTTTCTGATTCCATCTCGACTCCTTCCGCAATCTCATAGGATTCGAATGAGGCCTATCTTCCCTCCTGGGTGAAGAACTCCACATATTCCTATGATTGCTTGGATATGGTTTTTCCTTCTAACGAAGCCATTCTAGAAGCCATGATTGGACCAGAAAATATCTATGAATACATTCACCACAAGTCCTTCTTCCTTCCAGAATTAAGCAAGATTAAGAATTCAGAGTTCCATGTGAGGGTAACAGAAGGTGTTGACTTGTCGATTATTGATTTTCCTAAGGAGGGATTTTTTGTAGAGGGGAATATGGAAAATATATCTACTACCATTCCAATCAACATTTCTACAAAAGCTGATGTCGTGGAAAACGTGCATATTGATGCAAACTATTCTCTGTAAAAGATTTCCATTTACACTTCCTTGTTCAAGGAATTTCATGACGTCTTTTCCTGGTCATATGAGAAGATGTCAGGAATTGATCCATCTATAGTTCAACATGAGATTTGTACCTACCCTACTATAAATCCTATTTGATAGAATCTTATACTAGTAAATCCGTGGAAAGTGACAACTGTCGAGGCTGAGGTGGAGAAACTGCTGAAAGCAGGGTTTATTAACCCGATTGGTCTAACAGAATGGGTATCCAATCCTGTTCTAGTGGATAAAAAAATAAGGGACTATGCACGTTTGCACTGAATTTTGTGATTTAAATAAGGCGTGTCCCAAGGATAAGCACCCCACACCATTCATCGACCAGATTATTGATGCTTGTGCACATAGTGAGGTATTTTCATTCATGGATAGTTTTTCGAGCTATAAACAAATTCAAATAAAACCAGAAGACCAAAAAAAAATGACCTTTATTTGTCCTTGGGGAACCTTCACGTATAAGGAAATTCCCTTTAGTTTGAAAAATGTTGGAGCTAATTTTTAGCAGGCAATGAATTTTTCCTTCCACAATATAAAGAATATTGTCCAACCTTATATTGTATCTGGCAGCATCTGAGTCGACAATAGGAGTGGTATCGGTTCAAGAAGATGATGAGCTCCAAGAGCACGTTGTCTACTATCTTAGTTGAACATTAGTAGGTCCTGAAATCAGATGCTCACACGTCAATAAGTTGGAATCAACAACAGTTTATGTCGTCCAGAGACCGAGACACTATGTCTTGCTAAGGACAACCACTGTTGTTGCATATGTTAATCCTTCCAAATATTTTTTATCCCGATGTATAATCAATGGAAAAAATTAATAAATGGACATCATTATCCAAGAGTTTAACTTGGATTTTTAGTCTGCTAAATGTAAAAAGTCCTTAGTGTTCATGGAGTTGATCTCAGAATTACCAATAGAAGAATTATATTGGTAGAAGAAGACTCATTTCTAGATGAGTATATTTTCTTAATCTCGACTTTTGATCCCTGGTACAGAGATATCCTAGTATATCTCCAGACCCTTAAGTGTCTTGCGTCCTTCTCGCAGGAAGATTGGCGTAAGTTGTGAGTTAATGCGAAAAAATACCTTATCAACGACGATACCTTGTATGAAAGAGGGCTGGATTCTATCTTACGTTGATGCCTTAGCCATGAGGAGGCAGAGCATGTCCTAAATTATTCCCATAGTGGAGCGTGTGGGGGTAATTTATTTGGGTTAGCAATGTCCCAGAAGGTTCTATGTGTCGGTTATTTTTGGTCCACTATCTTTAAAGATTGTGTGGAAGTTGTAAACGTTGCTATCCTTTTCAGCTCCATACCAAAAAATTGTGGTCATATCCGACTCCTTTATTTCCAGTCATCACGATGGGGCCCTTCACTAAGTCACGGGCTCGTGTAACCCAGTTTTTGCTGGGGGGAATAATTATATCATTGTCATTGTAGACTAATTTACGAAGTGGACAAAGGCAATTCCTATCTTTAAGTCCGATGGAGAAACAAAAAATATTTATTCTTCAACCAAATCATTGCTAGATTCAACATCCCAAAGCAGATTGTCACTGACCATGGCAGTCATTTTCAGAACAACATGATGATTGAGTTGACCACCATGGTAGGGTTTAGACAAGATCAATAATATTCCTTTTACCCTTGGTAGAATGGACAAGTAGAGGCGGTAAATAAGACCTTGAAAACCATTCTTAAGTGCACAATCAACACGAGTAGGTCAAATTGGCATATCATGTTGTATACTCCACTTTAGGCATGGCAGACTAATGTTAAGACTGCTACATATTTCTCTCCTTTCCAGCTCATTCATGAGGTGGAAGTAGTCACATCGGTTGAATGCAATATACCATATCTAAATTTTTTTATCCATGTGCTTCATGACACTATCGATCTTGAAGAACCTTTGCTTCACTTAGAAAATATAGATGAACAGTGCAGAGAAGCACTTTCTACAAATGAGGCTCATAAGAATTGGATTAAAAACCAGTATGATAAAGTTGTCAAACCTAGGGTTTTTTTCGAGGGAGAAATTTTCTTTCTCTGGGATTAGAACAAGGAACCCTTAGGGGCAGGTAAGTTTAATTCCATGTGGTGAGGCCCGTATATAGTGTCAAATTTTTTAAAGAGGGGAGCTTATGAGTTAACTAATTATGATGGTAACAAGCTGTTGGAGCCCAAAAATGGGCTCTACTGGAAGAAGAATTATGCTTAGGCATGGTATTTTTTCTTGTATTATTGTTGTATGTTTATGTACAATAGGTAATTACTGGCTAGTGTTTATTACATAGTCTGCTTTTGTTTCAGATGTCATCCGAGTGGTTTGTATGGGTTTGCTGATGGTGCCAGCCATCACACTTGCAATCTAGCTTCATCCGCTTGGGTCATTTACGCATTCTCGGGACAATTGGTTCCCTTTGGTGGCACTTTTCTAGGTCCCACAACTAATAAAATGGATGAATACAATGCGGTCATTGAGCTACTTTGGGATGCTACGTTGCATATGGTATTACTCACCTGGAGGTCAGGGTTGAATCTTAGTTAGTTGTTTCCAAGCTTAATGGTGATTATTTGGTGAGACACCCTACCTTACTACATCAGTTTTTAAGAGCTAGGTTACTTGAAAGGAATTTTGAATACATTTCATACAATCACATTTCAAGAAATCATAACACAATTACTAATGCATATGTAAATTATATACCAGATTGGCACTTAACACATACATTTTAAAGTGAAAATATATAGACACATTTGAAACACATGTACGTAATGTTATTTTTTCAACACTTAAGCTAGCATTATGTTAGGATCTTTAACTGAGAGAACAACAAGTACAACAATCAAGCACAAGAGACAATGAACACAGTGTTTTTCCTCAGGGAAACCATAAATGGAGAAAACCCTGCAACTTCCTCAGAGATAGAATCAACACAAAAGATAAAACCCCAAAACAGTAAGATGATCTTCTGACAGTAGTAACCTCTTTCTTCCTTGCCCCAGTGTCTTTCTCTTCCTCAGCTATGTGATACAACTGAGTGTGGATGAGTGTGTGTTAAATAGATAAGTCACATCTCTATTTATACTAATTCTCGACATGACTAAAACCCTACTAGGCCGACTTCACTAGGTGAGTCTAATAACCCTAGTGCCCCGGAATTGTGGGGACTTTAACCCTTAGACAATAGGAGGGTTACCCATAATGACTTGACATGACTTGTTTACATTATAGATCTTCTTGATCGAAACATTGGGGCATGACATGACATAATAACATCCCAGAATAAACATCGGGTTACAATAGATAAGAAATACAAGTGAATACATTCCGAAGTTACAATTACATCAACACTCACTCTTAACTAGGAAGGTATTCTCTTGACACAATTTTCATCACTGGTCTTCTTCTCTGGATCTTCTTGTCATCTGCATCTCCAAGTCATCTTCATCTTCATGTCATCTTCATTTATGGATTTGGATCATCACTCGATCTGGATCATCATCACTGGATATCATCACTAGATCTGGATCATCACTGAACATCATCACTGGATTTGGATCATCACTACTAGATCTAAATCATCACTCTATCTCGATCATCTTAGAGACATCATAAATGGATCTATATCATAGCTCGATCTGGATCTTCTCTGGTCATCATCATCATATGTGCTATCTCATGATTCTTCTCGTCACAGGAAGTTCTACAAAGCCAGCCTTCTTTCATGCTGGTTGTAGGCCTAGCCACCATGTAGGTCTTCTTTAGCACTTATATCTGACCTACTCGTCAGAATGGCCTGCCCAGCACTTACATCTGACCTACTCGTCAGAAAGGCATGCCCAACACTCACATATGATCATGTAGGAGCCTACAATCACATCAAAAAGGCCCAGCACTCACATTCACTAGCATGATATGACACTACTATCATCTATGAAAAGGCTTCAGCACTTACATCTGACCTACTCATCATAAAGGCATGCACTCACATCTGGTATGGTAGGAACCAAATCCTACACCCTCATCAGAATGGCCCCCAATCCCAGGTTGAGCTACTTGGTAACGGACCAAGTGCCCCCATCCTCCTAGAGAATGGCATTATCCCTTACATCTGACCTACTCGTCAGAATGGACAGCACTCACATCTGACCTACTCGTAAGAATGGCATGCACTCACATCTGATCTGGTAGGAACCAAATCCTACACCCTCATCAGAATGGTCCCTAGTCCCAGACTGAGCTACCTGGTAACGGACTAGGTGCCTCCACTCTCTCAGAGAGTGGCAGTAGCCCTTACATCTGACCTACTCATCAGAATGGCTCTTTCAGTCCTAGACTGAGTGTTTCTGGTAACTGACCAGGTACCTTCATTCCCAGAATGACATTCAACACTCATATTTGATATGGAAGGAACCAAATCCTCTTACCATGATAGAATGGCTTAGCCCTTACATCTGACCTGCTCGTCAGAATGGCTCTCGGGCTCGTCACTTCCCCTTGGAAGGGACATCGATCTGGAGAACAACAAGCTTCTCCCTAAAGTACTCAAACTTCACTTTGGCCAATGGATTCATTAACACATCAGCTATCTGATCATCCATCGCAACATATTGGAGCTTCACTGCTCCCCTCTGCACCATATCCCTGATATAGTGATACTTGATCTCGATATGCTTCGACTTGTCATGGAACATTGGATTCTCTGACAACTTCACACAACTCTAGTTGTCACAATGTATACAAGTAGCATCCAACTGGAGATCAAATAAATCAGACAGTATCTTCCTTAGCCATACTACCTCACAACTAGCTGAACAAGCTGCGACATACTCTGCTTCAGCTGTACTCAGTGCCACACATGATTGATTCATGCTAAACCAATAGATCACAGCTGATCCCATACTGAAGCAACACCCTGAAGAGCTCTTTCTATCAATGGCACTGCTTGCCCAATCTGAATCCACATAACCCTCTAAGTTAATCTTCTGATTCGCATCGTACTTGAGCCCATAATCAATTGTACCCTTTAGGTACCTTAGAATATGCTTTGCAGCAATCAAGTGAACACTTCTTGGATCTGTCAAGAACTGGCTCAAGGTGTTCACAAAAAAGCAAATGTCTGGTCTCATGTTCGTCAGGTACATCAAGGACTCAATCATCTCATGATACATCGTAGCATCAACTGACTCTGATGAAGCATCGCTCAATAGCTTTAGGTTCGATGCCATAGGTGTGGCCATAGCCTTGCAGTCCATCATCCCAAACCTCTTTAGGATCTCTACTGCATACTTCCCTTGTCCAAGGAAGATTCCATTTGCACTCTGCCACACCTCCATACTTAGAAATAATGCATCATACCCAAGTCCTTCATTTTGAACTTAGCAACAAGATTTCTCTTCGTATCAACGATTAAACCATCCATCCCTATTACAAATAGATCATCTACATACAGTAGAAGCATCACTGGGTTTCCATCTTCAACCTTGTAGTAAAGGTTGGAATCTGCTTTACTCTTGGTAAAGCCCAAACTGGAAAGAAAGCTATCAATTCTTTCGTACCCTGTCCTAGGTGCCTGTTTCAAATTGTACAGTGCTTTCTTCAATCTGCACACATGAGACTCCCTATCATGTGTCTCAAAACCGAGTGGCTGTTCTACATACACTTCCTCTTCCACTACACCATTCAAGAAAGCAGTCTTGACATCCATCTGGTGTATCTTCTATTTCATCACTGCAGCCAGAGCAAGTACCGATCTGATGGAAGTGTATCTGGCTACAGGTGCAAAGGTTTCTTCATAGTCTATTCCTTCTTTCTGAGAGAAACCCCAAGCGACAAATATTGCCTTATATTTTTCAATGCTACCATCTGCAGCATGCTTGATCTTGTAGATCCATTTGGAAGTTACAACTGAATTCCCTTCCAGTCTTGGGACAATATACCAAACATCATTCTTCATGATTGATTGGTACTCTTCGATCATAGCATCCTTCCATTCTTTCCGTTCTACCGCTTCTTCATAACTGGAAGGTTCTTTATCAATGAAATCACATAGAAGTGCTACATACCCGAAGTAGGATCTGGTCCTTTTTCTTTCTCTGTGATTCTCTTCTGGAGCCCCATATCTTTCTGCACCATGGATAAGTTCTCATACCCAAGCAAGTTTCCTCTTATGAGGATTCTTCTCCGGAGGTGGATCTATAGGTCTTTGTGGTTCTTCAAATTCTTGATCTTCTTCTTGAGCTTCTTCATTCATGGTTGTATCATGAATTCTGGGTGCTTCTGCTTCTTCAGATTCTTCAGTAGGTTTCTTTCTGGATTTGTTGTAAGCTGTGTCTTCATCAAATGTCACATCCCTACTGATGTCAATCTTCTTGAATCCTGCGAAATATATTTTGTAAGCCTTCGATCTTTTAGAGTATCCCACAAATATACCCTTCTTTCCTGAAGGATCTAATTTAGTTCTCTTCTCTTTTGGAATGTGTATGTACACTAGACAGCCGAATATTCTACGATGGCTGTCTTTTGGTTTCTTTCCGGAGAAGACTTCTTCAGGAGTCTTGTTCTCGAGTACTCTATGTGGAGTATGGTTCTGTACATAAACCTCTATTCTGGAAGCTTCCACCCAAGGATGCATAGGAAGGTCTTGATCATGAAGCATAGCTCTTGCGCCTTCCATGATAGTTCTATTCTTCCTTTCTGCAATCCCGTTCTATTGAGGATTATAAGGAGTGGACAAATCCCTCTTAATCCCTGAGTCTTTGCATATCTCTTTGAATTCATTTGAAGTGAATTCTCTGCCATTATCTGATTGAAAGGTCTTGATCTTCTTTTCAGTGTGGTTCTCGATCAAGGCTTTGAATTCCTTGAACTTGATGAATACTTTGTCTTTGTTCTTCATGAAGTAAACCCATGTCTTCCTAGAAAAGTCATTAATAAAAGAAACATAATATGCATACCCGCTTAGTGAGTTTGATGACATAGGACCGCATACATCCGAGTGGATGATTTCCAAGATTCCTTTTGCTTTGCTTTCGCTACTTGGAAATTTCTTCTTTGTATTCTTTCCTTTCACACATCCTTTGCAAGCCCCATCATGTTTTGCTTGAATTTCTGGAAGACCTTCAACAACTTTGCTTGCAAGTGGTAGTGCTCTGTAATGCACATGTGCAAGCCTTCTATACCAAAGTTCATTTGGCTCTACTGTGTCATGGACCAAGGCTTGTTCTGGATGGCCCTTCAATTTGTACAATCCTCCTTCTTGTTCTCCAATCACCACCGCATCATCGATAGTCTTTCCTTTTGGCAACATGATGACTTGACCATCTACAAATGCAACTCTCATTCCTTTTGCATCTCATGCAGATATGGAGAGGAGGTTCTTCTTGAGTCCTGGCACAAACAATAATTCCTTCATTGTCATGGAATTTCTAGAGTCTAGTTTGTAGGAAGACTCCCCACTAACTTTAATTGGATATTGGTAGTCATCTCCTAGCTTCACCTTGTCAAGTGATTCATGTTCAGATAGCCTCACAAAGGATTCGTTGAATCCTGTCATATGTTTGGAAGCCCCACTATCTATGAGCCAATCATTGCTTCCATGAGTAATGTTTCCTGTGAGAGTGGAAATCAAAACATATTCATCCTTGCTTGAAGAATATTCACTTTCATATCTGGTTCTTTTCTTGGATGGTTCATCATCCTCTACAGCATGAGCATGATGTCTTCTTTTGTTGCTATTTTTCTTATTTTATTTCTTAGGACAATTTCTTGCATAGTGTCCTGCTTCATCACATGTATAACATATGACCCAAGACAAATATTTTCTAGTGTTATCTTTGTGATAGTGCTTACCTCTGGAGTGATGAGATCTTCTTTTGGTTGACTTGGAGTGTACTGTGAGAGCTTGATCTTCACTTCCCATCTTTTTTTCTCGATCTTCTATCCAAGCTTCTTCTTGAGAACACTCTTCCCATAGTTTGCTGAACTTGAATAACTTCTTTCTAGCACAGATCCCTTGAATAAAGGAGTCCCATGATCTAGGGAGACCATTCAAGGTAGTCATCACAATCTCTGCATTTTCCACTTCTTCATCTACTACTTCTAGTTGTTCCTTGATCTGAGAAACTCTTGTGAAGTAAGACTAGATTGTTTCTGCATTCTGAATCTTCACATTCTTCAATTGGTTTCTCAGAGTCATCTTCCGGTTTATGTTCTTTCCTTCAAACAATTTGGTTAGGGCATCAAACATAGCTTTAGGTGTCTTTAGGGAGGACACCTGTGGTATGAGGTGATCCTTGATAGAATCAACAATGATTCTCTTTGCTATAACCAACTTTTTCTTATGTAAGGCCTTTGCCTCATCTTCCTCTGGAACTGGAACCTCCTCATTGATATAGGAGTCCAACTCATTTTCTTCCAGGACGAGGGAGATCCTATACTTCCAAGATCAAATGTTATCAGCTCCCTCAAGATTTTCATCAAGCTTGGTATGATGAGACATCTTAACTGAGAACCTCAAATGGAAATACAAAATATTTAGATCTTACCACGTCAAGATGTCAGATCTAGATTTGGAGTTGAAATCCTATAGAGCTGGTTTAGGAGCAGATTAGGGTTTTGCTTTTCCAGATTTTTGTCCAACCAAATGCTTTGAATTTGATCCCTAACTTCGATTTTAGGGAGGAGATCAATCTAGGCCTGGGCTCACTGAAAAATTCCTCTTCTGTGAAAAGTCCTAATTTTTGGCAACAATGTTGGGTCCAAAACTGAAAAACCTCAGAATTGGATTCTGCTTCGACAGAAAGATGCACCCTAGGGAGGAGAGTTATTCCAACCTTATTTTTCTGAAAATCTATGGAGAGAGATCCACAAATTAGGAAGCCCTAGTTCCCACAGATGCATAGTGTCTTCTTCTCAGGTTAGCTCTGATTCCATGTTAGTTTTTCAACATTTAAGCTAGCATTATATTAGGATCTTTAACTAAGAGAACAACAAGTATAGCAATCAAACACAAGAGACAATGAACACAATGTTTTTCCTTAGGGAAACCATAAATGGAGAAAACCCCGCAACTTCCTTAGAGATAGAATCAACACAAAAGATAAAACCCCAAAACAGTAAGATGATCTCCCAACAGTAGTAATCTCTTTCTTGCTTGCTCCAGTGTCTTTCTCTTCCTCAGATATGCGCTACAACTGAGTGTGGATGAGTGTGTGCTAAATAGAGAAGTCACATCTCTATTTATACTTATTCCCGACATGACTAAAACCCTACTAGGGCCGACTTCACTAGGTGAGTGTAATAACCCTAGTACCCCGTAACTGTGGGGACTTTAACCCTTAGACAGTAGGAGGGTTACCCATAATGACTTGACATGAATTTTTTACATTATAGATCTTCCCGATCGGAACATCGGGGCATGACATGACATAATAACATCCCGGAATAAACATCGGGTTACAATATATAACAAATACAAGTGAATACATTTCGAAGTTACAATTACATCAACACATAACCAGGTATATATATATATATATATGTAAAAATATTTTCATAGATACATTGAGTTTGATCCAAAGATCCTGTCATAAGTACATCAAAATACAAAAAATAGGAGCTTAATCCATAAATTTCATGGATTTAGGGCCAATCCTCAGCCTCCTCGGCTGTGGCTGCCTCTAAACCCTCTCAGTAACAAAGCATGACCCTAGTTACCCTTGTAAGAAGGCGTAACCAGGATGGAGGAACTCCAACCACATGCTCCTACATCGCCATAGGGATTCCCTCCATCTTGAGAGTGGGGATATCCTAGGTAAGCCTAGACAAATTCCCCTCTACTACACGAAGCATCACATCATCCCCTCCAATCTCTATAGGTCAAACAAAAGTCTTGGGATGTCCATCAAGACGGACTGGTCCAACATCTACATATTATCGTAAAGTGTGTCAAACTTAAGTACATATGTATATACAATTTTATGAACAAAACATTTCCTAAAAAATTAAATAATAAAAAAGTAAAAAGTCATACTAATCCCTCCTCATGATACTCAAAGAGGGAGGATGAGATCCGGATCACCCTTGAAATCCAATCTTGCATAGGGGAACTACTCAAGAGAAGGAACTTGTCTACTCCACTGGGAGTAGAATTCGTCATCATATACCCTCCCTAGCTGGTACCCTCCAGGTTCACAGGTGCACCCATGCAAAATAATCTCGTAATAAAATATATGTCTTCTACGGTCAATTCCAAGGTTTCCCCTTGGAGGTAAAATCACAGGGGATTCACCTTGTTGAGCAATATCTTATCACGTTCATTCATAAAGGGGAGTTTTGTAATTGTGAAAAATAAGGTCAATATATTGTAGGAATTTGGGAGGATGGGAGTAGGGTAATGGGGGTTTATAGGTATTTTGGGGTATAGAAAGGGTTTTTTATTAAAAATAGGGAATATATCGTAAAAATATGGTTTTTTTTAACTTGGAAATATGTATTGGGAGGGGGTCAACAAAAGGGATTTTGTAAGGAATTATCAATATCTAGTGAAATTAAAGGTATTCTTTAATATCCCATGAATGAAGATGATATGACATGGTTTCACTAAGTGAATACCCCGTGGGTCAAATAACCCAAGCTCGTGGTCCCACAAGCTCACTAGTGTCTCCAATAGACAGACTTGTGCACGCATATTTGGCGTGCAATAGAATTTTAGTAAACCACATCTTTGCAAAGCTTGTAAAGTCATGGGATCTCTCATTGCATCGCGATCCATGTTCTCGTGCTCCCGTTTCTGCCATTCCAACACCATGATTCCCTTCCCAAGAAGCATTTTAATCATTAGATTTTGATAAAACTCTCTTCCATTATTCAATTTTTGAAAAAAATAGGTATGTGCAATAATCACGACTATGTAGTGTGCACAACACGAACCATTCACATGTTTCATTGTAGGAAACCCACGGTTAATAGTAGCATTCACGAATCTAATGAAGGCCATCGATGGTTACACCATGGTGCCTTTAGGCCTGGCAAAAAACCCATCATTTACCCATTAAAAATAAAATTGGAATGCATGAATTTAAAGATGGAGGAGAGATGAAGTACCTACAAATTGTGGATTTGAAAATGGTCCATTGGGTCGCCCACACCGATCAATCAAAGTAATGAGGTAAAATTACTAAATATGGTTAAAAACCCAAAATGGTATGTTTTGTTTTGATTTTGAACTATTTATAGTAAAATTTTGAAAATTTTACCCACTTTGTATAGTTTAAAGTCATTTTTTTATTATCTGAACTAATACCATGTTTTTGTCCTAGCTGCTGCAGGTCCTGAATGGTCCAAAATTTGATTTTCATTGCATATAGGGTAGGATCTAGTCTCCGCTGCATACTTTGCACTCATACCTCATCCACTATTTAACCCTAGGATCTCTTTTCATCCATGGACTATGGTGTAAAACCACTTTTTACGTTGCACACATCATTGTTCTTCCGTGGATAGGGCCTCCTTTATATGGGTAACCCTAGTTTACAACATTTTATTGTCTTTATGATACGCATGCCGTAGTGTCTACCTTCCCTCATCCAGTCTTTCAATTACTCTTGTGATTTGTTGAAAGATTCATTGCCTTCCTCCTCGCGCTATGGCTTTCGATCAGTAACTCTTGAAGAATAATACCTAAAGTTTCGAAGATGGTACCTTGGGATTCACTACTCATATTGGTGAACTCCTTTGCGTTAGTTGTCAGCATCATTAATTTATTGACACTGTGATGGATCCCTTCCATGTTTGACTTCAACTCATATATTCACATGGTAGGAATTGTACCAGTTACTATGGATTT
This sequence comes from Pseudotsuga menziesii, assembly GCA_001517045.1. Lineage (NCBI taxonomy): Eukaryota > Viridiplantae > Streptophyta > Pinopsida > Pinales > Pinaceae > Pseudotsuga > Pseudotsuga menziesii. The sequence continues at coordinate 80,157 of LPNX010792339.1, read as the reverse complement.
GGAAGAAGACCTTGGGTTACAATCTCTATAACCTAAGTTGTAGAATATTGTGTTATGTTCTGTGACACTACTTCCTGATATTGAAGACTCGTCATTGTATATTGTGGCTTTGATGCACCCTTGTAAAACGTATGTGGCCCTGTTGCCTATGCTATATGATGTAATCGAATATTGTAAAGGAGTTAGTGTTCCACTTTATTGAACATGGCATCCTCAGAAATTATTTTATACATGAATTTGATCTGTTTGTTTCAAATACCTCTCCGCATCCCTGGTAACTGAGTTCTCCAAGATAAATATGTGTAATGTATTTTAGCCATCACTTCCCTTTGACCTAATACATTAGGGGGAATATGTTATATTGTGAAATGACTCTTCTCCATCTGAGTAATGACACTGAATGCGTTGGTACACAAAAGGGAAAAATGGATAGATGTTTCCAAAACTTATAGATGAGCATGTGCCTTGATACATCTTGTTCTTGTCAGTATTTCCCATGTTTTCTAATAATTTTAAGTTGTAATCACGCCTATTGAGATTGCAACTTGTGATTCATTCACGGGTATCCATATATGCAACCCATGGTTACATGATCACACTATGCATTTGCGGGTTTCCTTCATAAAATCCATGGTTCATTCATGACTTGCCAGTACTCACACCCGCAACTACCTTAAGAAAAAATTTAAAAAATAAAAACATGATTAGTTAGGGACATTTGGGTTCGTAATCATAACACCCCCAACCTCCCTAACCATCTCAACCTTCATAACTCCCCCTGATCACCAAGTATAAATAGAAGGGAGGGGTTGAGGAGATATCTGAAAAGAGCAAGGTTATGCTGGTAGAATACCCTTGGAGATTTGGAGCAGCAGAACTCAGTTCCTTAGTTAGTAGAGGAGGACTTGTATCAAATTTAGGTTGTATCTTTCACTACAGCTTATCAATAAAGAGAGGTTTTCTTCCACAATTGGTGACCAATGTTCTTATGTGTTATGATTCATGAATTATATTGTCATTTTATTGCTATTATAATATTTCATTAATATTTTATATAACATCTAAGATATCTGTAGGAAGGTATCTATCTATTTTGCAGGTGTGGATCATCCTAGAGAATTCTGGAGCATTTGGAGTGAATGTTAAAAGCTAGGATAAGCCTTCATAAATAAGCTGCATTAGCTTTCTGCCCTATTTCTCTCTCAAATTTCTAGATAGTTGTATGTCTACAAGTTTGATATTTGTATGTTGGTGACCCCAGGCCCTTAGGTCATAAGGTATATTTTCCCTGAACAACAATGTTGACACTCAAACACCTACATAGAGAAAAGAACAAGTACTCAAGATTAATACATAAATAATAAACCTGAATAAATTCAAAGGAACAGTATAAAAGAAAACTAGTTATACTTATGTGTGCCAGGTACAATGAACCAGTGAGAGATAGTGTGATACAACCTCGAATTCAAAGGTAAGTCACTTGAGGAGCAACAAAACTCCCACATTTAAAACTTTGAATGCCAAAAATGAAATCGAAATAAAATAATAAATGATAGAACCAACGGGCATACCTAAGCTATCGGGAAGAGCCAAGTGATCACAGACTAACTCATAGCTCAGGGACAGAATGGTCGACACCGCCCAAGGGTTCTAATAAATGGGAATCCAACCAAGTCTAGATGAAGTACAACTACACTTTGTACCTGATCTGTTGTGTGTTACAGCTAGAAGACATTATACCCAATCGGTTGTTTGTTTTATAGCTAGAAGGAATGCAAGTCCCATATATCTGGATCTATTTTTTATGTTACATCTAGAGGACATGCAAGTGTGAGATAGGTGCATGTAAATATCCATGAGATAGGTCCAGCTCGAAGGTGCACCAGACTTCAAATATGTCAGGTAGAGTAGTTTCCAGAACTGATGCTAAAACCACAAGGAAAAATGTGCTCATGACAATAATAAGATGGTGATGAAGAAAAATTTAGGAAAACTCATTGATTTCCCAGTAAAAACATAGCATAAAAACCTGTAATGGTTATGGAACAATTGTCAAAAACCAACCGAATGTGTTATTACCTACTGGCAGGGAATTTGTCCCTGTAAGCCAGGATTTACATTTTTTATCATGTTTTGATTTTCATGCAATGTAAATTCTATATTTTTATTATATGGTTTTTGACAATTTTTACTAATATCCCTAATGTTTTTGTATGTACCCCTCTTATTGTCAAATTTCAATATTTTGTTCTATCGTTCCTGACAACTACATATTCTTTGTACTCAATCGCATCTTCTCTGACATCTTCTCTGTACTTGATCACATATTCTCTGTAATCGATGAATGGTTCTCACAACTTCGACATCTGTTCAAAGAAGTCGAAGAACCTTCCATGGCTCATAGGTGGATATTTGTATGCATATGTAGCTTTCCATCTGTCACAGGCCATGCATCCAACACTGTTTAAAAAACTATCTTTGCATATGCAGGTTGTATTGAGTTTGGGTATTTGCACAAAGGAGACATAGTTGTGGATTTGCAAATACTAAAAATGGTTTGGCATAGAGACACAGTTCGTGATCTAGTCTGCACAAATTACAAAATTTACAGATATGTGTAATGCTGTTAATTCCTGTCTTTGATGCTGTTAATTCCTCTCTGTAATAATTCTTGTCTGTAATAATCCCCAATAATATTTTCACTTTACTTTTATTGAAAATGTTGTTAATTGTATGGATAATTCCTTTGTAATTATTTCTGCATAATAATTTTTACTATATTTTCATTTTGTTGAACAAATTAATTCCTCTATGTAATAATTCATCTCTATAATTATTTCTTCATAACAATTTTTACTATATTTTCATTTTGCTGGACAAATTAATTCATCTCTGTTCTATATTTGCCTCTTGTTACCTTCATAAATCATGTCACACAAACAGTTAGCAATAGAATATCTTAGCACTTTGAATTTTATACAACGAATTCTGAAGAGTCTGCACAACAACGTCATAATTTCTAGAGAAAAAGTAATGATGTTAATTCCTGTCTCTAATGGTGTTAATCCCTCTCTATAATAATGATTGTGTGTAATAGTCCCTAATAATATTTGCATTTTACTTTTTATTGAAAATGATGTTAATTGTATGGATAATACCTTGTAATTATTTGTGCATAATAATTTTTACTGATTTCTCCATAATAATTTTTACTATATTTTCATTTTGCTGGACAAATTAATTCCTCTCTGTAATAATTTTTGTTATATTTTCCTCTATAATATTTTAACACTTTGAATTTTATACAATGGATTCTGAAGAGTCTTCACATCAACATCATAATTGCTATACAAAAAGTAATGTTGTTAATTCGTGTCTCTAATGATGTTATTTCCTCTCTGTAATAATTCTTGTATGTAATAATCCTTAATAATATTTGAACTTAACTTTTTATTGAAAATGTTATTAATTATATGGATAATTCTTTTGTAAACTTTACTTTTTTATTGGAAATGTTATTAATTGTATGGATAATTCCTTTGTAAACTTTACTTTTTATTGAAAATGTTATTAATTGTATGGATAATTCCTTTGTAATTATTTATGCATAATAATTTTTACTATATTTTCTTTGTAATTATTTATGCATAATAATTTTTATTATATTTTCATTTTGTTGGACAAATTAATTCCTCTCTATTATAATTATTTCTACATAATAATTTTTACTATATTTTCGTTTTGTTGGACAAATTAATTCCTCTCTATAATAATTTTTGCTATATTTTCCTCTGGTTACCTCCGTAAATCTTATCACACAAACAATTAGGAATATAATATTTTAGCTTTGAATTTTATACAACAGATTCTGAAGAGTTTACACAACAACACCTTAATTGTTTGAATAGACAATCGTAGATCCGGGGAGAGAAGCCTGCAAGTTTGCAAGTGGTCATTCCCACTTCTGATTGAATTCATATGATGCATCGTTTATTCTCTCCCAATATAGACAGACCCACCACCAACATTTTACCGTCTTAATCCTATTAATCATTTTTGCTATATTTTCATTTTGTTGTTTAAGAAAAATCTCATGAAAGAGTGTTTTTCAACGTTAAACAATATATCTCTGTAAGGGAAAGCTTCCACCAACTTTTGTCCCTCTTCTTCTCTATCGAGTAATGTGTACTGAGTTCTTCTTGTTTTTTATAAAATCTATTCAGTCTTGCGCTGGATATTGTGTGCTTATCATTTATCACAGGATCCCAGGAAAACCCAAACGAGAATCCCCATCCATGAGCCCAATAGTTCATCCCAAGCATGACGAGCAGGCTAGCGAGAGCCACAAGGAAAAGGGGGTCAAAGCAGCAGGAAAGCAAAAGCAAAACATGAAGGATAGGGATAATGCTAGGCTAAGTGAATCACCGAAGTTCCAAAGTAATAGCTGGTAAATTCTAAGGAGATCCTATAGGTAATAGAAAATAAGAAATTCAAATATCAAGCCTCCAAGATTATTAAGTTCAATACTAGAGTGTTGCAACTTGATTGATACTGTTCTAGCATAAACCCATCAGGATACTTACATGCCCTCCTTGGAACCTAAGGTGCCTTATTTTCTCCATGAAATGTGATGCATGCAACCGAAAATAATCCAATCACTAGCCAATCAATTGTATGCCCTTTTTTTTGTCTGTTCCTTCACAGAGTTTGCAAAGAGAGGTAAAGAATTAGCTACCAGAGAAACGAGGTCCTATATATCTAAAATCGCATCTGATAATAATTTTTAATATTGACACACAGACAAACCAGCATGGCTTGAATATATTGCTTCAGGGCATAGCCTTTTATATCTTGCTTCGAAGCATGGCATGGATTTTCATCTATTTTTGTATTGGGAGGAGGTCAAGATCGATCTCGGAACCGATTTATGAAGCCCCGAGGGACATAGTGAAATTAATTGATTACTTGGTTCGACCAAAAAAAACTGGTTGGGAACCAACTATTTCGCTAAAAAGAGTAGGGAATATGTATGTATTGAACATAGAAAAAGAGTAAAGTTAAAACCATCTTATGCACTTTCCCTAAGTCCAAGGCTTCTAGTACTAGCTCTAGATACAAACCGTGTGTACAACCAGGATGGTGCCTTATTTTTTATTTACCAGAATTGGGTTATACATCCATGTGGTATAGGAAATAGGATATCTAAATCCTACATGTGGTAGTTTTTCGATCTTGGATATAGCACGCGAAGCCCCACACAACATACTGTACGTAACCTTTCAAGGGCGTCGAGGTTTAACCTATATTTCAAGATCCAATTTAAAAAACTCACAATAATAAAAAATGATGGGTAAGCTTAGATTTCAATTTCATACCTTCAAGAAGCGAGTGGTCCATCCAAATATTGCTAGTTTTATGTCCTTGAATGCAAACTAAGATTGGATACTTTGAATAGACTGCTTATAGGCCAAAGGAATGCTGATTCTGAAAACCGCTATGCAACTCGACCATCTCAACAATATGTACTGTAGCAAATTGTTTGCAGAATTGATCATCTTGTAAGAAATTCGGATATACTTGTTACAATGGTACTCCTCATAGAGATACGAGGTGAGTCCCCAAAAGGAAAGCACCCATGTCATTCCCTTCTCCGCACTGAATTTCTCATGGAACAAAACCACTGCTAGGACCTCTGTCGCCAGAATCATAACAACAATAATCACACAGCTTGACGTAAACATAGACAAAGTTCAATCCATTAATTTTCTTCCCAACCTACAATCTACTAAAAAAAATAAAAATTAGGCCAAGCCTCACTTTCTTCATGAATTATTACATTAATAAAACTTTAATGTGTGGACATGAAGCATAGACTTGATTTGAAGAAGCAAGTACAATAACAAAAAGACCACGCTCTGTAAATTTTCAATATTTTCATATTTACACATTGTAAATGATACTTATTAGCCTTTATTATTTACTCCTAGCTTTCTATATAGTAATTGCAGCGTTTGAGCTATACCATAATTAATTCGAGGCTGTTTACTTGCTGTCGAGTGATCCCCTACTATTATTATAATAAGGGCACATCGTCTATAAACACTTTAATTTATTTTACTTACTATTATTATTTAAAGCTCACGCGAGCCAGGTCATCCGATCGATGCAAATGGTCAGGTAAAAAGTTTACTCCAGATTAAAATCCCCCTTTTCGTCTGTTATAACCGAGTTGTCTCATTCACCTATGTAATACCAATTGGTTTTAGCTACACTCGTTGCTTTGGATTTCCACCAACCCGGCTATCGCTCTTGCGCAATAGATAAAGCTTGGGATTAGTTGAAAGGGGTATGGGGGCTTGCTTGAATCAACAATTGCATTTATTGCTACTTCTGTTGCAGAGATGCCATTTTTTAGATTTTCAATGTCTTACACTCTAAAATTTTGTTACTCTATTCTAATAGAGAAAGAAAATATGACAAATCTTATTTCGATACTTCTGGAACTCGCTTAATGGGAAGATCAAACGAGAAATTCCATAGAATGTCAAGAATGAATTCAATCAAATGTACCATAAAGTAAATGCCATAATATTATTTTAAAGGCTGATTGCATAGTTGGTCAGGCCCGTATTCCAAGTGGCGTGTAGCAATAAGCCACATGTCCATCAACAAACCTACCAAGACTCGATAGTGGCAAGAGATTACATAATATTTATGATTGAGGAGAGCATGTACAAATCCCAATGTACCCTATAAACTCCTTTTGTGTTAGTTTGGAGAGAGACATCGTACCTGTATTATAAAATTTGAGATCAACTTCCTTAAAAAAGATAATATTAGTATATTTTTATGTATTAACAAATTAATAACACAAATTAAGTAGATTTTTATGTAAGAACAAATTAGTAACACAAATTAATTAATGTATTTAGTTTATGTGGAACGAAATACATACATTCTTCTCTTTAGTATATGTATTTAGTCTATGTAGATTAGACTAATATACATTAATTTAATGTATTTAGTTTATGTAGATTAGTTCAAACTTAAGAGTAAGTGACCAGAAACGAGAACGATGTCAAATTCCAATTCACCATTTTTGTGTTTTCAATAAAAGCACATAGTGGTCAATGACTACGAGTGCTTTCAATAAAAGAATTATGTTAAGAAAATACAAAACCATGTAGCAACCTTCACAAGAATTGATTCACTGCTTGTTGATATCTCATCTAATATAAAAAAAATCATGTTTGGATACTCAATCGAATTGAAAATTTATTTTTATCGAAACAACACACAGGTATGAATGCAACATATATGTCCAAAAGTTTACTATCCATATTGATTAAACCTTGACCCATCTAATGCAAATAGAATTTGATGTAGAACAATGAACTCTATTGTAACAAGGTTCAATCTACAAACTCTTTCATTACCCACAACCTTTTAGTGCACAAGACAATCCAAGATCTATTGAAAATAAGTTGTCAATTGATGTCAAAGGAGTTCAGCAGTGACAAAAACCACTGGACATGATGCAAGAGGCAAAAGATCGATAGAATTTCAGCAATGAAAAAAACCATTGGACATTATGCAAGAGGCAGAGGATCGATGCAAGAGGAAAAAGATCGACAATGATCGTGGATCAACGGTTAGGATTGAATCCACAAAGAGATAACCGATTGCAGAGTGATCCACAATACTATAGCGCAAATCCACATTTGATTGCAAATCAACGGTCAAGAGAGCATCCACAAACGATCGATGGTGCAAAAGAAAAAATGCAGAAGGCAGAAGATGAAAAAGAAAATATAAAGTAATATGGGTTTCCGCAACCCAAAGTCCTCCCTCCGGAATGAGAAAGGTGGAAGGCGGAAGGCGGAAGGCAAAAAAGAAAATATAAAGTAATATGAGTTCCTGCAACCCATAGTTCTCTCTGTAGAATGCGGAAGGCGGAAGGAAGAAAGTAAAATATAAATTAATATGGGTTTTCGCAACCCAGAGTCCGTCTTGCGGGATGCGGAAGGCAGAAAGGAAAATTCAGAAGAATTTTCTGGTGAATAATTATCATTGCGGAGAGGCAATTCTGGTAAAACTGCATTGCAGAAAGGTATGACCGATAAACTTAAATATAGTTAAAGAAATGTTAGAATTAAGAATTGAGTTTTCATGAACGGGCACGATCTAAGAATGAAAAGGAACAGTGGTGAAGAGATGCACTCACTTAAAACGTGTTAGAGGGTATTTATAGACAGAATGATGAGTGAGAGAAATTGTCTCAACGATACAGTTTAATGGAGCTGTAGCAGTTAGAGACCAAAGTAGAATCAAAGACATAAATCAGAAAGCATATCTGAAGATCATACAAAATCAAAGGATGGTAGGGTGGAGCTAGGGCAGGCATCAAGCCTACAGGGGGTTGTAGCCTCCTTCCAGCAGTAGCTGGTAAATAGGGTGTAGTATAATCCTGTCAATAGTAGCTGACAAAATAGGGGCTTGTAGCCTCCTTCCAATAGTTGCTGGTAAATAGGGTGTGGTACCATTCGTGTTTGTTGTAGAAACTATTTGTAAATATAAGTTTGTAGTAATAGGACGTATTGATGGTTTTTCCCAATTGGGTTCCACGATAAAATCTGTATTCTATATTTCTTGTTGCTTCTGTGTGTGTGTTAAAAGTTAATTGTGGTTTTAATTTATCAAAGTTAATAATACTGATTCACCCCCCGCCCCCCACCTCTTAGTATTATCCAATATTCTAACAATTGGTATCAGAGTCAGTTCCTTCACCACAATTTAACCACTAGAAGGAAGATCCTATTTAAAAACCACTATGGATCAACAAGAAGGGTTAGTCACTAACAAAACTCCATTATTCACATGGGAAAATTATGCATACTAGAGTGTGAGAATTAAGTGCCATATGATGTCCTTTGGATGGAAGGTTTGGGCAAAAAATTAAAAGGAGTATAAAATAGAAGACCAGGAACCTACAAACCCAGTGGAACTAGCCCAATATGAAGGTAATGCCAAAGACCTAAATGCAATCTTGAGTGGATTGAAAAACTCTGTATTTACAAAATTTATGCGATGCAAGACTGCCAAACAAGCCTAGAATAAGTTAAATATTATCTATGAAGGGGCATCTAAAGTCAAAGAATCCAAACTTCAAAAATATGAAGGGCAATTTGAGAGCCTTCAAAATGAAAGAAGAAGAAAATATTGGGGAATACCTTCTAAGAGTAGATGAGGTTGCCAATGCTATTAGAGGTCTTGGAAGAAAATTAAAAGAAATAGAAGTGGTTAACAAGGTACTAAGAACATTGCCAATGAAGTATGACTCAAAAGTATACACCCTAGAAGAACGACATAATATTGAACTTATGACAGTAGATGAACTACATGGAATCCTCATTGCATATGAGATGAGAACAAGACTAAATGAATCTTCAAGAAAAGAAGCAGCATTTAAAGCCTCATCCAAAAACCAATCAAAAAACTTAGATGATGAGGAATCTATTTTTATCAAAAAACTTGAGAAAGGTACTGGCAAATACAAACGAAAGTTACCCCTAAAATGTTTCAACTGTGGAAGAATTGGACATTTTGCTTCAAAATGTACTTACCCTAAACAAGATGATAGTGATGAAAGAGAAACATCAAAGTTCAAAAAGGGTAAAACATGAAACAAGAAGAAGTCCTATGAGAAAAAGAAAATTTTTTGCTCCATGGAAGATAGTGAAGATGCAAAGACAAATGAAGATGAAGAAACTGAAATTCTATTCATGGGTGTAGATACTTAATCTTCAAATAGTGACTTAGATGTGTAAGAAGTAGACTTAAGAGATGAACTTGTTAGCGATCTTGAAGAACTTGAGAAATGTAGAAAAAAAAAGAACAAACAGTCAAGTCATATCATTAGTGAGTTGGGAGCTCAACTTCTAGATGCCAAAAGGATTGAGGAGGACCAAAACCTGCAGCTAAAAAGAAGAATACTAGAATTTGAGAGACTTGAAGAAGAGATCATGCAATTCAAGAAAAAGCTTGATGAAGAATCTATCAATCAAAGTTTGAGAATAGCTCAAGGATTCTAGATGACATCCTGAATAGCCAAAGACCATCTAGTGATAGATCTGGCTTGGGTTTTAACAAAGAAAAGAAGCCAGAATGTTTCTCTTTCACTAATCAAGGGGGAAATAAGAAAAGCTATGCCGAAGCACTAAAGAGTTCAGTTAAAAAGGAAGAGAGCAAAAAATCTACCCTAAGCTCTCAAGATAAAAACATAAATAATACGGTGCCTAAGAGACCAAATAGATACCAACAGATCTTTTTGGGTCATTGTTACTCTTGTAATAACTTTGGTCCTAAATCCTTAAATTGTAGAGCTTATGGAAAGGTTCATGAATACAAGAAAAAGTCATCAAGTAACAAACCTAAAGGAAATCATAACCTTTTTACACTTCTTCAAAAATATGACATAGAGTATTACAAATGTAATAACCATGGACATATGGCAAGAGATTGTAAACTGATGAATCCTACAAGAAAGATTGTTGCAATTAAGTCTCAAGACACAAAACATAATAAGTATTGGAGGGAAAGGGAAGAAAAGGAAGGTTCCATGGTTGCCCTATGTGCAATAGAGAAACACAACCTATGGCACTTGGAAAGTGGGTGTTCAAAGCACATGGCAGGTGACCGAAACAAGTTCATAAAATTAAAAGATAATAAGGGTAAAGTCACACTTGGAGACAATATGTGTTCCAAGATAATTGGCAAAGGAACAACTGTTGTCAATAACAAGATCAAAGCAGAAAATGTATTACTAGTAGAAAACCTAAAGCCTAATCTCCTTAGTGTAAGTCAAACATGTGATCAAGGGCACATCTGTATTTTTGACTCGAAGAAATGTGAAATCGGGAAAAAGGACTCATGAATAGTTGTTGGCATTTCTATAAGAAATTCAAACAATGTATACATCATGGAAAATGAGAATCAATGTTACTTAAGTATGGTTGATGAAAGTTGGTTATGGAACAGAAGGCCGGGACATTTAAATTTTGACAATCTTGTCAAAATAAGTAAGAAGGAAGTTGTAAGAGACTTGCCTAAAATTGGAAAACCTCTAAACTTAGTTTGTAAGCATTGTCAACATGGTAAGCAAAATAGAGACAGTTTTAAAACAAAAGAACATATGACCTCACATCCTCTGGAAATAGTTCACACAGATATCTGTGGACCAACAAGAACTAAAAGATTGCAAGGAGAATATTATTTCATGTTGTTGATTAATGATTACAAAAGGATGACTTGGGTAACATTTCTCAAAGAAAAATCAGAAGCCTTTGAGAAGTTCAAAGTCTTCAAGGCAATGGTTGAAAATGAGACATATATGAAAATCAAATGTCTTAGATCAGACAACGGGGGAGAGTTTACTTCACATGAGTTCAATGAGTTTTGTGAGATACATGGCATTAAGAGACAATTTTTAGCTCCAAAGACTCCTCAGCAGAACGATGATGTTTAAAGGAAAAATAGAACAGTCCAAGAAGCTTCCAAATAATGCTTAATGAAGCAACATTGTCAGATGCATTTTGGAAAGAAGCAGTATACACAACTGTCTATATACTTAATAGAGGACAACTCAGAGTGAATAAAGACAAGACTTTTTATGAACTATGGTATGGAAGGCAATCTTGAGTCAAATATTTCAAAGTATTTGGCAGTAATTGTTACATTAAAAGGAATGAGGATGATCTTGGAAAGTTTGACTCTAGGACTGATGAAGGAATATTTCTAGGATATTCATCCACCAAGAAGGCCTATATATGTTACAATAAAAGTTTACACAAGATTATAGAAAGTGCAGATGTAAGAAAAGATTATATAAAACCAAGAAGAGTAAGAAGTCATGAGAGTGTTGAAAATACAAATGATGAAGAAAATGAAGACTTGCAAAAGGAAGAAAGTACTCATGATGAAGAAGAAGGAATAGAGAAGGGAGATACACAGGAAGGTGAAGAAGAGTTCCCAAGACATGATACAAAAACTCCATCTAGAAGAATACAAAAGAATCACCGGAGACACAGATCATAGGTGATAAAAATGCTGGAGTCAGTACAAGGAGACAACTACCATTTAATGAACAAGCCCTAATCTCAATAGTGGAACCTAAGGATTTTACAGAAGCCATCAAAAGTGATGAATGGGTCAAATCCATGAATGAAGAATTAGATCATATTGAGAAAAACGAGACCTGGGAACTTGTCCCAAGACCCAAAGATAAGAATGTAACAGGGACTAAATGGGTTTTCAAGAAAAAAATCAACCAGGATGGTCAAATGATAAGGAACAAGGAAAGATTAGTATGTAAAGGGTATGCTCAGATAGAAGGAATTTATTTTGAAGAAACTTATGCCCCTGTGGAAAGACATGAAACAATTAGAATGTTTCTAGCACTCTCATGCCATAAAAAATTTAAAGTGTATCAAATGGATGTCAAATCTGCATTTTTGAATGGAAAAATAGAAGAAGAAGTTTATATTGAACAACTTGAAGGTTTTCAATTATAAAAAAAACAGAGACTATGTTTGCAAACTGAAAAATGGATTCTATGGTCTCAAACAAGATCCAAGGGCCTGGTTTTCAAGGCTAGACAACTATTTAAAACAACAAGGATGTAAGAGAGGATCCACTGAAAGTAATATCTACTTAAAAACCAAAGATGAAAATATGATCATTGTGGTTGTTTATGTAGATGATATCATATTTGGAAGCAATTTACAAATACTAAGTGTAAACTTTGCTTCTGAAATGAACAAGGAATTTAGAATGTCAATGTTGGGTGAACTAACATTATTCTTTGGGTTACAAGTTCACCAAACAAACAAAGGAATATTCATATCTCAAACTAAGTACATCAAATACATGCTTAAAAGATTTAAGATGGAAGACTCCAAACCTGTAAGTACTCCTATGCTAACAGAGTGTAAATTAAGTAAGGACGACGAGTCTCTAGAAGTGGATCAGATCATGTATAGATCCATGATAGGAAGCCTGCTATATGTGATAGCTATAAGACCAGATGTGATGCAAGTTGTAGGGTTGGTTGCTAGGTTCCAGTCAATCCCCAAAGAAATGCATGTAACAATAGTAAAAATAATTTTCAAATATTTGAAAGGTGCTATCGAGTATGGGTTATGGTACCCAAAAAGTCAAAATTCATATTAAAAGCATTTACTGATGCAGATTGGGCAGGAAGTCTTGATGATTGAAAAAGTACCAGTGGAGCAGCATTCTTCCTAGGAAATTGTTTGGTTTCATGGTGAAGTAAAAAACAATATTCCATTTCACTCTCCATAGTAGAGGCCGATTATATTGTTGTTGCATCATGTTGCACCCAGGTCATTTGGATGAAGCAGACAATAGAAGACTTACTTGTGCAGTATGAGCACCCAATAATAATAAATTGTGTTAATACTAGTGCCATAAATATGTCAAAAAACTCAATCATGCACTCTAAGACAAAACACATACCAATAAAGTATCACTTCCTAGGATAACAAGTATCCCAGAAGGTTGTCAAACTAGAGTATATTGACAAAAAAGAACAGATTGTTGATATCTTTACCAAGCCACTACCCAAGGAAGATTTTGAGCATGTTAGACAGAAGTTGGGAGTAATCTCATTACAATAGTTGTAGAAGATGAATCCCAATATCAGGGGGAGATATGATGACAAGGGGAGTTGTCAGAAGGAAGATTTTCTCATTGCTGTCAAAGGGGGAAAATTGACTAAAAAGAAAATGTTTGCAACAATGCAAAAGGGGGAGAATGTTGAAAATAAGTTGTCAATTGATGTCAAAGGATTTCAACAATGACAAAAACCACTGAACATGATGCAAGAGGCAGAGGATCGATAGGATTTCAGCAATGTCAAAAACCACTTAACATGATGCAAGAGGTAGAGGATCGAAGCAAGAGGCAAAATATCAACAATGCGCATGGATCAATGGTTAGGATTGAATCTACAAAGAGATCAATAGTTGCATAGAGATCCACAATACTATAGCGTAAATATTCATTTGATTGCAAATCAACGGTCAGAGGAGAATCCACAAATGATCAATGATGTAGAAGAAAAAATATGGAAGGTGGAAGGAGAAAAAGAAAATATAAAGTAATATGGGTTTTTGCAACTCGGAATCCGCCCTGTGGAACGCAGAAGGTGGAAGGAGAAAAATAAAATATAGATTAATATGGGTTTCTGCAACTCGGAGTCCATCCTCTGGAATGCGAAAAGCAGAAGGAGGAAGGTGAAAGGAGAAAAAGAAAATATAAAGTAATATGAGTTTCTACAACCTGGAGTCACCTTGCAGAAGGCGGAAGGAAAAAACAGAAAATATAAAGTAATATGGGTTTCCGCAACCTGGAGTCCACCCTGTGGAATGCAGAAGGTAGAAAGATAAATTCAGAAGAATTTTTTGGTGAAGAATTATGATTGCGGAGAGGCAATTATGGTAAAATTATGTTGCGGAAAGGTATGACTGATAAACTTAAACAGAGTTAAAGAATTGTTAGAATGAAGAATTGAGTCTTCATGAAGAGGCACAATCTAAGAATGAAAAGGCCAAACGGTGAAGATATGAACTCACATAAAACATGTTAGAGGGTATTTATAGACAAAATGATGAGTGAGAGAAATTGTCTCAGCGATATAGTTTAATGCGATTGTAGCAGTTAAAGAACAAAGTAAAATAAGAGACAAAAATCGGAAAGCAGATCTAAAGATCATACAAAATCAGAGGGTGGTAGGTGGAGCTAGGGAAGGCATCAAACCTACAGGGGGTTGTAGCCTCCTTCTAGTAGTAGCTAGTAAAATAGGGGGTTGTATCCTCCTTCTAGCAGTAGCTGGTAAAATAGGGGGTTGTAGCCTCCTTCTAGCAGTAGCTGGTGTAGTAGCATCTTATCAGTAGTAGCTAACAAAATAGGGGGTTGTATCCTCCTTCCAGTAGTTGTTGGTAAATAGGGTGTGGTACCATCCTTGTTTGTTGTAGCGGGCTGAAACTATTTGTAAATATAATTTTGAATTAATAGGACGTATTGGTGGTTTTTCCCAATTGGGTTCCATGATAAAATTTGTATTCTATATTTCTTGTTGCTTCTGTTTGTTAAAAGTCAATTGTGGTTTTTAAGTTATAAAATTTAATAATATTGATTCACCCCCCCTCTCAGTATTATCCAATATTCTAACAAGATCTTCATCTATTGAACTTAAGACTCAAGATCTTTGAAATCTCAAAGTTAGACAATTTTTTTTATTGCATATTACTATTGCTTAAATGTTCAATTTTTAAAGGCAATGACTTACTTCCTTTAGTAGCTCTATCTTTCCTTTAGCAGAAATAAAAAAAGGATGACAAAAGTAACTACTAGTTTGTTTATGAATTGTATGTTTTCTCTAAAGAGTTAGTAAAACACTCATAATATGCACAACGACTAATAAAAAATGATAATTTGCAGTGATGTAGAGGAGATTGTGATTAGTTGCATAAGTAGTTGTCTCAAGTAAGATGAATATGTTGAAAAGAAAAAAAAATTGCATACAAACATCGACATTCTACTAGAAAAGTATGGCCTATTTTGCATACAGAACTTTGCCTGCACTATAGGATATGGTTTATTTAATGCAATGGAGGTTTTATTGGAATTTGCATACACATCACTCAAATTGAGACAAGGGACAATAGAATACTTTCAAACTTGTTTTCAAAAACAATATATGGAAGCAATTGAATCTTATGAAAATGAACTAAATGCATTTTCATTAATGGAAATACACAATGTCAATGACCCAAAAGTCTACTTACAAAAAATGTCTAGATCAGCCTTAATACAAATTGCACCACATGAAAGAGGACTATGGGGGGACATTTTTTGGATACATTGGATGTCTAATTGGCTCAAAATACCAATACAAATTTGTTCAAGTACACAAATGAAAAGTTACATTCATTCCAATTCGAATATAGATACAAAGACATATGGCATATTGTTTCATGATGAACATCCACTTGATGGTCATTTTGAGCCATTGCTAAATGAAAGTTAATTCAGTTCTTCAAGATTTGATATTGAAAAACCAAATAATGCTTTATTACAAATGGGTAAGAAAACCAAGAAGAACTTAAATACAATATACAATTTGAAAACAAAAATTCAGATGTTGAAATGAATGTCAGTAACGTATTGTTGAAATCCAGGCTTTCACATCATTCAAGCATACTTTACATGCTCATATACAGCCATCAAACACAAGTATTGGGAAGGGACGTCCAATCCGTTGTTGTATTATCTTTGGTAATTATTTATACATTATGAGATAGGTTGGAGCAATTGTACCCACTCCAACTACTCATTTGTTAATATCTATTTATCCTTTAAACTATATGATTACATGATGACATTTAGGAGGTAAGTGGCCCCCTCCACATCTCCCCCACAATCAAAAGGTTTCTTTGTCCCAAAGAAAACAAATAAATATGCATCAACATCTTGGGTCTCTGCTACTGCTGAAGTAGGCCTCACTGTGCATCAACCATGCATACCGGTTTGCATAGGTAACTCAGTCGCAACAGCCACCAGCTCGATAGGAAAACACACGTGTACAAGGTTCTATTGTGACTAGTTACTCTTCAGCCTCCATCTTCAATTTGGCAGTAGTCCATCAAAGTCTCGTCCTCTCACAACGTCAGGAAACCATCTTCTTCCGCAATGAGGTCTTTTGGTTTAAAGCCTCACCCTGGCTCATATGACCGACATCTTCATCGGTTCAGGCATGCAGGGCCTATTGGCTCTTCGAATTTCTATGTCATTTCTCTGTCTTCTGGATTTCCAAGATCTCAACCTAGGAACAGTTTCGGCATTTTGATAATGAGGGGTACATTGTCATCATGTCTCATTGAAGCGCTTTGCTGTGTAGGTGAATGATAATTGCTTGAATGCCATCGTCGTCATCTTCTTCTGTCGTGAGAGTTTGAATTTCCTGCAAGATTGTATGTTTCCTGCTCATGTGCATGGTCTTGGTCATGATCGACTACTTTGGAATGACTCGGACTTATCTTGTAATAGTCGACTAGATACTGACTTCATTACATAAGTGAGGAGATCACTTGCCTTTAATAAAGACCCACGTTTAACCTCCTCGACTCAATCAACACAAAACATTTAATGAATAAACATTAAACTCTACTCACAATGGTTGGGAAGAGACCAACTTAATTTACATACACTAGAAGGTATCGCCTGCCTCTATTGAGACTCACATTTAACCCCCTCTAACACAATACCTTACAAAATAAACTTGGATAGCCTCAACCACAATAAGACTAATATATCGACCATAATATGATGACTTGTCTACAATTTTGTTACCTACTAAACTCAACCACTTTATCATCGACCATCGTTTAATATTACATATGCTTTTACTTTGCAAACATGAATATTTGGCCAAGACTACAATATCGACCAAACATGAAGATCACTATACAACCATCGAGTGACACAAGTCATCTAATTAGCTTCCAAAAGCATTCACATTCTTATGCAATAATAAATATTATCAGTTCAGCCAAGATGAAAATGCTTTTACCCACATGATCTAAGGCAGAAGTTTCAGTCGTTTATGGTCGATGGACAACCTTCAATGATCAAGCAATTGCGTGTCGAGATTGCTTCTCTTCAATAGTACATAGTTGGTTTCAGGATTTTGCTTGTCATTCAGTTGTGATGCACCGGCCGAAATATTACTGGTCTTATAATGAACTCATTGACCAGATATTGAAACAACCGACATAAGGAGTGACCATATTTTATGTGCATTTAAAAATAGTAGATGGTCGATGGAATCTGCATAAAACTTTGGTATTCTCTTTGCCTTGGAAAACCAATGAGTATTAAACATATATACCAAAATGAACTTTGACCACTTATTAACATCAGGATGGGATTGTCAACCCAACCAATAAATTTAATTGATTCAGTAAAGAATCGGTAAAAGATAAGAAGATATATCATCGATAATATAGGTAAAATGAAAGAGATATGGTCGACCTAAGATATATAAACGACTGTAGTCGACCTTCTTGAGCAGCAATGACCACTTTATAGATTAATGTTTGCATCCCTCCAAATTAATATTCCTTATTTTCTTCTCCAAACCGTGGGCTGAAGTGTGGTCATCATAGTAATATGAGTTGTTGGTGAGTGCAACACAGAAGATGATCAAGATCAAGAACCTACGTACGTGAAACAAATGATAGCGGTAGCTTTATAATAAAGATGCTTGATAAAGAATAACATCAGAATGTTGGATTTATCTATTGCGGATGAATGATTTCTATAAATACGGTGATGTTACGTCAGTGGAAGGCACCCTGTCGGCGTTGAGTACAGAACCATGTCGCCGTTGAGTACAACACTCTATGGGAATCAATACAATTTTTTCATCGACTAATCTAGAGAAATCCAACTACAGTCTGTCCCAGCTTATTCATTGACCATATATCCATTGACTGGTGTTCATATATTTTTCTAAAAGATAAAGTTTATGTGTGCATCAAATATCATTCAATGGTAGAAATATTGCAAGCCACTGCTATGATTGGTCGACGTTATTCCTGTGGATCGTGCAAAAAATGTTACTACTATGTTGGATGAATTATATATGCAAGACAACATCGACAAATATTATGTTGCCAATATGTTCAAATCTTATTCAACCGACTGATAGTTCAAATATTTCAACAGAGACTTTCTTCCACTTGCAGAGTTTCTTCAACACCAGGAAATCCCGCGCCACCTTCACCTTGATAAATTTTCACAATGATAGGATTGCAAGTGGACTCCAACTCTTTCAATTTGTCCTCAAAATATTCCTTCTCCACCAACTGGTTCCCATCCATCCAGTTGATGATTGCATCGACTACTTCCTCAAATGACTATCAACATTGTACAACTTTTGTTTGAGACAGTTAGCATTGGAGGGCGCCTGTGGAATTCATGGGAGACTGTGGCTGTCGGCAGCTTGAAGACAGTCTGTATGCCACACACAAGAGTAAGCAATCTTTACGAGCAGTATTCACACTTTCTTTATGCACACACATGCCGTCTTTAATTTCATGGGTGTTTGCAGGTTTTTCTCTATCTCACATTTCTTTTCAGGTTTGAACCGTCTCCATCCGCTACTACTATCACCCAGACCGAATGGAGAATGGAAAGGACTCCACATGTTGAAAGCCAGGATTTCACATCATTCAAGCATAATTTACATGCTCATACACAGCCATCAAACACAGGTATTGGGAAGGGACGTCCAATCCGCTGTTGTATTATCTTTGGTAATTATTTATACATTATGAGATAGGTTGGAGTAGTTGTACCCGCTCCAACTACTCATTTGTTAATATCTATTTATCCTTTAAACTATATGATTACATGATGAAATTTAGGAGGTAAGTGGCCCCCTCTACATGGACTTACATAGAGTGCCCTTTGGTGGACGAAAAATTGGTTTAGGTATAGGTTTTTCAATATGAAGACCATTATTAGTAGGAGGTATGGAAGTTGAGGGTTTTTCAGATGGAATATCATCAAGTTTCTTTTCTGGAGGAGGGTCATAGTTGTGTGTTCTTGTATTCAAGTTCACCGTTTCACTAGACATCATACAAACTTCATCAGTGGAGGAAGAAGTTTCGTTTAAGGACTTATGATCAATTAACGACTATTGGGAAGGGAAAGAATCTTTTAAAACACTTGGGGTGGGTGAAGCTTTAAAAAATTTACCGACTTCCTCATGACGAGGACATTCTTTTGTAAAATGCTCACCTCCACAGATTAAACAAGGGTACTTCACCTTTCTCTTTCCTTTTGAATCATTATCTGCATTCTATGTTTTATTTCCTTCCTGTTGGTTGTCAGGTTTTTTAGATTTATTTTCCCCTTTTTCTTCTTGCCTGAAGATTCAGTGGATTGAATCGCATTTACTTCAGCAGAAGCAACAGGAGAGGATGCAGTTTTTGCAGGTGGTGCTTTTGGATTAGATGGAGTGACGGTTTGTTTCCTAGAGGATTTAGCCGCTGTTTGTGTTTGAACTGAACCAAGTATGCCATCAGCAGGTGGTTTAGTTGTAGGTCTATATGGATCCGTTGTAGGTTGAGGAGCATGTGGAATCAGATCATACAAAGTACTTGACTGGGAATAAACCAAGTCTAGGTATTGAGCGCGGCTAATAGCTTGCTCCTTAGTCACAATGCCTCCCATGGTGACATCTCTAGCAATAGGTGGTAGTAAACACTTTGTAAACCAATAAGCTAGAAACTGATCAAGAATAGGGGCCTTAATCAACCTTCATCTTCTTCTCCATTCATGAATATGATTGGAGATATGAGTAGATGTGGTTTGGTGAAGCAAGGTTAAAAGGTCTATACTTGTTTCATATCGAATTGGAAGATGAAAGTGTGTCAAAAAGGCCATTGACAGGGCATTAAAATCCCAAAAAGAGTGATGTGGTAATTCGATATACCACTTTGCGGTAATACCAGTGAGGGTTCTTTGAAAAAGGCGTAGACGGATTGAATTGTCCATCAAAGAATTGGATGAAAACCACAAGTGAAATGTCATCACGCGGTTTTTTGGATCTTCATTGGGTTTATCATCAAACTTAGGTATATCGGAAGGCAGCTTTACAGGAATGGTGGGCAAGAGGGGTCATGATGAATTGGGTCATTTATCAATCTTTACAACTCCAAAAAATCTAAAGTGGCCAAAAATGGTAGTTGTTGGTTTGGTTATGGATACTGGTAATACTGATAGGGCATTTGTTGACCAGTAGGATCATATGCAGATTGATAGATGGGTATAGATGATACCCCTGAAGCTTGTTGAAAAGGTTACTAGTTTCCAGACTTTCTATGGGGAGGTGAGCCCCCCGAGGGAGAGGGTCTTCCGGAAGGTGGTGGTGGTCCTCCTCCTCTAGGTGGTGGTGAGGGTCCACCTCTTCCAGGTGGTGGTGGTGATCTTCCTCCTCCGGATGGTGGTGGTGGTCCTCCACCACCAGGTGGTGGTGATGGTCCTCCAAATGGTCCACCAGGTCCTCTAAGACCTTCAGGTCCTCCGGGTCCTCACGGTGGTCCTCTGGGGGGAGGTCCATCGTATCCTCCGGTAGTATTAACAAAAGACCCTCCATATTATGGGATATTTGACCAATTTGGTTGTCCCCAAGGTACAAAAGCATTTTCGGGGTAAGGAATTCTAGGATAAATAACCACTGGCGGTGGTTGTTGGTAAACTTGATTAACCATAGGCTGTTAAGTTCCTGGATAAGTATATCCCCAAGAAGTCATATTGTTGACAGGTTGTGGCCCTAAGGGTTGGCCTGTACTAGATGGGGGGGAACAACATGGATATTGGTGGCGAGTATAACTACTGCAGGTTGTGCTACAACTGCAACTTGTCCTGAACTAGCCATAGTTCCATTGATAGGTAACGTAACTCACATCGGGGGTCTCCCCCCGGTGTGAGAGTTTACTGACATGGCTTGATTTGAGGATTGCCCCCAAACCATGACAGGTATGGAAGGTATAATAATAGGTCCAGGATGTGACACTATAGGGCTGTGGTTTAGACCTGGATTACCTTGAAATGGAATTTCTTCAATAGGTCCAACACTTGAGCTAGTGAACGATATCCTTCAGGCCATGGATTACGAGAAGTCTCACCATAAGTTGGGTGGCCATCAGAAGAAGGTTTAATTTTAGCTTTAGGTCAAGGATCTGTATTACGGGGTAATCGTGCCGATAAAGTTTCATGATAGGACACATGTGGAGGAATAATTCTTTCTACTCTCTCTGAAAAGTTACGAGCTCAATCGAGAGATGCATTAATTCTTCTCTGTCCCTCCTATCCTAAGGGATGATTTCCTGGTGAAGGTCTAATAACCCCGAATTCAGCAATATCTTAGCCCATAGAAGTCCTCCAAAAAGGAGCATCCAGACCATAATCAGGTGGGGCGAAAGTATCGCCATAGCCTTCCAATGGTGGATGTACATAAACATTAGTTGTAGGAGGCAATTGGACCAAAGGATTCGTGCAAACAATGAAATATCCTCTGGTTTCACCAGTTAAGGTAGTTCCTATGGGAACATTAGTAGGAGTTGGTTGTTCCATGGTTACTCCTTCTTGTCCTTCCGCGGTAGGAGCAGAGTCGAGAGATAAACCCTGCAATCTATGAGATTGACGTCTCGTAAGTTGCTCAGCCATGGTGGTGGCCGAAGTTACCTAATCTAGGTCAAGAAGGGAGTAAAAGCACACAAACAAAACCTACTCAAAGCTAAAGGTCACAAGCAGACTTAAGTGATAGGAGGAGTTCAGAATAGCCGGTCTCTCACCAGGATTGTCAAGTAGGTGCAACTCACGATATACCTCAGGGGTACGTGTGTAGTAGTCTCCCTGAATGCTGTTTTCGATGTATTGCTCCACACAAGACAACCAAAGGGATTTTCTCAGATAGTCAGGGTATCTTAGTGGTGTCTGCCGATATACTCAAGGTACGTGGGAGCTCAACTCGGTAGTAGTGTTGTCTAATGCACAACCGTACACAAGGGGCCTTCTGATATACAATCAAGTATGTTAAGTAACTTTCTATATACCTTAAGGGTACATGAAAGGCCGTTCGATATACCGACAATACGTAGAAGAACCACATGAGTACCGGGATGTAGTGTGGACAAATAACGACAGCTCCTATGCTTAACGACGCCCGAACATGTCTCTAACCTATCACTCAACTTTCTATACAATTTTTAGACCTAAAGCTACCATTAATTTTATCTGGATGATTAGGTGGATGTTTGTGGAATGTTATTTCCAATGATGCATATTAATCTAAATGTAATGCACTTTTCAACTTCGATGAGAACTAACTAGGGCAAGGAAGGAAGCTTTGTTTTTCTTTTCAACAATATACCAATAGAAATTTGTTTTCAACAATAGAACAAAATATGAGAAAGAGATGCAAAAGAGTCTTTCAAACACAAAAATTCTTTCACACAAGCATTCCAAAGTTTCTGAAAAAAGAGGGAAATAAAACTAAGCCTCTATCTTGCATGCAAACTAACTTTGCTATAATGTCAAAAAAGACTAATCTTTCCGAAACACACATGCAAATGAAAAAACACACAACCTTTGCAAGCATAAACAAGAGGAAAGTAAGATGATTCTTTTTGTATTTTTCTAGAAAATATGAGGTACACAAAGCAATCTTTTCAAAGTAAACCAATCTTATAGGAAGGGGCTATAAGTTCTCTTTTCGAAAATAACATTTTCTAGATGCTTTAGTGAAAGTCAAAACTAAATTATATTTTTGATTTCGTTTATGACAATGCAAAAAGTAAATTTTTTTGGATCTGAGCTCAAAACAGAGAATCAGAAACAAAAACCAGTAAACAGACAGCAAGCAATCAAGCCAACAAAGCCACACTAAAGAAATTTTTAGAGCAAAAGGACAGTTTTCAAATTTGTTGGTAAAATTTTCCAGACAGACAATTCAGAGGACCTACCTCGGTGCGCTAAGAGGGACTACACCAGACCATTCCAGGGTACTGCTGTGCTCCTAGCCTCTTGTAGAAAGGTGTCATCAACGCTCTGTCAACCACGCAGAAAGGCATTGTCAACACTATCACCAAAAGGAGCGAAGGCATCGTGGGACTGATCGACGCCCTGTCAAACAAGGTAAAAGGCGTCGTCCAACAGTGTGCTGAAAAAGATAAGAGCCTGCAGGAGAAACTAGAAAGGCTAAGTAGATTGAAAGGAGGGAAAAAATCACTCAAAACAAAGGTAAAATATCAAAAGCATAAGATAGATAACTTACCTTACAACTGAAATAACTGAAAAAGAGAGAGGTCACCTTCATAAACGGGATGGTTACTGCAGTTTGTAGATCTGACTGGATCTGCACCAGATCTGACTGGATCTTCCCCAGATCTGACTGGATTATACTATCCCCATTGGAGTCACCAATTTTGTTATTAGGAATTCTCAACCAGTGCTGACACTGCTTGTTCATGTGTAATGCAAAAACACAACTACAGAACAAGAAATCACAGCCACATATCCTTCCCTTAAATAGTCAAATTAATTAACATAACACATCATATACCTCAACCGTAGATCTATTTATCTTCTCTCCAGAAATTCCTTGAGATGATTCAATACCAGCAAGATGGATCACAAGAAAAACGAAAATATGAGAGCATCATGATACTCAACTATCCATACTAGTGATCAAGGAGTCCAATAATATTTAATCACAAACACAATAATCAAATATAGGAAAGGGAAATGTTTTTGTATTAACAATGGATGAGAATAAGTACAACTAAAAGCCTTGATATTGACATCTTCTGTCTCAACAAATGTCTACAAAATCCTATGAAGACCTCTCCAGCTACAAGCTGCCTCTACTTTGCCTCTATTCAGACTTCAAACTAGCAGCATAAGGATGCTTTTTCTGGGCCCCCCACTCTCTTCATGGAGGCTTCATTTATAGGCCAAGAATCCATAGGATGACTTGACAAATGGATAGAATGAGATCCCTATAGGTGAGGGAGGTGAATGCCACCTCTCCCAGACATGCGGGAACTAATTCCACGAAGGATTTCGTACGGAATCTTCTAGAAACTTCTTTTTTTCCCCTTCAAGTGACCATCAGCGCTTTTTGCTAAATAGGAAAGAGCATCAATTTGGGATTTTTTCCACTATAAAGGGACAACGATGCTTTTTGCTCAACTGATGGAGGCATCAACGACGCTCTATGGGAAATGAAAAAGAGCACCGTCCCTTCTAGGTCAGGGAAAAAAATGGCCAAGGTGATCCAGATCAGGCTTTTTGGGAGGTTTGATAGGTAACAAAAAATTCATCTTAAGGATTACTAGGAAATGTGAGATTTTAATGTGCAACAGACTCATTGCCTGACATTCTGTTGAGTTCCTTCCATGTTCAACTGCAACACATCTATTCACATGGTAGGGATTGTACTGGTTCCCTTGGATTTCGACGAATACCTTAGGTTCACCTCTATATCCTAAGTTGCGCAAGATTTTGTTAGGATCAGCTACACAATTTCCATATTTTGAAGACTCATCATTGTATATTGTGGCTTAGATCCACCTTTGTAAATATATGTGGTCTTGTTACCCGTATCATATGATGTAATCAAATATTGTAAAGGAGCTAGTGTTCCATTATATTGAACATGGCATCCTTGGATATGATTTTGGATATGATGTTGATATGTATATGTTTCATGTACTTCCTCTGTTTCCTTGGACACTTGATTTCTCCAAGATTAAAAGATTGTAATGTATTTCAGCCATCACTTCACTCTGACCTCACACATTAGGGGGAATCTATTATCATGTAAAATGGAACTTCTCCATCTGATTACTGACATCCAATATGTTGGGACACAAAAGGACAAACTGGATTGAAGTAGCCAAAACACTATAGATGGGTATGACTGTTGATACATCATCTCCTGACCAGCTGACTATATTTTTATTTGGACATTAGGGTTGCACACATGACTATTTGCACAACAACTAACATGTCACACGCGAGTATGTACATTGCAAATCGTGTGTACATTGAACACGTGGGTTTCCTTAAATAAAGGAGCGTCTCATATGCGAATTTTCTATATCAATACTCGCATGTACCTTAATTTGAAGTTAAAAAATATAAAACATGATTAGTCATGAATAGTTGAGCCTCTAATCATAACTATCTCAACCATCTCAACCATCGAAACCTCTCAATTTCCTCATGTATAAATATAAGGCATGGGATGGGGCTAATCAATCATTCTTATAAGAGAAATCTATGAAGGTGGTATTCCTTCAGACATCTTGGAGCAGCAAAACTCAGTGTCCTTAGTTTGCAGAGGAGTCCTTGTTTCATAAGTTGGGTTGTAATCTCACCATCTTTTTTTATTAATAAAGAAAGTTCTTCTTCTAATATTGTGCACTCTTGTATATGTTGATTTCTAAGTTATATTATAATTTCATTATAAATATGTTATTTCATTAACCATTGATATATATATATATATATATATATATATATATATATATAACATATTTGCGGGAAGAACTTGTTTTTTCAGGTGATTGGAGAAACCCTGGAAGTTGTGGAAGTGGCTAGAGGAGGAGAAGAAAAGCTTGGATCAACCATTATAAACTAGGTTTGCTAAGTTTTATTTCTATTCCTATTTCAATTTCTACATGGATGATTGTCTGCAAGTCTAGCTTAGTAAGTTGGTAACCTGAGAGACCCTAGGTTATAAGGGCGTGTTTTGTTGAACAACATCTATGCTAAAAAAATCATAAAGGAAACCATATTCTATCCCCTCCAATATCTTCAAAAGGTTTGAGTATCCGATACCACCCAAAACTATCACTAGACTATGATCCAAAGAAGTGAGGTAAGGAAGTTTGTAAATAGATAAAACACCTTTAATCACCTCAGAATCATAGTTCATGATTGGAAACATAGACTTACTTCCAAGGCACTCTGGATCCAATAATAAAGGATACGATATCTTTAGACCATGAACTCCATCATCCTTTGATGTAACCTTGGACATCAAAATACTATCATAATGACTTTGAAAGAGTGTGGTATTTGGAATTGACTAGGTTGCTTCATCACCTCTATTATCCATTTCCTTTCCATAAGTATATGCCTCCAAAAAACTAACCATCATCAATGGGTCTCCATAGATAATGCTTGATGGATTGAAACTTTGGTAAGCACTGTACTATAATCTACCTTCATAAGCGAAGAATTTAACGTCAATGACATATTAGAAACCATAAGGTCACAAGACATCACCTCGTTAAAACCTCCTAAGTCCTAATGATCCTCTTCCAAAAAACCCAAGGAACCAATAACTTGTGATCCCATATTCGAAACCATCAGGCCTACCAACCTATCCTTCATCGACATCAAGTCTTCCATAGAAATCGTTGAAATTGGAACATCATAGATATAACCCCCATGAGAAAGAGCCTCCAGACCTCCTTTAAACAGATGTTGTTCACCGAGAGAAACACGCACCTTATCGGTGCCCCTTATGAGCAACCAATGAATCAAAGAACTGGTCCATACACTTCCCGAAAAGATAATCCACCAAACCCCCTTCAGTATTAAAAAAGGAACCATGATCAAACCCTGTAGTGGGGATTTCTCCCCTGCTGTGTTCAAAATCACCTACCCTAGATCATCTGGATCATAGGCTAGATTTCATGGTACGAGGGATTTCTCAACCTTAACTTGAAGCAATAATCAATAAAAACAAAGACAAT
Source organism: Pseudotsuga menziesii (assembly GCA_001517045.1). Taxonomy (NCBI): domain Eukaryota; kingdom Viridiplantae; phylum Streptophyta; class Pinopsida; order Pinales; family Pinaceae; genus Pseudotsuga; species Pseudotsuga menziesii. Next base: position 52,738 of record LPNX010792339.1, on the reverse strand, counting down.
ATGTAATCTAACTAATGAAATAAAAAAAGAAAAAAATACCTTTAGAATGGGCCACCACAACCGTTAGAGGAAGTGGTTCGTAGGATTCCCATGATCCTAGTCTCCGTGTGTTCTCCAACAAAGGGTTGTCACCGGGAAAGCTATTAAGGGTTTCACGGAGAGAACTCAACGTGAAACATGGGATAGTGTGGCTAAAGGATATGATGGACAAAAGGTTCAAGAAATGCGGAGTGACAAAAGGTTCAGGAATCTAAAGTTGACAAAAAATGAAAATTTGTTATGGGGATACCTTCATAATGTATTTATAGGTTGATCCAAGGTTTTATGACCCATGGTATTTTATTGTGCATGGTATTTGTCCATGGTTTTTGACCCATTCTCATTTTAGGGTTTTTTGTCCTTTTTGGAGAGAGTGGGGTTAAGTCACAATAAATGCTCAACTTCCCTGTATTTATGGGGGAAGGAATAATTAGGTTTTGGACCATTTTTGGTAGAATTTTAGTTCTGAAGGTCAAAATGGAGGAAATAATGGCGGGATTATGATGTATAATTATGTTTTGGGCCATAGAGAGCTAGGTGAACAATTTTTGGTGTTAACAGACCCTAGGATCATTCTAGAGTCCTTCTCTAAGAACAAGGGAACCTTTGTTTGAGATTCATATCACCCGGGTGAAACATGTTATGTTCCTCCCGCATTATGCTTATCATTCCACTTGAAAAACATTTTGCATTCCTTCAGTAGATTTCTATATTTATGTCATTTGCTACAATCGAAATGAATCTCACTGTATTCGAGTTGTTGATTAAAATAATAAATACCTTTACGGATGATCATTTCCAATGTAAGACCTTCACATAGATCCATCTCAACTAACATACACGCCATTAACATGTCACTAGAATCCATTAAATTTAAATCCACAACAATGTAATCACCAAGAGTCGACCCGATCAGATTGAATATCTATGGAGTCCATAGTTCCACTAGGATCCCAGGTAGATTAATGGCATATTGGATAATGCATGACACACTCCCTGCAAGGGTCAAAAAAGGAGTCCACCTTTTCAAATTAAGTACAACCAAGCTCTAGAACCAAACTCCTCTTGAAATCCTATCAACATCTTCTTTACAAGTGAAAATAAACTCTATCCAACCCTTCTCAATTGTAAATACCGTGGGAAAATATCCCATAGAGACTTCCTAGTTAACTATGGCTCATATCTTGAGGTTTTTTATGCTTATAGATCCTCCTAAAAAGCGTCCCCCTAGGGCCAAGTATGCCGTCATCGTTGCTTCATTCATGATGATGTATTCTCCTAAAACCAAGTTTATCAATATTTGCATTAATTTTAACACATTTTTCTTGGGTTCTTTTGGATTTCTTGACTTCTAGTACCTAGCTTCCTTCTAGGGAAGCTTCAATTTCTCCAAATGTTATTTTCGTACTAACCAAACCACTACCCTCTTCAGATCACCGAGCCAAACAAAAATATGTGAATTGAGTTATCCACGATTTGAAATGGTAAAGTTCTTGATGAGATAAACCTTATGCCCCCCCTCCTCCTTTGAGCTAACCGGTTCCACAACGTTGCTTGCCTCCTTCAAGGAACTCGTACCTAAACCCTCATACTTTCTTCCTCTTGATAAACCACTTGGGATCCCTAATAAGTATGATGAGAATAGGGAAAATATTTTTTGTCCCAACAAAGGCCTTTAATCAGACCTTGAACATATGGATCCTTAGAAGGCACCAGATGGAGCCATTCTAAGGAAAGACGAGACAAAAATTGTCCAAAGACTAACTATAGCAATGATGACAAAAAGTGTAAGAAAAGTACCAAACAAGAACACTGCATTAATTCATTGCCATGGATAGCGAGGACCATATGCTGAGAAAAGGTCCATAATGACACCACTTAAACAATAAAAACCCCATGCCTCGAAAGACCTGCTAAAAGAAAGGCACAAAGACCTTTTGGTTCATGAATACCAATACAAATCCATTAAATAAATGGCATGTAACTACTTATCTGTCGTGTAAGAACTCAAAAACCAACCAAAAAAAACCCACGCCTAAGAAACTAGACGACTTCCATTATAAAAAAAAACTTGTTACAACACTCATATCCTAACATTTTAACCAATCACAACAATCATGAACTCTAAATACTCCATTTAAATCTTTTCGAGCACATAAATAGAATTTTAAAGAAAACCATATGATCCATTGTCTTTTCTAATGTCCAATAAAATAAAGTTGAACTCAATAATAACTATAAAGTTGAACTCAATAATAACTATCATCACCATGATAATAATTTTTCTAAATTTTAAATATAAGAATAATTAATTCATTTAGTAACTTTTATAAAATAAAATCTCTAAAACCATTATAACATATAATATTTACATTATAATTTATTTATTAATTATTTTAAAATTTAATAGGCTATAATTAAAAATGTATTGTATTTTTAAAATCAAATAATGACAATTATTATGTTTATTAATATTTACTTTGATTTTCTTGGATGGGGTGGCATCACGAAAATCCAAGGGTATTAATGACGATTGGATTGCATACAATATGGAGGTAGCATTGGCTTTTATGCAGCATTCATCACCCTCCATTCCCAAGCAGGCATGGGCTAGCTATGGAGCAAACCTCCCTCCATCGGACGGAGGAGGAGCAAAGTCAACATTGACTTTGCTCCTCCTCCGTCCGATGGAGGGAGGTTTGCTCCATAGCTAGCTTATTCCTTCCCAAACATCGACATGTACATCACTATCAACATCATTCAATGTGCGTTAATGGAGGAGAGAGGGTCAGAGGTGATGGTCGTCAAGAGAGGGTCAATTTGGGCCTTCGTATCCCATTTTCCCAAGCTTTTATGGTAGCTTCTAAAGAGTGTCCTAAGCGTTGGTAAACTTGTGTTCATGTGTGAAGGTGGTGGTGGTGCATATTTGAAGATGGTGCATGAGTATCATTGAGCCCCGAGTCGGCAAGGTCGTTCCCACCATGAGAAAACCCATTACTAGTATTATCATGTGTGTGTTTATATATACTTTAATTTATTATATTTTTTAATTGAATAATTTATCAATAAACTTTTTCCCCTTCTTCCTCACAACGAAAGAAGTTTTTTCATTAGAAGACATTGATTTTGGGGTTAAGCGCCTGGAAAATGGAAAATCTAAAGACATTGAAGGATATCAAGTATAAATATTAAAAATTGGAGGTCATGTGCTCATCTCGCATATCCACAAACACTTCAATCTAGCGATCAAGCAAGGGTTCCCTAAACCGTGGAATCAAAATCTCATTATTCTTATTTTTAAAAATGGTGATTCAAATAACCCCTCTATCTATTAGACGATTATGATTAGTCCTCTCTTAGCCAAGTTATATGGTATAATTTTGGAAACGAAAATAAACGTATGGATTGAAAGTGAAGGTAAGAACGATAAAGACCAAGTTGGTTTCAAAAGGAATCACTCAACCACGGACAACATCATCACACTTAGGTTCATTATGGAAGAATGTCGTAATAATAAACGCAATCTCTTTTTTTGACCATTTGTGGAGTATATGAAATCTTTCGATACGGTTCTTAGAAATAACTTGCGGAATATATTAGAAAAGATAAAGGTGCCTTTCAAATTGAGAGGTGGTCAAAAAATATAAATTGTAATATTGGAGTTAAGCAGGGTTTCCCCCTCTCCCCTACCCTTTTCAAGATTTACATCGATAAGCTGGAAAGTTATTTGGAAGAAGTAGGTTGCACTAGCATGATCTTAGTTGGGATTTTCATCATCTTTCTTCTCTATGTTGATGGAATTGTTCTTCTGGCAAGGTTTCCATTTGATCTAGATAAAAATTAAGAATTTTGAAGGACTTCTGCTCTAACATGGGCACGACTATTAACGCATACAAAACAAATGTTATGATTATCAAGTCCAAGAAGGACACTTGTGCTAATTTTGTGTATGACAATATCTATTTAGAGGAGGTGTCTTCTTATAAATATCTAGGAACCGATATTCATTGCAAGCTCAATTGGAACTATAGCATTGAGAAAACGATAAATGGGAGGTGGAAAATTTATTTCAGTCTTGAAAACAATTGTAAATCGGAAAACCATGTGATGTGATATAAAAAGAAGTTCCTCTCTCAAACTCTCGTCACTCTCGTTATCTTATATGGTTGTGAGTTTTGGGGATGCAGTTTCTCTAGAGAATCTTGGACAAATATTAAGAAAATCCATAAGTGTTTTATAACCTACAAACTATAAGCTTATTCTCCTTTTAGAAGTGGGTCTTCCCCCTATTAAGAGAATGGTTATGACTAGGCTCCTAATGTAAAAGCATAAGGCAAATAATATGGGAGACCAAAGACCTCCTAAGCTATCCTTAGAAGCTAGTCCAAACCACATTTGGCTCAAGTGAGTTGGTATAAAGACACCATGGCCTAGCTAAACCATTGGGAGATTCACGAAAAATGCCACCTTGCAAAATAGTGGAAAATATTATTACTTCTAAGTTTAAAAGGTGCGAGAAAGACTTAGAGTTTAAAACTAAAGTAAGATATTATAAGGAGGTCATTAACCCTAATATAGAAGTTTAAAAGTATGTCTATGTTTTAACTAGTTCGAAAAATAAAATTAATATAGCCAAGATAACAATGAACTATCATAAGCTCTATAGTAAAACGTGCCATTGGATAATTCCATTTTAATCATTAATGCTTTAACAACACAATATTACCTATAATTATCCCATTAACAAGCATGTGCAACTTTCAAAGCTCATGAATGAGCTTATAGTGGGCCCATTAAGGAATTGAACTAAACAATTCCATGCCATAAACTTCTTAGGTTTCTAGTTGGATAACAACACTGATATTAAACATTATCTATAGATTACAATCTTCTTCACTTTGACCATACTTGGTTATCGAGCTTAACACTGAAACCTACCTTACGAAGGGTTTGGATATGTTATGTCGTAATTTTATGTCTCTAGCATTCGTGTAGCTTAAATTCTGGTAAATGTACGCTCACATTTATCTCTATCGTTCATAATTATAAATAGAAATTAGAATTACCTTTCACATAATAAGGTCCAAGATATAATCCATTTGCAATGCAATCCCCAAGTTACTTTGGATTTGCAACTAGCTGAGATTTAGTCTTGAGTTATAAATGGAAAATACATTAACTCAACTCCAACTGCATTAAACATGGCACTTATAGAAAAATATTGTTGCGGTTAACAATTTCTATTGTTATGACAGGGTAAGAGCTAGTTACAGTATTAATCTTTAATCTTTAATTATTTGTCAAAAATACCTAAACATTACAGTGGTTTATTATATTTTATCCAACGACGTTCTGATTATGTTTCCTGTAGATTTATCCTTTAAAGAGTTAATATCTAATTCCTTAATTTTTTTTTTTGGTTAACCTAGTGATTGTTTAAAAACTCAGCATAATGGAAAATTGGCATTGAAAATACGTCTACAACATACAATTAGAGTTTGTACCCTATGCATATATCAAATTCTAAATACGATTGTTTAACTACCATATGTAATTGACAAAATAATTCGGTCATTTAAACATCTATTTAAATAACATTAACATAGTATATAACACTTTAGTAGGTCGCAGGTTCCAAAGGAGTGGCAAGAGGGGGAGGGATTATCTTCAGTCTCGATGGCTTAATTGATTTCTAGTATGCTTGGGGATTAGGTAATGCTACAAATAACCAAGTAGAAGCTTCGACGCATATTTAAGGACTCTGATAACTTAGGAAAAAAGGAATAATGCAAGAAAGGGTCATAGGAGAATCGCAAAGTCTCATTTGTCTTATGGTGAGAAAATCCACCTCGAAGGAAATTCACTTAAAACAAATAGTTCTCAAAATACAATACTTATCTTCTAAATTCCAAAAACTCACTTTTTCATGTGCTCTATAATAACAACAGGGAAGTCGATCATGCCGCAAACATAGCGGTGGTCTTGGAACCTGATACCCTCTTGCTAAATGGACATGTTTTTTGAGCGGGACCCGTTCCCTTAAAGGGAACCTCACCCTCTTTCTGTCGTGTGGTGGCTTGGCCGACACATGGTGTCTCATCTCGGGAAGGTGCCAATACAATTCTCGTTTAAGGATGGAACGAGATGGTAGATGGAGCATTCCTTCAGAGTGTGCGGATTTGATGGGTATTCTCGGAGTTTTGATCCTACAACCCCCCTCCCGCCCATCAGGATAGTACATTGTTTCACAGGTTTGATGACGCCAAGAGAGACTTGGATTAGAGAAGCAAGGATTTTGGAAATTTGAATCATGCCCTAGTGATTACAATCCTCATCATGGAAGCCATCAAATGGAATTAGGGGATTGGTAATCATTTCAGTGCATGCATCTGTCTAATCAAATGGAATGAAGGTAATAATAGGCTTATTGCATCTACCATATTGCATTGTGCTCTGTTATTTCTCCTTCACCACTACACTCAACATCATATTCTGTGGATACAAAGAGGCTATGTACTCAGTCAGTGGGTCAAAGAGTATGGACTCCAGCGATGACAGTCGTGCTTGTTTCCCGGAACATGAAATGGTAGCCACGGGTCATCATCTACATAGGGTAAAGGAAGGTGTGAAAGCTCAAAAATGACAATTGTGTTGGTTCAAGGTGAGATGGAAGAGAATTTGGATCATGTGGAGGAACACGTTCACGAAACTAGAGTGAGTCAAATGGAACAAGCTGTAGCTGCAGATAGTCATCATCAGGATCATGCACACATCATTCAAGAGCTCTCTAGTAGGATGATTCAAGTGGAAATTTAGCTTGGAACGATGGTCGTTGAAGCCCAAGTTTAGAAAGAGGTGGAATCCAACCATATCATTGTTGATGGCACAAGCCCAGGCACCTCCCTAAGAAAATAATTAGGTCTTAGGAGATGTTTTCTTGTCTAATTTTGGGACAGTTTGTCTATATCTTTCAACATATAGCTATTAGGACCATATATTTTCTTCTTGTTTTCCATTTTTATGGACAATATGGAGTAGACCATCCCTGTAGTGATGTTTTCAATGAAATTTTATCTGACTTGAAGGTTTGATGTAGTTCTCCTAATGCTTCTACATTTGGGCTTTTTGATAATATAAAATTCAACCCATTTCCGTAAAAAAAAACATAGTATAGAATAGCTAGCTATATATAATCAAAAAACATATTTAACTTCAACTTCATTGAAAAATAACAACTTATAATGTTAGTGATTGTTGTCTCCTTTCACACACTCAGGGATTAAGTGCAACATAAATATTCAAGTTACTAAGTGTGTCCTTAGGAGAAAGTCTCAAGTCAAGTACTGTCACTTGATCTTGACTCCTTCGTTTAGGCAAAACTCCTAACGAATCCAAGGGGGGTGGTCCCTAAGAAATAATTTAACTAAGGATCTTGTGTTTTAGTTGTTAAGGATGGAAGTGAACTTTGTAGGATTTTTTGGGAGTAAAGTATTGAAACAAGATTTTTTGCAAATTTAAATAAATATTTCAGTAGCATAACATCAACACACAAGCAAAATTTAAATATTGCGAATTAGATCAGTTCCAATGGAGTCAAAGTAAAGAAATAATGTTGTTGAAAATGAAATATTTTGCAATGTGTCTTGGTCAATTTTAATTATTGAGAAATGAGTTGAGTTATGGGAAGGGGATTCTCGATATACTGTAAAGTACTGAAAATATGTCTGGAAGATGATGAAAGTGGTTTCTCTCTCGGAAATGTGGTTTGAATCAGAGTCTCTGAGAAGGTGTCCAACACTACACCAACAAGGATGTAGCCTAACTGTATCTCGAGGTCGCTACTTAGTGGTTCCCGCTTCCTTTGAATAATTTGTCCATGATTGTCAAATATTGTACACTGGATCTTCGTAATTTTTTCAGGGAGTTTATTTTATTAATGGATTATTAGATTAATATGTGGAATTTAGAAAGTGTCGCAAATCGCTTTTGATTCCCCAATGACCAGGAAAATCCCACAGAGGGAAAGAGCATACATGAAATTTATGACAAAATGTTTGTTCCAATTTGATAAGGAAAAGATGTTTGTAAAACAAGTAAACTAAAGACAAATTAGGAACACAAACTATGTGTCACTTTCTGATCATCCACCAATAATTGGCAAAAAGCCTTTGGTTGGTGGCGAGAGCCTACTTCATGGCAATGAATTGGGTATGAAATTATTGGTTATTTGAAGAATGAAATTAAAGAAAATCAATTAAGCTATAAAACCTTTCTAGAATGTGGAGTGTTTGCATATGTTAATTAGTAAAAAGCAAACCATGAAGGAGACTATGAATCCCTCGAGGGGGATGAAGTGTGGGCATAGTGTAGCACACTTGATTTCTTTATTAATGAACTTTACAAATTGATGAAATAAGAAAATAAAATGCCTTTTGACCCTCTAAAATGGATCGAAAGGCTTGCACACTCTTTGGAAGAAAAGAGGAATGAAGAAGGGGGAAGAATGAAATATTTCGGGTGATCCAGATGATAAAAAAATTGAATTTCGACAACATTTCTTTCTCCTTTTTCTCAGACCTGCTAATAATCAGCGAGCAATTTATTTTAGAATCTCATGGATTAATCAAATGAAAGTACAAAAAATTCATACTACTCAAGTACTTGAAAATTTGTGATTTTTTTTTATGAAAAACAAGCACTTAAAGTATGGATCTAGATCTAGTTTAAGATGATACTTTTAAAGAAATTCTAAATGATATGTATGCATAAAAAAATCATATTTTAATATTAGACTTTCCAGATCTGAATTTTTTCAAGCACAAAGAACCGGTAACCGAGAAAGATTTGAAATTTAGAGAGAAAAGGTAGAGATCCTCAAGCCCAATCTTGAAAGGTATGAAGGAGATGAAGAATCTATGAAACGAAACACATTATATTGCAGCTGGTATAATGTAACAGATCAAAGGAGGTGGATGTAGCTGAGCTCCAAATCCCTTTCACCTAAAGAAACCTGCAAAAACTAGACAATCCTTCAAACAAGCATGGTTAATCTAGTACATTTCAACAAGAAGACAAGGAGATATTAGTACAACTGAATACAATCTATTACTCCTGAAATATTCTATAAATAAAACATAAATGAACAAATTGACAGCAGCAAATGCTCATCCAAAATGAAGTTAGATAAATACTACCAAACTTAACAAAATAAAAAATCCTAATTTAGTTGAATATCACCTCAAAAATTATCCAATTGCATAACCATGAGACAATGCCACAATGAGCCTCCAAATCCTTCAATGTTATTAATCAAAATGAAATAACAACAATTAAATGAGCAGAGGTTCAATACATCCTCCTTAATGAGGAGAAAGACCCTACATTTATATCTTGAAAACAACCCAAACCCCAAGGGGGTGCAATTCCCAATGAGGAGGTGGTTTTGGTGGTTGAGAGAATGGTGGGAGGAAGTTTGAATTCATGGGATAGAAGGCTTCCACCTCTCATGAGGTATGCTACTTGGTTTGGGAAGCCTCCACCTCATCTAACTGTTTCTTCCATGTGACAAGCTAGACCCTCCATGAGAGGATGCGCACCCATTTTGTGGAGGTGAGTTGGAGATCCTCCCTTAATGATATAATATGATCATCTATGCTCATAAATTCCCTAAACAAAATTCTCAACATCTCTGAAACCTCAGATAGGCTGCCTTTGATTTAGGAATTGGATTTTTTCCAATTTTCCCATTTATACGACCCTCAGAGTCATTTTGGAGAGAAAATCAAAATTAATAGTTGAAAATTACTAATTTGACTCTCAAAAGTGGGTTTGGGGGTTAAGTGGGGGATTTCGGTCCAAAAAAGAGCATCCCCATGACCAATGTCACATGCCCCAATTTTTGCAAAAAAACAATATTATATTATTTGATTTTATTTGAGGACAATATGTTAAATTTTATGCTAAGTTGTAATTGATGACTCAGCAGAGTCAAGGATATTTAATGTAAATCTAAATATTTTAATTATAAATAAATAAAGGAGGAGACAATAGCTTAGGAGAGCTGTTAAAAGAGTGTTTACTGGTCAAATCGGTTGAGGAGACTGGGTGGAGAGCAAACAGACATGTGGCAGCATCCTCAAACCACTTCCAACTATTGCAGGTGGAAACCTCCCTACATTTGGGGTCATGATTCCCCAAGAAATTGGGATCAGAGCAAGTGGCTCAATTAATGAAAACTGACCCAAAAGACCTAGGCAATATTTATAAAAATGCCCATTGAAGAGAGCTGAGGCTACTCATTCTAGAGAAGTGATCATTCAGGTGAATGTACTTCAGAGAAATTCAATGGAAGGGAATTGTGGAAAGAGTTTGAGGGGATAACTGCTGAGTGATATAGTGCAGATTTTAAGCTGAAAGATCTTACTGCTGAGTGCAGGGTGTTTTATTGAGTTGTTGGACTAGTCTACTGTTTGCATGCTCCACCAGTTCTCAGCCAAGAAGACCAGGAACAGGCTCGGGGGTCCTAAGGAAGCATTGTTTGAGCGCTCTCCAAGAGTTTGGTAGGGAGGAATGGCCTCATCTATCCTAATCAGGTTCTATATTATTTGTTTTACTGTGTTAGATAGATAAATCTGAATCTGATTGTTAAATGAATGTTAAATATTTAGTTTGTAAATTGTTAGAATGGAAAATAATTCTAGTCTGCGTTTTTCCACACCTGGAAGGACCAGGACCTACTCCAGCACAAATAGAGTATTTACAGTAGATGAAAGAAAATGTTAAGAGACTGAATAGAATAGATTTGGTTCTGCATTTCGTAGTTAGCAGAGTAACTTATTTCAGTATGTAGGATATTATTAAAAAGAATAGTGATCTGGATATCTATGTTTATTGTTTTAACAAGCTTATTTATGTAAATATATTGGAAAAGAAATAGCAGTAATCTAGTACAGGTAGAAGGATTAAGATGATAAGAAAATATATTAGTAGATAAGATTGTGTATTTATAGACACTAGATTAATTTTTATTCAAGTTAAATTACTATGGAGGTTAAACTATGTAATGATAGGTTATTTTTCTCTGTGTTCACTTAGTAACTAATTGAAATGCAGCAGAAAAATCACAGTGGAGTTACAATGTTTACATTTAGTTCAATAAAGAAATAAACCACTAATCATATAGTTTATTTTCTCATAATATCAACTAAATTAAGACTAAAAATTACTATAAATTAAATAGGGTTATATTAAAAGTACTTATATTATAAAGAGCAAACTAAGTTACAGAGTCTATGCTTATCTTCTCATAGAACTCTGACTAAATTCTACTAGTCAGTTTAAGTAAATATAATCAATGAGAATATGATTAATAACTAATATAAAAATAAACATTTATCTATGTAAAAACTGTTTTATAATTATGAGACACGCTTATACCTGTAAAGGTAAACTACAGGGTCGAAACCCTAAAACAATTTATCTAATCATTATAAATAAAATAAAAAAATTTAAGCTAAAATCCAATTATCTCGATAATTATATCAATAAACAATTCAACTACTATAGACTGTTTACAGTCCTTCTTAAATACAAATGAAATGTTACAAGTTAAATTGTCATAACACACCTATAATGAAAATTTAACCAAAATTAATTAGTAACATAACCTATATAAAAATAAATTGAAAAATTAATTTAGACAAGGGTTTCATTCAGGAAAACCCTAGCTTGTATTTCCCGAGCAAATAAGTAAATATTATAAACTACACAATATGACTGGGTTACAGTCTTAAATATTAACAATAATCTATTGCAAAATATATTAGATAGTAATAATCCTCATTAACAGTCGATTAGGGTAAAACCCTAACATACACAGAGTCACCATACAGTATCACTACAAAACGAGTCGGAGCTCAAAGACAAACTTTCTTAAAAACCAATATATTACATTGACAGGCCATAAGGCTGAAAATTTAACTAATTACAACACCCAGCTCAAGGCCGAGACTACCCAATGACATAGCGAAGGTTTGTAAACAGAATAGAACCAACAACATTTAAAAATAAAACCACATATCTAATGGTGAAACTAGACAAGATTCCAAGCTCCGGGTTTCACCATCGACAACCCTGTTACAAGCAAGGTAAGAACCCATTCATTGAACCCAAGGCTTACCAGATTGGAGCCATGAGCCTTTGAAGACAACCAACATTACCTTCGTCATGGGTTGCAAGAGTAGTCTCAAGTTCCTGTAAAGAGAGCACAATACTGTGCGTTAAATTCAAAACTCTTTCACTATTAAAAACCTAACTGTAAAAAAAAATAACCTTACTGTGAGTCGTTCACTTCAAAATGAAAACCAAGTATTTACCTTTAATACAAGAGTAATGAACAGTCTAGCGAAGAGACTGTCACCAACTGTAAATAGCACATACGAAATCCCAAACCCTACGATGTTGATGGAGCACAACCAACAGCAATGAATCTTAGCTTCTCACCACAGTGACAGGCCACGGGAAGGCAGGATGGAGCTAAGGACAGGCTGCGACCCAAGTGCAAAAAAACCAGTAAACTCTCGCATAGTAAAAACCACAGCTACAAAGGTTGGCAATAAGACTGAACTCAGGAGACTACAACAACGTTAACCCAAGTGTTGGAGCAAACTAAAACATGAAGAACACTCACGGCCGCCATGAAACCTTTTAGAGCAGCCCGAAGGCCAGCATGAACTTCAAAGGGAGAATGACAAAGCGATTAGGGTTGCAAGAGTTTTATATCTCTAGTACATGGGCAGGAGGTGACCACCTACCCTCAAATCATTGGAACCATGCGTGGTTCGATTCCAAAGTCCACCTGCGGTTCATTTATCCAATTATTAAAAACAATGATTTATATCAACTTTGCATAAACTACGATGTGTGCATATACATATCACATCGTTAATCATATATGTTGGTCAATTTTAATGTTACTTAATTAACCTCAATTTAATTATCAACCGGGAAATCGTAAACTTTGAGCTGCTACACTATATGTGCAGGCAAGATAGTGTTAAAACAACCCTAATCTTTCATAGAAATTCCACCTACAGCAATCTTTTCAGAGAAGTCCTACCTACAGCAATCTTTCAGAAGAACAATCTATGGATAAAACAAACACTACAGCAATCCCTTAAACATTCCACAATCCACACTCAGCTACAGTGCTCATAATCTATTCTAAAACTGAAAGAGTTTAATAAATAACTTTGATCTGAAAACTCCACTATAATCCTACGAGAATTAATGCTTCACTTCACACAAATACTGCTAAAATTATTGCCAGAATAACACCTGTAATCTCTTGATTTTAAATAGTCAACACAAAACCTGTTATAATGAGTCTTGGCTGGTTATTATTATTCAAATATACTCTGTTTGATTTATGCACATTAATGCACACCGGAAAAAGGCCAAGGTTATCCAAGCAATGCTCATTAATCAATAATAGGACTGTATGAAAAATATTCAATAGTGCTGGTTTGCATGTGCACGCTGTGAAGCTGGTGTTAATTCAGGAGAGAAATATTATAGACTAGGGTCTTCTCCAAACTCAAACAGCCTGATTACTCACTTGTTTAAAAGATTATTAAAGCTCTAGGTGCTCTATAAATTCCAATTTTCAATCCTTTTACAAACTATCACAAGTGCTGTGCTACCTTCTATAAATTCCAATTTTCAATCCTTTTACAAACTATCACAAGTGCTGTGCTACCCTACAGCTCTGCAAATTTAAAAATGAAAAGAATGAACTGTTATTAACTACTTTCAACAGCTAGAGGCAACCAAATTGCCAATACTGCATTGCATACCGGAAATCAAAGAAAACATTAACTCACGCCATTCCTTAATCTACTTTTACAGTCTATCTGCTAGCAATAAAAGGAAAAATCTATTGCTATTTTGCTATATGAAGAGTGAATAAAAAGAAGTCTAGCGCTGTCCACTATACGCTGGCAAATAGAAATAATAAAAACTCAGTTTACTTATAACCTTTCAAACAGCAAAAATGTGAATTGAACCATCACACAATTCATGAAAAAAAACCAATAACCCTAAGCAATATTCATGGCCATTAACACAGTCCACGCTGAAGCCAAAAAGGGTATCAAATGAAAACTGTTCCTGAGTTATTCAACAGAATAAATCAATTGCATTTAACTAATAATTTGCAGTCATTCATATGAGGGACATTATCAGCATTCTCTATCTAACAATCTAAAAAAATAGAGACATTAACTAGTGATTGCAAAACACACAGGACAAAATACCAAGGTTGGTGCTGAAGGGGGCCCTCCCTCAACGCCTTCCAGATTCAAATCGAGACCTTACAAAGAATACACACTGGTTATATTAATAAGATGGAACATTTACAATCTTCTCTCCATTCTCTGTTCTTAGGGTTTCAAAATCCCTTTTATACTAAAAAAATACAGACTAGAATCAATCCCGTGACAGAAATTGATCCTCAAACAACTCTACAGGTAACTCGGCACACCTGAGCCAAATATGGGAGCTCGAATCCCTTTCAAATCTAGACAACACTAAAACAAGAAAGCAACAGCTTCGTATTCAACGGCCATCCAAAAACAAAACCTGAAAAGCCTGCGTGGGCATGTTGGAAGGCGATGGAAGCTCAGGGTAAGCCCAAAGTGTGGATCGAAACCCCCATAATTGCCGGTGCAGCCATTGTGCCATCGCGAATCTTCCATGGAGCGCCGAAAAACCCTGCATAAAAGAATAACGAGCTATCAATTCGCCGGACATATATATATGAGATTTGAAAAGCCAAATATATACACAAAACAATATATACACATTTGAAAAGCCAAATGTATACACAAAACAATATAAAATACCCACAAATATCATTCACCAAGGTTTTTATTCACGTGGGTCTCCAACCATAAATAAACAGGAATAAAACTAATATATTACATAGTTTACCAAGTATTAGGCTAGAAAACTAAGTATTAAACAACTAAAAATAGAGGACCAACAATATATAAATTTTATCATAATGTTTGATAGCTCGATTTTGGGCGTTTGGGTAAAACAATAATATGTTATCGTTGAGCTAGTGTAAGGTGGTAACCAATTAATATTTTGGTTAATCCCAAAATCGATCATGCTTAGAACCTTTCAAAATACAAGTAGGCTTATATACTTGCAAAACAATGTTAAATATGCATGTACTATATTCCAACTTATCTCTTATAAACAAACAACTTGGATGGTTAAAATTTTATGGAGTTGAATAGCATAGTAAAATATTATAAACATAACTTTTACAAAGTTTGACTTTGGTTTAAACTTTCTTAGACTCTAGTTGCTTCTCGGCCTATCAATACTAGTAATTTACTATAATGGTTTATATTGGACAAGATAGCTTGTGATTGATCAATATAACCTGTACTTAGCATAGGGTTGAATTTTGATCATAATAGAAAGATCTACCAAAATAGTTACTATAGACATAAATTTAATGTAAGAGAAGCATTATGGTATTAATAAAATTACATTGGAATAACCTTACTAAAGTCTATGATCATTGGAACGACACTGATTGACTTAGATTTAGGAAATAAGGGAAACAATATTCCATGTGAAACAATGTAGTTGTTTTTACAATAATCAATCTTATATTATCAAGGAGTTTTACAGGTAGTAAGTTTCCCTACAGATTGTAAATAACGACTAGTTTGGTACTTTAGTAAAGACTACGATATTGTATGTGATTACTATAGTACATGCAATATGACGTTGACGAGGAAGATGATAACCTATTAGTAAGCAACTGGTTTGTTCATATAAGTAATAGGTTGATACTTACCATAACTAGTAAGTTAAAAATAAAATCAAATTGTATATTCTAATGGGAATCTTTACTATCTGTATTGATAAAAGCTCTTCCATGAATAAAAATAAATAGTACGAATAAGTATAACATTTGCAAGTTAAGCATGTTAAAATAGAAATGAATATGCGACAAAGATTACGAGCTTAGAGTTCACAGTAAGTATCTTTGGTGTCGCTAAGCTTGATAAATAAAGAAACTCGTTTATCTGAACTCTATTTACAAGAAAAACTAAAAAATATAAACTACTTTACCTCATTGAAGTTGCTTGAAAATTATCAGCTTATTTTACTAGCATATTATTTTGCAAACATAAACACTTCTTGATACTTTATGAATTTTAAATTTCTACTTGTTTGATCGTACCTATGAACCTGTGAGAACTAGCAATTTGTTTGCATTAGCATAAATGCTAAGTAAGCCTAGGATTCAAATTTAGATTCCACCTACTTGCCATAAAGTAGACTCATTAGTAAACTAAAAGAAAAACGGTATGCAAGTAAATCTTAATTACGTTACGAAAAATAAGCTGCTTTAGTTAAAGTAATTTGAGAATGTGTAATACTAATCGTTGGAGTGTTTCATTTTCCGCTAACCATTAGCTTTTAGTAAATCGCATATTCAGCATTTTATGTTATCTCAAAATTTTAAATTTTTGTGAAAATTTGGGGTTTTGACAACCAAATTGTTTCCGTGGGCCCAATTTTATGACCTTTTGAACTTTTAGAATTAAAATACACCTTATCAATGATTTTATTAAGAAACTAAAAATTAAAAAATCCTATGAAAGAGTTAGCGTATGTCCACGAAAATTTGGGAATATGAATAGCATGGTAAAATACATATACCCTGGGATTTAATAATCGTTTAAGACATAATCACCAATTTCACCATCCCGACTTTGGAGGATTTCGAGTGAAAAACTTGAAAATTATGTCGCTTAAAAAAATGTCACATAATCGACGAGGGAAAAACACTCAAGGATGATGACCTTGATAACCAAGTCCTAAGAAGTCCAATCCTTTTACAAAAAGAAACCATCATGCTATGTCATATTACAATTCCACTAAGGGGGTGTGAACATGTGAAAAAGGGACCACAACTGGCCCTGATGAAACCATGAAACTTCCTGAGCACTAAGTAAGAACAATTGATTTGTTCTGATCCCAAGTCCACAAGATCCATGCTCACTTCTTTAAAAAACTCATATATAGGATCTTCAATAAGACCATGAAGAAACTCCCTCTATTAGATATTCCATAGACATGATTTTCAAAAAAACCATCAAAATTTTCTGGTTCATTGTTTTCCTCCTCAGACATGTCATAGATTGGATTTTTCCATGAATGTCCAGGAATCCTCATCAAAATCTGTGTTAGACATAAGGGAGTCTTCATCACTTCTATCATGCTCCAGGCTATATTTGTCCTCCTCTTCATACTCATCTTCTTTAGAAAAAAAGGTCACAAGGTAGTAAACCTTCAAGACTATCATCATTATATGGGGAATAGGTAGGAGTGCGATCATGCACATTACAATTTTTATCATAAGTTTCATTATAAGCTTCTATAATGGTTTGATACTAAGGTATATCTAGAGTACAAATGTGATCATCATCACTTAAATTATCATGAAAGCATTTCGATCATCAATATTCTTCATCGATGTGACATGAGGAGGGTCTTCAACAATATATTCAATTAATGGCTCTTCATGCACAAACTCAATGGAATCATCATGGATTTATTCTTCATTGTGATCTCTTGGAGGTAGCACCCAATACCTACCATTTCCTATCCTGATGAGACAAGGTAATTTAGGCTCTTCCTCATGATACTCTATCCAGGGAAAGGAAGTGAAAAGGAACCCTTCCAGGGATTTGTCTAAATATTCCATGTTGGTCTCTCCTATATTCCACTTCCTCAAGAATATTATAAGGAAGCTTGAAATGTAATTAATACCTTTATTTGGCATGCCATTGATATACCATTCACAAGAATTTCCTCGTAGAGTACTAACAAACATCCCCATCATATTTTCTTCATACAAAACATTGAAGTCAACCAAAATTTTAAGAAAATACATGACATGTCTGACCTTTGCATGCTTCTTTCCCAAAAGATAGGTAGATGATCAAATATAATTTAACCATTATGATAATTAGGAAAACCTGGGATGTTTGAGAATTTAATCGAAGGATATTCACTGGAAATCCAGGCTCTTTCCTCATCCATATTGTTTACTCAATAGCAAGCATTTGATATAACCATGGAGTTGTCAAAATAATGAGATTTGAATATTTACTGTTTGCATGAGCTCATTTACACATAATCAATCTCAATAATTTTTTTAAGAAACGATCGTTTTATCCCTTCGATGGAGTCACCATGTGAAAACAAAAATATGCACAGTAAATCTTTCACAAAAAATTCTATTTTTTTATTTTATTTGTAAAAAGGGTAAAAATTTAGTGGAGTGGCCAAACAAAGAATCAAATATATACTCTAATAATTCATCAAACAAATAAAAAATAAATATGAAAGAAAACAAAATCCGTAACTTGGATTATCCCCGACAAAGCCACCGAAACGTGAGGCCGCCTTTCACACCCATGGGGGTTAAGCACAAAAGAAATCTTGAAGATTCTAGGCGTGTCATTGGGGGAAAGTCTCGAGTCAATTACTATCACTTGATCTTGAATCCTCCATTTAGGAAAAACTCCTAACAAATCCAAGGGGGGTGGTCCCTAAGAAATAGGTTAACTAAAGATATTGTGTTTTAGTTGTTAAGGATAGAAGTAAATTTTTTAGGAGTTTTTTGGAGTAAAATACTGAAACAAGATTGTTTGAAAATTTAAGTAAATATTTCACCAACATAACATCAACATATAATCAAAATTCAAATATTGTGAATTAGATCAGTGCCAATGGAGTCAAAGTAAAGAATTAATGTTGTTGAAAATGGAATGTTTTGCAATGTGTCTTGGTCAGTTTTAATTATTGAGAAATGATTTGAGTTATGAGAAAGGGATTCTTGATATATTTTAAAGTACTAATAATATGTCCAGAAGATGATGAAAGTGGTTCCTCACTCATAAATGTGGGTTGAATCAAAGTCTTGGAGGAGGTGTCCAACACTACACCAACAAGGATGTAGCCTGACTGTATCTCAAGGTCACTACTCAATGGTTCTCGCTTCCTTTGAAGAATTTTCCCACAATTGTCAAATATCGTACGTTGGATCTTCATAAAAAAATTTAGGGAGTTGATATTAGTAATGGATTATTATATTAATATGTGCAATTTAGAAAGTGTAACAAATATCTTTTAATTCCCCAACGACCAGGCAAAGCCCGCAGTGGGAAAGAGCATACATGAAATTTATGACAAAATGTTTGTTCCAATTTGATAAAGAAAATATGTTTGTAAAACAAGTAACTTAAAGACAAATCAAGACTGCAAACTGTGTGTCACTTTCTGATCATCCACCAATAATCGACAAAAATCCTTTGGGTTGTGGCGAGAGCATACTTCGTGGAAAAATATTTAGGTATGAAGTTATTTCTTATTTGAAAAATGAAATTAAAGAAAATCAATTAAACTATACATACTTTCTAGAAGGAGGAGTGTGTTCATTTGTTAATTAGTAAAAATAAAACCATGTGTGGAAATTAATCCCAAGCTTAAATCAATTGAACTCACAAAATTGCTTGTAAAACATGCATAGATTCACTCAAAATGGAGAATGTATATGTTGTATAACACAAAATTATATTGAATAAGTTTCCACCATTCAACCTTATGAAAAAGTAGGTTTTCCAAATATATAATTACATTAGATGTTCGAATGCATAAGGATTCCATTCGAATCAACACAAAAGCAGGCTTACCAAAATAGTCAAAATCCCCCATAGGTGCATAAAACACTTTCCTGATCTGTCAAGAAGTTCACGAATGGGATGAATGAGGTGTATCAACTAATAAGTGATGTGAAGTGGATAAACTCATGCTTTTAGGAGAGAAAAATAAGGAGGGTAACTTGTGTCAAAAACATGGCAGCGGCCTTAAAACTAGGTTTCACCTTTTTCCTTAAAAGTTGTTGAAAAGCAAGGAAACCATAGATAAGGAGGGAATACACACTTACTAAACTAGGAAGTCTGATGGGTTGTCAAAATTTTATCCATAATATTTCAAAGGTGCTCTTGTAGGAAGTTTAGGCAAGTTTAACCATTGTTGATGTATATGTAACTTCGGAATGTATTCTTCTATGTATATTATATATTGTAACCCTATGTTTATTCCGGGATGTCTCTATTATGTATTTGGGTCATGTGGTCATGCCCCAATGTTTCGATCAGGAGGATTAATAATGTAATCAAGTCATATCAAGTCATTAGGTAAGTCCCCACAGTTTTGGGGCACTTGAGTTATTATACACTAATTAAGGTGTAGGCTCGAGTAGTAATTATTAGGTTGAGCCTACGTGTGAAAAGGAAATTCAAGTGAACGGATGAATATAAATAGAGAGTGAGAGTCTCTCTATTTATCACTTGTGAAATACATCACTTGCTCTCCCAAGTGTGGCGCACTACTGGAGAAGGAAATTTTGGGACTAGACAGAAGACAGAAGACTACTGCTGTTTTGGGAGATCTCTTACTGTTTTGGTGTTGATTCTATCTTAGAGGAAGTTGCGGGGTTTTCTCCTTTATGGTTTCCCCGAGGAAAACTCTTTGTGTCTCTTGTCTCTTGTGATGTGCTTGTGTTTTATTGCTATGCTTGTTATTCTCTCAGTGAAAAGATCCTAAGATCATAATGCTAGCTTAAATGTGATGAAAAACTAACATGTTTTCAGAGCTAACCTGAGAAGAAGACATTGTGCAGCTACAGGAACTAGGGCTTCCTATTTTGTGGATCTTCCTCCACATATTTTCAGCAAAAGTATGCTAGGATGACTCTCCATTGAAGGGTGCATCTTTCTGTCGATGCGGAATTCAATTTCAAGCATTTTCAATTTCGATGTGGAAATTAGGGCTTTCTACAGAAGAGGAATTTTTGAGTGAGACCAGCATAGGATTGTTCTCCTCATCAAAATGGAATTTTAGAGACCTGGATCAAGAAATTTGGTTGGGTGAAACTTTGGGAAAGTCAAACCCTAGTTTGACCCTGAGCTAGGAGAAACCCTAAATACTAAAACTGCTAAGTTTTGGTACAGTCACTATATTCCGAGATTGGAGACGTCTCAGATGCTGAAAATTTCAGGGGCCAAAGATAAAATCCTGATGAACATTGTTTCCAAAAATCAGCCTCATTTTCGATATATTCGGGGAGATAAGATCTCTCAAAGTTAGGGTTCCAGCCTCTTCCAGAAATCATCCATAAACAGGACACATGGGGAGAATTGCAATATCTTGGGCTACAGAGGTCCAAATGGAATTTATGAAGATTTTACAGAAAGGGCACGGACTTTAATTTCGGTGGTACGAATATCAGACTCAGAAGATGAAGCAGTGATACCTGGAATTTCGTACAACATCACTATTCTGAACAGTTCTTTAACAGGTCACCTTGGGAAAAGGATAATAAATACAAAATGGTGAAACCAATTCTGATGAAACCTATGGTTTTGGATAGGGGACATGTGAGGTTACCTCAATGAGAAATTTTAGACACAGAGGATCAGTAATTTCGGAGATATCACAGAAACAGTAACAGGAATTTCTGCAGAAGAAATCAGTAAATTAGGGCTTCCTATTTCGGGAGCTTCCCTCCACTGTTTTCAGAAAAGGAGTACATTGGACAGGTTCATTTGAAGAGATATATCTATTTGTCCAATCAGATCTGAAAGTTTCCAATTTTTGGAAATTAGGGTTTCTACGACAAACCCTAGATCAGCGAACTCCGGGACAAGGACGGACACCTCAAATCGGTAAGATCTAATCTTTTGTATTTCCGTTTGAGGTTCTCATTTCAATATGATCTATCACAATAGCTTGATGATAAGCTTGGTGAAGTTGACAACTTCCAAGCATAGAAGTATTTGATCTCTCTGAAGAAACTGGATTGGACACCTACATGAGTATAGAGGTTCCAGTTTTAGAGGGAGACGAGGCAAAAGAAGACATCATGCTCATGATGCAGAGGATGATGAACCATCCAGAAAGAGATCCATATATGAAAGTGAAGATTCTTCAAGCGAGGATGAATATGTTCTAATATCAGCTCTCACAGGTAACATTACTCATGGAAATGATGATTGGCTTGTAGACAGTGGGGCTTCCAAACATATGACGGGATTCAAGGAATCCTTTGTAAGACTGTCAGACATGAATCACCTCACAAGGTGAAACTAGGAGATGACTACCAATATCCAATAAAAGGTAGTGGGGAATATTCATACAAGCTAGACTCTGGTAAGTCTCTGACAATGAAAGAAGTATTGTTTGTTCCAGGACTTAAGAAGAATCTTCTATCCATTTCAGCCTTGGATGCAAAAGGAATGTGGGTTGCATTCATTGATGGTCAAGTCATCATGTGGCCAAAAGGAAAGAAAATTGATGATGCAGTAGTGATTGGAGAACCAAGAAGGAGGCTTGTCCAATTTTAAGGGTCATCTAGAACAAGCCTTGATCCATGATACGGTAGAGCCAAATGAGCTTTGGCATAGAAGGATTGCACATGTGCACTACAGAGCACTACCTATTGCATTCCAAACAAAGCATGATGGAGTTTGAAAAGGATGTGCAAAAGGGAAGAATACAAAGAAGACATTTCCTAGCAGCAAAAGCAAAGCCAAAGGCATTCTAGAAATCATCCACTCCGATGTATGCGGTCCAATGCCATCAAAATCACTAAGCGGGTATGCATACTATGTTTCTTTTATTGATGATTTTTCTAGAAAGACATGGATTTACTTTATGAAAAACAAAGATGAAGTGTTCAGCAATTTCAAGGAATTCAAAGCCTTGATCAAGAACCATACTGAAAAGAAGATCAAGACCATTCGATCAGATAATGGTGGAGAATTCACTTCGAATGAATTCAAAGATCTATGCAAAGAAGCAGGGATTAAGAGGGAGTTGTCAACTCCTTATAATCCACAACAGAATGGGGTTGCAGAACGGAAGAACAGAATTTCAAGCTATTTGAAGGGAAGAACAAAAATCAGAATATGACCTAAAGAATCTAGTTGAAGAATGTGAAGATCTAGAATGCAGAGACCATGCAGTCATAAGAGTCTCTCAAATCAAGAACAACTTGAAGCGGTAAAAGAAGAAGTGAAGAATGCAGAAGTGGTGATGGCCATTTTGAATGGCCTCCCAGGATCGTAGGATTCATTCATTCAAGGAATGTGTGCCATAAGGAAGTGATTACTTTCAATAGACTCTAGAAAGAGAACTCACAAGAAGAAGAAGCTCGAGAAGAGAAGGTGGGAACAACTGAAGATCAAGATCTTACCATCCAAAGAAGATCCCTCAAGCGATGAGGAATATGAAGATCTGAACTCTTGAAGAATATCTTATCCACCTTAGCATTTGGATAAGAAACGATGCTATCATGAATGAAGAAGACGATGAAGCTGAAGGCTCAAGAAGGAGTATACCCACGAAAAAAATAAAGATAAGTATTCAATTGTCATGATATTGTTTTGTTATGCATTTGTTTATATTTAGTTATTGTATTATGCATGATAGGATGTTTGCATTAATGAAAATATACTACTAATATGCATGTGATGGGTAAGTAGCTCATGGTGCTATACAAATTCTCCATTGCTACTTATCTAGAATGAAACCTCTTTGCTGACATATTGGATTAGTGCACAATATCAATGTTGTCCTGGTAGAGATGGAAGGCATCTAGAAAGTTTCAGTGAGATATGGATGAATGTTGTATTGGCTAAAGTAGTTGCATGATCATATATTTATGCATAAGTGTTTGCCAGTATAAATATTCCTTATGAAATGTTTCTAACCATAGAATTGCATTTGACTTGTAGGAAAGATCGCATACATAATCGCCTACAAGCAAAGAAGAATGAAGACTTGTTCCGAAGAACAAGTGACGACAGTTCAAAGACAAAGAATAATATGATGAGTGGAGTGACATCATTGATGCAGAACCTTCCAGCCACCAAGAAGAAAGGGAAGATCAGTTCAAGAAGAATGATGTCTGGGCGTAGTATCGAGACTTGAAGAGAAGTTCATAGTTCCACCATGCAGTAGATGGAAACATCGTGGGATACAAAGAAAGATTCGTAGCATGAGGCTTCTCATGAAGAGAAGGCATAGTCTACAAAGAAACATTTACAGCTAAGAGAAGTGAAGTCACATGACATGCATAATCATGTGTGCAAATGAAAGAAGGCCTTGTATGAGTTTAGAAGACACCCATGGGATAACACATACATAATGAGCTTGATGAATATATTAACCTTTGCTACAAGGTTGATAGAGGATGACAAGCTCACAGATGGGTGCAAGATGAACTTTTGAAGAAGTTCAAGATAGAGGATCTTAGTATCTAGTGATCCTAGATGGATACTACTTGTCACTCCAGTACAGAATGTTTCAGTGCATAGAGTACAGAAGACGGAGGGAGTATGATGCTCCACTTCAGAGGGAGTGATTGCAGAAGATCCTGAGGTTTGACATGGTATGACAATATGGGAAGATTATTGATGATTCTAGGCTTTACTGAGAGTGAAGCGGATTCCAACCTTTGATCCAAGGTTGAAGGTGGAAGACCAGTGATGCTCCTGTTATGTGTCGATGCACTACTATTCTAGGTATGGAGGTGTGGCAGAGTACAGATGGGATCTTTCTTGGACAAGGGAAGTATGCAGTAGAGATTCTGAAGAGGTTCGGGATGATGGACTGCAAGGCAATGGCCACACCTATGGCATCGAACCTAAAGCTATTGAGTGATGCTTCGTCAGAGTCGGTTGATGCTACGATGTATCATTAGATGATTGGGTCATTGATGTACCTGACGAACATGAGACCAGACATTTGCTTTATTGTGAACACCTTGAGCCAGTACTTGACAGATCCAAGGAGTGTTCACTTGATAGCTGCAAAGCATATTCTGAGGTACCTGAAGGGTACAATTGATTATGGGCTCAAGTACAATGCGAATCAGAAGATTAACCTGGAGGGTTATGTTGATTCAGATTGGGCAGGCAGTGCCATCGATAGGAAGAGTACTTCGGGATGTTGCTTCATTATGGGATCAGGTGTGATCTCTTGGTTTAGCAGGAAGCAATCCTGTGTGGCATTGAGTACAGCTGAAGCAAAGTATGTCGCAGCTTGTTCAGCTAGTTGTGAGGCAGTATGGCTGTGGAAGCTATTGTCTGATATATTTGATCTCCAGTTAGATGCTACTTGTATACATTGTGAGAACCAGAATTGCATGAAGTTGTCAGAGAATCCAGTGTTTCATGACAAGTCGAAGCATATCGAGATCAAGTATCACTTTATCAGGGATATGGTGCAGAGAGGAGCAGTGAAGCTCCTGTATGTTGTGACGGAGGAACAGATAGCTGATGTATTGACGAAGCCATTAGCTAGGCTAAAGTTTGAGTACTTTAGAGAGAGACTTGGTGTTCTCCAGATTGAGGCTTCCTCCCATAGAAAGTGCTGAGATCCATAGCCATTCTGATGAGTAGGTCAGATATAAGGGCTGAGCCATTCAGTCATGGTGAGATGATTGGTTCCTTCCATGTCAGATATGAGTGCTGAGATCCATATCCATTCTGACGAGTAGGTCAGACATAAGGGCTGAGCCATTCTGTCATGGTGGTAGGGTTGCTCCCTTCCATGTCAGATATGAGTGCTGGCCATTCTGTCGAGCAGGACAGATGTAAGGGCAATTGCCATTCTAGGAATGGAGGCACCTGGTCAGTTACCAGGAACACTCAATGTAGGACTGAGTAGCCATTCTGATGTGATAGAGGGATGTGTTCCCACTTGATCAGATGTAAGGGCTGAACCATTCTGTTCATGGCTAAAGGATTAAGTTC
>LPNX010792339.1:0-26439 GCA_001517045.1 Pseudotsuga menziesii | reverse complement strand
GAATGTGAGTGCTGGGCCTTTCTGATGGGATTGTAGTTTACTACATGATCAGATGTGAGTGCTGGGCGTGCCTTTCTGACGAGCAGGTCATATGTAAGTGCTGGGTGAAGACCTACATGAGGGTATGCCTACAAACAGCATGAAAAAGGGCTGGCTCTGTAGAAATTCCTATGACAAGAAGAATCATGAGATAGCACTAGTGTTGATCCAGATCGAGTGATGATCCAGATCCAGTAATGATGATCCAGCAGTAATGATCCAGATTGAGTGATGATCTAGATCTAGTCTAGTGATGATGATCCAGATCGAGAGATGATCCAGATCCAATGATGACTTGAAGATGAAGATGACTTGAAGACGAAGATGACTTGAAGACGAAGATGACTTGAAGACGAGATGATCCAGTTGATACAGAGAAGAAGACCAGCGCTGAAAATTGTGTCGAAAGAATACCTTCCTAGTTAAGAGGGAGTGTTGATGTATATGTAACTTCGAAATGTATTCTTCTATGTATATTATATATTGTAACCCTATGTTTATTTCGGGATTTCTCTATTATGTATTTGAGTCATGTGGTCATGCCCCGATGTTCCGATCGGAAGGATTAATAATGTAATCAAGTCATGTCAAGTCATTAGGTAAGTCCCCATAGTTTTTGGGGCACTTGAGTTATTATACACTAATTAAGGTGTAGGCTCGAGTAGTAATTATTAGGTTGAGCCTATGTGTGAAAAGGCAATTCAAGTGAACGGATGAATATAAATAGAGAGTGAGAGTCTCTCTATTTATCACTTGTGAAATACATCACTTGCTCTCCCAAGTGTGGCGCACTACTGGAGAAGGAAATTTTGGGACTAGACAGAAGACAGAAGACTACTGCTATTTTGGGGGATCTCTTACTGCTTTCGTGTTGATTCTATCTTAGAGGAAGTTGCGGGGTTTTCTCCTTTATGGTTCCCCCGAGGAAAACTCTTTGTGTCTCTTGTCTCTTGTGATGTGCTTGTGTTTTATTGCTGTGCTTGTTATTCTCTCAGTGAAAAGATCCTAAGATCATAATGCTTGCTTAAATGTGATGAAAAACTAACAACCATAAGAATGCAAGTGGATGACAACTAGCTAGTGTAGGACCTAAGAATTTAACCAAAGTGATTAAATATTATATCCTAAGTATGGGAATGGGTTTTTGTTATTATAACACCCCCTCTTAATCTTGAATTATGTAAAATATCAGAAATATATCAGAGATATAGGTCCTAGCAACAAGTCTTATTCACCCTCTACATATTACTTGTCGATACAAAACAAGGAAAGAGGCAAAACCACAAAGGGGAAATACTCCCTTAAACATGGACATGAACAAAATTATATGAAATATTGTCTTTAATTAGTATTAACCACATGATCAGATAAACCCAGCATTGATTTTATATTTCTGAAAGTCTTCTCAGAAAACACCTTGGTGAAGATGTCTGCAACTTGCTTAGATGATGGACAATAGAGCAGAGTAACGATTCCATCATGCATAAGTCATCTAATGTAGTGCATATAGATATCTATGTGTTTGGTTTGCTGACTCAATACTAGATCAGTTGACATTCAAATGGTACTTTGGTTGTCATAATAGATGACTGTAGAAGTCTCACATTCGATGCCAAACTCTCTAAGTATTCCCTGCAACCACAAACATTGAGTAGCTTCATTCACAACTCCTCTGTATTCTGCCTCTGTAGATGAAATTGCAATGACTCTTTGATTTTTACTTGACCATTTGATTTTACCATATGCAAGCATAAAAACATATCCAAAATTTGATTTTCTATCAGTGTTATCACCCGCCTAATTAGAATTAGTGAAACCAACTAACTCTAGGTCAGATTTTGCAACATAGTGAATCCCATGAGTTCTTGTTCCTTGTACAAATTTCAATATTATTTTTTCTTCCCTAAAATGGATGTCATGAGGCTGATCCATGTGTTTTTAATCTACACTCACTGCTTAAGATATATCAGGTCGAGTATGAGTCAAATAAAGAAGACAACCAACCAGTTTCCTATATAGTGTGTTGTTTACCAATGGAGTGGACTGCGCTTCTTCAAGCTTAACTCCTGGAAGGAAAGGAGTCTTTCTTGGATTGAAATCATTCATGTTGAAATTTTTCATTAGTTATGAAGAATACTTGTATTAATGTGCTTTGATTCCAAGATCTGATTGAGAAATTTCAAGCCCCAAAAATTGGTTCAACAATCCCAAATCGGTCATGGAGAAAGCATGGTTCATTGCACCCTTCAAGGAGGCAATTGATTTCATGGAACTTCCTGTGATCAAAAGGTCATCCACATACGAAATAATAATTATAATTTAACCATGAATCATATTCAAATATAAATTTGGATCATACTTGCATCTGCTATAGTTTTGTGATAGCAGAAAGTCATCAATCTTGGCATACCAAGCTCTGGGAGCTTGTTTTAGCCCATATAGTGATTTCTTTAACCTGCACACAAGATATGGATTAGTAACAAAACATTTTGGTTGTTGCATATATATCTCTTCCCTGAGATATATATGTATAAAGGAACTCTTCACATCCATGTGATGTACCTCCCATTGCTTGGAAGTTGTGATGGCCAAAACTAGTCTTATGGAATCCATCTTTACCACTAGTGCAAAGGTCTCATTGTAGTCAATTCCTTGGAATTGGGAGAATCCCTTGGCCACTAAAATTTCATTATACTTCATATTATAGCACTAAACATAAAACTTTGTCTTGAATCCCCATTTTCACTTGACTAGCTTTCTCCCTAGTAGGAGATTGACTAGTTCCCATGTCTTATTCTTCTGGAGCGAATGGTATTCATCCTTCATGGTTGTTTTCCATATTGGATATTCATATGCTTCTTTATATGTTTGTGGGTATAATTCAACCATTAGATAACACTTCCCAGCAAAGAAGGTGTCCTTGATAGAAAGGGCACTCTCAAATTGAGATCTAGTTCTTCTAGGATCACTAGGGTTTCCATCTAGTTCCCCAGCTGCATGAATGGACTTTGCTGCCCACTTTGAACTTGTGGGAGTGTTAGGATATGAAATAAAATCATCCTTATTAGGAATATAAGAATCATAAAAATTATCATCCTCTTCACTTACAATTAAAGGTGGTGGTGGTGAACATGACTCTCTAATTTATGCCATTGGCATAGGTTCTTCTTCAAATTGAACACTCCTTTCAATAAAGGATCTTTGAGTGATCATGTTGATCAGATTATACCCTTTGTAATATTCATAATACCCAACAAATAGGAACTCTTGACTTTAGGGTTTCAAATCCTTCATCTTTTCTGTTGGAATTCTAGCCCAAGCCTTAGAGACAAAAATCTTGAAATGAGACACATCATTCTTGTTTCCACTCGAATATTTGAAAGGAGTGATTCCATAAATATTCTTGTGAGGAAACATATTTTCTATGTAGTATTCACATTTTATATATTCATCCCAAAACTTTGGTGGCAAAGTCTTAGACTCCATCATGCAAGTAGCCATTTCTTTGAGAGATCTGTTCTTCCTCTCAACAACAGCATTCTGTCAAGGTGTGTAGGGAATAGAGTGCTACATATGAATATGTGCATATTCAAAATAATGAATGAAATCAGAATTGACATACTCATCAACATTATCATATTTGAGTATCTTGAGCTTTCTTCGAGACCGGTTCTTAACCAAGGCTTTAAAAACCTTAAAGAGGTCAAAAAATTCAAACTTGTGCTTAAGGAAGTAAACCCAACAGTCTCTAGAAAAGTGATATATGAATGTTAGTACATACTTGGATTAGCTCATGGACATATGAGGAAAAGGACTAGTAATTTCACTATGAATGAGTTCAAGAGGTGCATAGGTTCTCTCATGACTGACTCTCTCATACTTATGCTCTGCGTGTTTTCCTATAATGCAACCCTGGTAGACTCCTTTGGAAAAATTGATATTGGGAAGCCCTATGACCATATATTTATCACACAAATCTTATAGGTATTTTTAATTTATATGGACAAAACTCTCATGCCAAATCTTGTTGGATTCATTAGCATAACTGAGGAGAGCAGAGGGGTTTGCGAAGGTCATGAAGTGTGAGAACTTATACGCTTTCGAACTGTGATCCAAAAAACCTTTAGCAATGACTCTACCATTTGAAATATCATAGATTTCAACATCATTGGGAGTAAAGACAACCTTCTTAGGAGACCCAGTGTGGGTCATTTGATAGACTGACAAGATTAGTAGCAAGACTTGGGACATACAAAAAATTATTGAAGGAACCATGGTCAAGATCTATTCTACCATTTCCCTTACTTTCAGTTTCATAATTATCTCCCAACAAAATATTTGTACCATTCAAATCATCAAGAGAGGAGAAGGCCTTCCTTATCGAAACCATGTGCCTTGAAGCTCCAGAATCAATGATAAAGGAAGGATATCTTATAGTGCTTGCAACCAAGGAATGAACTCTCTCCTTATCTTCATAACTTGATACTCCTCCCTTCTTCTTTGTTCCTTCAGGAAGAAATATCTTGTGCTTTTTCGAGAATTGGTTCAACATATAAATTTGTTTCTTCATGCAAGATATCTCGGGATGAAAGCACTTACCAAAGTATGCGCAGTTTCTCATTTCACCTTTATCTTTCTTCTTCTGGGAATTCTTCTTCTTGGAGTTTGAAGATTCCTCATGAGACTTGGACTTGTATCCATTTTGATCGGGAGGTTGCTTAGCCTTCTTCTTTCCTTTGGAATCCACCTTTGAATCTCTAGCAACCAAAGATTGATCTTTGGAAGGTTTGATGGTGCCCATCATGACCAACTTATCTTGCTCTTGGGTTAAGGATTCCATGAAATTTTCCAAGGTTTGAGCTATCAACTTTGTGGCATGGAAGTCGAAACAAATACTTAGTAGTTAGGGAAAATCTTTGAAAGTATGTCCAAAACTAGCTGCTCATCTTTCTTTTTGATACCATACTATTTCAAGTGACAAAAGTGGTTCTTTGAACTTGGAGAAGTACACTTGTAAGGATTCAAAGTTTCTTGGACTTAGTGAAATCAACTCGTTCTCCAGTTGATGTACCCTCATTTCATTTTTCTTTCCAAATAAAGTTTTAATCTTCTCCCATACTTCATTTGGTGATGTCAATCCATCAATATGGAAAAGAAGGTCTCTAGAAATGTTGAGACACAAGAGACCATACACCTCATCTCTCTTGTTATGCTACTTAATATTCTCTACTGCTGAATTAGGATCAGCCTCAATTGCCATGGTCACTCCATAGAGGCATTTACTCCTCATCATAATCTCCATATGCTCCTCCCATTCGAAGTAGTTGAATGGAGTCAAGATGATATGGTGAGATTGATCCATTCTTCAACAACTATGCCCTTGAACAGACATAATGTGCTCCCAGTGAGTGATGTCGATCCTGCAAAATCAATAGAAGATGAGAACAATTGAGCTACTAAGGATTTGATACCATGTGGAAATTAAGCCCAATCTTATATAAACTGAACTCAAAAAATTGCTTGTAAAACATGCATATATCCACTCAAAATAGAGACTGTATATGGTGCATAACACAAACTTCTATTGAATAGTTTTTCACTAGCCAACCTTATGACAAAGAAGGTTTTCCAAATATATAATTACATCAGAGATTCGAATGCATAAGGCTTCCATTCGAATTAGCACAAAAGTAGGCTTACCAAAATAGTCAAATTCAATGGAAAGGAGGTGGATGCAACTGAGATCCAAATCTATTTAACCTAAAGAAACTTGAAAAAACTAGACAATCCTTCAAACAAGCACGGTTAATCTAGTACATTTCATCATAGAATACAAGGATAATATTAGTACAATCGAATACAATCTATTACTCTTGAAATATTCCATAAATAAAACATAAATGAGCAAATTGACAGCAGCAAATTCTCATCGAAAAGGAAGCTAGATCAATACTACCAAACTTAACAAAAAATAAATCCTAATTTAGTTGAATATCATCTCAGAAGTTATCCAATTGCATAACCATGAGACAATGCCATAATGAGCCTCCAAATCCTTCAATATTATTAATCAAAATGCAATAACAACAATACAATGAGAAGAGGTTCAATACATCCTCTTGAATGAGGAGAAAGACCCTGCATTTATATATTGAAACAACACAAACCCCAAGGGATGAAATTCCCAATGATGAGGTGGTTCTGGTGGTTGAGATAGTGGTGGTAGGAGGTTTGAATTTTTCAGAGAGGATTTTTCGATCTCTCATGAGGTATCCCACTTAGTTTGGGAATCCTCCACCTCCTCTAACTACTCCTTCCATGTGGTAAGCTAAACCCTCCATGAGAGAATGTGGCCCCCTTTGGTGGAGGTGAGTTGGAGATCCTCCTTTAATGATAGAAGATGCTCCTCTATGATCATAAATTCTCCATACAACATCCTCAACAACCCTGACACCTCAAAGACAAGTCCCAAACAAGTTTCCTTTGATTTAGGAATTGAAGTTTCTTTAATTTTCCCATTTATTTGACCCTCTAAGTCATTTTGGAGAGAAAATCAAAATTAATAATTGAAAATTATTGACTTGACTCTCAAAAGTGGGTTTAGGGGTTAAGTGGGGGTTCTAGGTCCAAAAACGAGCATCCCCATGACCAAATTGGATCCCTAGGCCAAATTTTATGACCTATTGAAATTTTACAATTAAAATACACCTTATCAATTATTTTATTAAGAAAATCTAAAAATTAAAAAATCCTATAAAAACTTGGTGCATGTCCACAAAACTTGGGGACTATGACTAGCATGTTATAATACATATACCCTAGGATTTAATAACCTTTTAATACAATCACCAATTTCATCATCCCAATTTTGGAGGATTTTGAGTGAAAAACTTGAAAAGTATATGTCGCTCAAAAAAAGTGTCACATAATCGATGAGGGAAAAAACTCTCAAGGATGATGACCTTGATGACCAATTCGTAAGAAGGCCAATCCTTTTATAAAAAGAAACCATCATGCTATGTCATTTATTACAATTACCTTGAGGGGGTGTGACATGTGAAAAAGGGACCACAATTGGCCCTAATGAAACCATGAAACTTCCTAATCATTGAGTAAAAACAACTGATTTGTTTCGATTCTTGGTGGCTCACTTGAAAAATCCCCTAAGTGAAACTTAGTGGATAATAGTGACAACTTCTAACAATACTCATTTACAAGCAAGTAATAAAACTAATATGTAATTAACACTAAAAAATGGGTTATGAGCATCCATGCTCCACCTAGTCTTAGGATCTCGAAGTGAGGAGTGACCTACAAGAAACCATCCATGTTCCTAGAACTTAGATTAATGATAACAATGATTTTCTCTACAAGTGCAACCAATTACCAAGGGAAAGTTACAACCAGATTCTGAAAGATCTCGGAGCCTATGAGCTTTGTTTCTCAAAATCTATTGACTCATAAGTTGCCTGTGAGCTTAACTACTTGCACATAACCACATAGAGCTTGATAGCTCTCACATAACCACATAGAGCTTGATAGCTCTCACAATTTACATAAGCTTGATATTTACATTAGCCACATAACCTAATATTTCATCCTTCTTTCAGTCATGATAGCTCAGTCTTCAACAATGTTAGAAGGATTATTTTTCTCTCTACAAGAAAACTAGGGTTTGGATTTTTTCCTTGTGCATGCTTTTTATATCTACCTAGGACTTTTCTTAGCTAGTAACTACTTGTTCCCCAATTAGCTACTTATCCCATTACAATACAACAAAACCCTATGATTAGCGTCCCTTTTATCTTCCTTTTTAGCGTCCACTATCCATTTTAGTGTATTTTTCATCATTTTTTGGACAAAGTGGACGCTTTTCCATGGGATGGCGCTTTTAATGGCGTTATTTGCGTCCCTTTTTAAAAGTTGATGCTATTTTGGATGCTAAGTAGCATCCCAAATAGAGTCCCAATTAGATTCCTTATTAGCATCCCAATTAGCATCCCAATCAACATCCCAATTAGCATCCCAATTAGCATC
This sequence comes from Pseudotsuga menziesii, assembly GCA_001517045.1. Lineage (NCBI taxonomy): Eukaryota > Viridiplantae > Streptophyta > Pinopsida > Pinales > Pinaceae > Pseudotsuga > Pseudotsuga menziesii. The sequence continues at coordinate 18,363 of LPNX010792339.1, read as the reverse complement.
CCAATCAACATCCCAATTAGCATCCCAATTAGATTCCCTTTATAAAAGTTGGTGCTATTTTGGAGTCTAATTAGCATCCCAATTAGCATCCCCATTAGAATCCCAATTAGCGTTCCAATTAGAATCCCATTTAGCATCCCAATTAGCGTCCCTTTTTAAAAGTTGGCATTATTTTGGATGCTAATTAGCATCCCAATTAACGTCCCAATTAGCGTCCCAATTAGCATCCCAATTAGAATCTCAATTAGCGTCCCAATTAGCATCCCAATTAGCATCCCAAATATCGTCCATTTTTAAAAGTTGGCGTTATTTTGGACGATAATTAGCATCCCAATTAGCGTCCCAATTAGCATCCCAATTAACGTCCCAATTAGCATCCACAAAAGCATCCCATATAACGCCAATAATAGCCTCCAAAAAAATGTCCTGAATAGCATAGCACCATATATGAATCTAGAATTAATGACATGAATTGCACCATGAATTTCGACAAGAAAAACATTCAACATAGAGCTAGGAAATGCTACACCTGGAGTTGATTTGCTAAATTATAAGTACTGCTATTGAGTTGATTTGCTAAACGCTAGTATTGCTACTGAGTTCGATTCCCTTAAAATATAAGGTTTGACTATAACTGTCAACTAATATTCTACCTAAAATTTGAGGATATATGCCCCACTATTTCCATAAATCTAGAGATGATTTCTTGGAATCTTGTAGCTTTCAAGTGTTCAATCTATGACCCAAATATGCTTTAACATCCTATACTTTGATATTTGTCCCTCCTTTGTCCCTCCTTTGAATACCACCTGTTAAATTATTGCATGGAAATGCTCGATTTGATGCCCTTGAATATGGGGTTGATCTTTATTGTTGATCTTCAAAATATGGGATTTGAATGCTAGTAATGTGGACCTGCTACTTTGCTTGATGGAGGATTCGACATGATAGAGTCTCAATGATATTTCCTTATACAAACATCTGTAAATCCCCATTTCTAATATTACTCTTTATTACTAGATATTTTGTAATATACTCTATCACCTATTCATAGTATTACATTTCTCAATATGCCATGAATTTTAAGAGCCACTACTACGACAAAGGAATTTGCCTGGTTCAGATCGTTACTAAGAGCTGGTAGAAAATTCAACGTTCCAACACAGGTATTGATAGGATAAATATGCAAGTGAAAAAATATCAAATGTATTTTTGAAAACCATTCAACAAGGAATCGATGCCAATAGGATGGTTTCATATGTGAGAAGTAGAACTCTTGCATATTCCTTAACTGTAAGCAAATTCCATTTCAAGGATCCTCCTTCAAGTGTAGGATGCGAGAAATTCAACTCTATATTTTCACCTTCAAGTCTTCTTTGGCCTCTAATGACCATAAGGTCATTTTTACAGGTATGAAATACAAGACGCTGACCATTTATTGAGCTTGCCATTACAAGCAATTTTCCCAATATATTCCAAATATGGTATCCTTATTATATTTCTTGACTTCATTTTGCTAGTGCTTGATTGCATAAAACTTGATTATTTATCATTACAACCAAGTATGTTGTTGGTTCACTGATTTTGTCAAGCAATTATACTATGCTACATGTAGAATGCACATTACTGCTAAAGGGAACCATTTGAGACAACCATAACTTGACAAGAAATTTTTTAAATATCATTGTGCATATATATATATATATATATATATATTCATATTCTAGTTTAGTGTAGAGATCTTCAACAAAATATGGCCATTTCCACAAATCTCATGATGACAAAGTGTATGCATAGAGCTAGAACACGTGTAGATGTTGAAGTGTGTGTGTNNNNGGGGGGGGGGGGGGGGTTTGGGACATGATTGTAGGTACTCAAATGTGCATATTAACCTTGAATGTGTGCACATAGGGTCTAAAATTGTGACATCCCGTGACATGGAGTCACATGTAAACAACAAGTATAGACTTGGGCTCAAAATTGGCAATGGTTGTTTTGATGAGATATACTTAGGATTTGCTCCATTTTTTATTTTGTTCACTCGATGAGTAATTGTTTTGTTGATTCCATAAAATATTAATCCATCAAGTCCCACAGACTTTGTATTCACCTGAGTTTTTTTGAGAAGCATTACATGTTGTTTGTGACTGGCATATTTTCTCTTTATCCATGACTATGAGTGTCACCATATGGAAATTTCGTATCTTAGAACACCAATGGTTCTCAATTCTTTATTACTTTTGCAGCAACACCTCATCTTGATGGGTATATACTTGATTCCATATTTATGATTTTTTGTATTCACCTGAGTTTATCTGAGCAGCTTTACATGTTGGTTGTGATCAACATATTTTCTCTTTATCCATGACTCATGAGTGTCACCATATGGAAATTTTGTATTTTAGAAATACAAGATTTCTTTACCTTGAAATAATGGGTTACTTTCTTTGGGTGCCAGACACCAGTGTATTTTTACCATTTGACATTTTAAATTCCGATCAATATTTGTAGGAAGTTCTATTTAGTCCAATCCAGTTGGTCTATATGCTACTAAGGGGGTGAGGCTAACATTTGTCTGACTAATTTGGATATGTTTCCTCTCCCCCTCTCTATTTTTTGTTTTACTCTCATATAATTAATGCCCCTTTTTTTATTATCTGCAACAAGCATGTCTTCTTTGGAAGAGTTGTTGAGGGAATAGATGTACTGAAGAAAATTGAGCGATTATCAATTGCATATCAAGGAAGACCTATTGTTCCAGTTAAGATTTCTAATTGTGGTGAAATATTTCCAGGCAAAGATAAGAGTATAATTGTAGTTGATGAATGTACATTTATCTTTTAAGTTGTAAGCATCATGATATGCATTATTGAATTTTTAACTGACTATAAATGTTATATTGTTGTATATATATTATTTCATATAGTTTGGTGTTGTATAATTGTACGTTGTGCACTTTGTTGTCTTGTTAATCTAATAAATGGAATTTTCTCTCCAAGGAGTCCCATCATGAGCCCTCATAAGAGTTTGAGCAGAATCCCTAGAAGAAGCTTGAGAAGAATCCCAAGAAGGAGCTTGAGCAGGAGCCAGAGTGAGAGTCCTAGGAGAATCTCAAGCAAGATCCTGAGTAGAAGTCCCAGAAGGGTATTGAGTAGAAGTACTCAAATGATTTTGAACAAGATCCCAAGCGTGTGATTGCTCGTAGGGTTGTAAGCAGGAGCCCAAGTTGTAGGGCTTTAAGTAGGAGCCCAAGTGTGATTGCTCCTGTGCCTTTAAGCAGGAGTCCACGAAGGATTTTGAGTAGGAATTCATGAAAAAACCTAGCTCAAAGTCCTTTTAAAATTCAAAGAAGGCCTCCAAGAAGAAGTTTGTCAAGAGGATCAAGTCATAGTCCTGTTGTTGATAAGAGTACACTTCCCCATCCTAATCAAAGTCAGACTGCTGCAAAAAGTCCTAGCCTATAGGGCACACATAAATGTGTGAGAAGAGGTTGTGGATTCAACCAATGTTACTCTTATTCTCGACGTTATCGTACACCATCTCCAGATCGCTCTTCCCTAAGGTCTCATCGCCTTAGTGAAAGGAATATTCCTAAAGGGGACAAGTTTGTATGCATTCATAAAGCCTCATTAAATTTCCAAAGTTGGAAGGAATTTCTAACATAATAATTTTATTTTGATGTGGTAGATATTCAATTTTTAGGAGTTATTTTGAGCGCTCACCACCAAGACATTACAGAAATGCACCAAGAGGAAAGACTCCTCCAATGTCAGAAAGCATTATATTTGTTGCGGTGATTGAAGAAATATGTTTTGAATATGATTTTAGCAAACTATTTTATAAACAATATTGGCTATTTTGTATCTTTGAAACACTATCCAAATAATCATAGTTAAGTGTTTCCACATCAGCCATATAATAATCAAGGTTAACTTGTCAACAACATCACAAGATGTCCAAGAGTTAGTAATATGGTTCCTTCCAACAATTAGTTTTCTCTAATATCTAAAGCCTTAGTTAAACTGCCTATTTTTGAAGGATTCGTTGAGATATAAAATCCTCCAAGGAATGGTTCTAGTGAGATTATTGTGGTTTCAGATCGAGCTTTCCTAGTTTCATCATCTCTCCTATTTCAGAAGGAAGGACACAACTAAGATTGTTGTCTGAAAGAAGAAAATTAGGAAAGTGCTTCAATATGTCCCTGGGAATAAGGTATACTCTTATGTGTCCCATGTAAGGAGGTACATTTTCACAAATGTTGTTTTTATAAATCTCAAGGCAATACGATGCAGAGAGCTTATAAAAATTTATTGGTATAAAGCTTGTGAAGGGGTTGTTATGCAACACATTGTAGTGAGATGCGGTCATGTATAAGGCTAGTGATCAAAGATGATAAGATGGGTGAACAACATATTGTTGCATAGGCTATAAGGAATCCATTTGCTCAATCTTTTGAATATTATTCAATATACTCCAGGATGATAAAGGTTTCAAATCTAGAAGGAAATAATGTGACAAACTTGGAAGCTGAGCACAACTCTTAATACATGAATCAAATCACAATAGAGTACAATTTGTAATGGAAAAACTCTATATCATACAACATTGAAACGTGTTGTTTAAGCTAATTACAACTCCATTCTATAATCAATGGGAACCCTTTGTATTGTCATTGTGTTTCCATTGATTTCTTCCAATCGTAATATATTTTAATTTGTAACAAAGAAAATCCATATCATACTAACAAATTCTTAGTGGTTCAGTAGAGCACCTTGGTTCAAGGATTGCTAGAACAACTTATGTCAGACCCATTAGCAATGTTTCTATTGTGCAATGTGTTCAAATTAGAGGGAGTGCTCTTGTGCCTATGAAGCAAGATGGTCTCAGAAAAGCAAGTTTATCCTTTCAAGGAGGGTCAATTCCATCAGTACCATTGAAACTCATGCAAGATAACATAAGATCAAAATTCTTGACATAACTAGGTGATATTACATGTGTCCCAACATTAACCTCTGAAAGGATTCTAGGCTCAATGGCTTGTTTCCTAGGTTTATCGCCTAATGTGCTTTAGATGCACATGTTGTGTTTGAGTTGTTTGTGTCACTATTAGTAGGTTGTTTTTTTCCAACCCACATGCCGTGATCTCCATTTTCAAAGTACATGATTAACTAGGTAAATGAGTCTATTGAGATGTTTTAATTGTAAATTAAACTCAATACTATACATCACAAATCCCCTCCAAATTTGGATGAATTATGTGCAAGGTTCTTTGTTAAATAATACCTTCCCTAATCACTTTCTTATACAATTGTTGGATAATAAATAAAGAAACCCCCAGTATTATAGTTTTCTTGATCAAAAGGTCATGCAATAAAATTGGTCCAAACATTTATAGTTTTGCATGGTTGTTTGACACAATTCCAAGCCCCTAATGGAATCTAACTATTGTATTTCCAGGGAGGCTAATGAGATTCCCTCCCACTCTTGCTACCCTTGCAATACTTCTAAAATAACCATAAAAATAATAATTTGAAGCGATCATGTGATTCTAGGTGAGATTTCATTTCTAATTATGAGAGATCCAATTGCCAAGAATAATTAAGCTTTGGTTTTAAATACAATTGTTACAATTAAGTAATTCCAAAAGAAGAAGTCTTAAACCCATAAATGGTTTTTTAGTGCTCATATTTAAAAAAAAGCTTTAAATTATAGATATATTTGTTAAATATAATCAACAACCAAAAACTTTAATTACCTAAATTTTTCTCACATGAACTCTCATTCCAATTGCAATACACAGATTTAGGGTTAATACAATTTCCACATAAGTATTTAGACAAGGTGTCTTATCCTAAATTATTTTCTCACAATAGATAATCTCATTTAATGCCATATTCCATTTTATTTAAAGTTTATTGGGGAAAGCAAGCTATAGAGTTTATTCCCCCCTTTAAAACATTTAAAATAATCTAATTAGATTACGAAAGCATAAAACCAATGGTCATATTCTTTGGTTTGTGTTTGTGTAATATTGGTGGCTCTCTTTACAGTGCAAATGGTGTGACCATGGCCCTAAATATTTGAAAGGATGCTAAATTTGGTGGCAAACTTGAAATATCAGAGGGAATTTTAAACTAGAAATTTTTTGAGAGGGAACCCAATTTCCCCATTTTCCCATTTGGATTTTCCTTGATCATTTCATATTGTTAACCTCTATTGTTATTTTTTATTCTCCATTGTGATAAAATCAAAGGTTCATTAGATCTAATCAGCAGATCTATTCATAGGAGTGGCGGATGCCACACATAGGGCAAAGTGTAGGAGATATGTTCACAGGAGAGGCCGAGGCCACACATAGGGAAAAGTGGAGGAGATCTGTTCATAGGAGGGGTCGAGGCCGGCAAAGTGTACGAAAGATAATGAAATTTCATCTCTTTGGATGCTTTCATTGCTCAATGTGGTAATTGAATCTAGTTCCTGATAATTTTATGACTCCTTACTTACCATAAGCCCCTTAGGAAAAACCCCAAGGCGAGTTAAAACCTCCAACCGATCGGTCGAACCCGACCAGCCTTATTGAGACACCAACTAGAGAATGATTGACTTGCTTGATCTGATAGTAAGTCATCCAACCAAGGAGATGTCTTTCCATGTGATATGGATGATTGATTTCAATATTGGAGTCTTTAAGAATTCTTTCTGATGGGTAATACCTCCAAATCATGTAATAGAAGAGATTGCCACTATTAAGTGAACTGAACCTGTAGCAGCGTTACCCTGTGAAGGGTGTCTCTTGTGTTGACAGCCAGACATTTTGAAGGCCATCTAAAACACTTTAATTCATCACTTCGTGAAAAATTAATTATGGTGGAGATGATATATTTGTAGCATCATTTATGGGCACACCAAGTTTAATTTACTCAGTCATTTCACCGCTTTATTCCCAGGCATGTGAACTCTCTCATATTTGATATGTTTAGATTTGATTTTGCTTAATTCATTTGATGTCATGAATGAGTTGTTAATGTAAATACTAAAATATCAGTGCATGGTGTCTTTCTCCCAAAACATGATAAGTGACAGTCACTTACAACAATAGTGTGTAAATGTTTGTTAAAATGAAAATATCACATAGTCAGTTAAAATGGTCAAATATGGTGCAATATTCTTGGTTGTATCTAGTGCAATATTGATCACCATTTTCACTTCACACTTGTCAGATTTAGATTACTTGTTAAGGGGAAAATTAGTACCTTGAAAAGGTGCAATATGAGCTCCAAGTAAGTTGTAGGTGGTGATTTTTTAACTAAAATTTTTGTCAAGTCATCTGAGATTGATAAACGAGCATAACGCCTTCCATTATTTTGAGTTTCACTTCCTAAGATAGAGAAGAAAGTCTCATAGTGAAGGGACTCGTCTAATAATCATGTAACACTAATATCAGCACTGGTTGTAGCACTAGGTGCACTGGTGAAAATAGTAGTCATTGCACCATTAGGATCATCAATTGCTTCGAAATTCACTTATGTTGCTGCATTTTCCTCATCACTTGCTTCTTGGATATTATAATTTTTTGTAAAATGTACTTTCTCAGCAGACTCCTTTAAGCTTTCATCAAACATGATTTGGATTTCCCATCATCAATCTCTGGCGTAAAGTCCTCTTTCTTTGTACCTTTAAAACAGAGAAAAAATTAAAACTTCAAAGCAGTAATAAATTAAAGAAAGAGCACACATCCTGAAGTTTGGCAAAACTAAATAGTCTCATCTCTTTACAACAACACACATAATACAAAACTTTCTATAATCTAATCTGATCTTTTCTTACTGTAGTTCACATGGCTCTAACTATTTTACATGCCTAGGCTCCTATCCTCACTAATCATGCACACTTGATCTACTAAAATGACTTACTGTGCCATATTATATTTCTTCTATTGTACTTTATAGTGTATCCTGATCAATTTTTCCTGAACAATATGTGAATTAATTTTTTCAATGGAATTTAACTCGTACATGGAAATATTAGATGTTATGGCTGGTCCGCTCTTATATATTGTAGTAAGAGTAGTTACACTTTTTGAACTAAATTGGTGGTAGACTCATACTAAGACCTCGACATCCTCAAATCAACAATCTATCAACAACTAGTATGATTTAAAAGCAACCATTAGGAAGCAATTTTTATCCCTCTAACAACTTCCTGGTAATACTACCCAACAGTTCATCGAGGTGTTCAACAAGCTCTTCATCAAAATTGAGGTACAATAACCCAAGGATACCCTATGTATCAAATTCGTTTCAAGTTCGTGTCCTAACATTAGAAAAGATTCAGAACTCTTCCTGATTTCTTTACTAGAGCATGTTTTTCAACTAGCTTCCAATATTGAAGCTAAGTTGTTGAAGGATAATCGATCCACTCAAAAGGTAACCACAAAAATTGGATAGAATAAAGGAGAAACCAGTTCCACAACTCTTTATGGCAACAGAAAGAAGAAGTTCTATACTCTTATCATAAAATGTGGAGCCATACCAATGAAGAGGGTCACACATTACTGGCTAAAGAAGACAAGTAAGTCAAGGCCCTACTTGTTGAATAACAACAAGAAGCTGGAGATTTAGATGTTGATGACTTGATGTTAGTAGTCCAATCTCCATTGATTCTCAACTAAACTTGATGGCGAGAGATTACTCTGCCAACAACTAGGAAACTCTGTTCACACAAAACTTCAAGATAAAAAATAGATTAGTCTACATAATCCTTGATGATAATGACTGCCAAAAGAACTTGGTATTTCCAAAAGTTGGTAGAGGATGTCAAAATACCAATTTCATATCATCTTAGGACATACCAGTTTGGATGGGTCAAGGATGCCGAGTAACCCACGTTGATCACACAAAGGTGTTCAACTACCTGCCATCATCCCTTTTTTCAGACATTGTGGACTATGATGTGACTCCACTATTGGGATACCACATATGATTGCAGGAAACCCTTACCAATTTGATAGAAGAGCAGTTTATGAAGGGTATCACAAAACCTACATAATTCACAAAGATGGTAAGTTCTACATTGTACAAGCATAAATTATTATGCTAATTTTTTTTATCTCTAGTAGGAGAACTGTTAAACATGTTAGTTTTAATAAGTATGTGATTCTTTGTTTGGTTTTCCAAAGGACAACAAAGGAAGGCATCCTCCATCTCATATTCAGGCTGTCATTAACTCTTACACCGATGTATTTTAAGGATCCAAGTGGTTCCTGTCGTTTCAGGGCATACAACATTATATGGATTGGGTCTTAGATTCATCCTTACTAAATTACCCTGCATACAAAACCACACCTATGGAACTCATAGACTGGGCATCAAATAAATTAATTACTAGAATATGGAAAAATCAGGCCTAGTAATGAACCTTGTGAATCTCCAACATTGATCATTCTGAAGAAGCAACACAGAGAGTGGATAACTTGCACAGATTAAAAGGCTCTGAACAAGATAATGATCTAGAATTGTTATCCATTTCTGAGGATTGCTGAGTTGCTTGATTAACTCAACATGACATAATATTTCACCAAGACTGATTTAGCTTTTGGTTATCAGCAAGTCTGCATGGATCTGAATGCTATGTTAGATTTTACTTGGTTTGGTTCAGAAAGTCTTCTGCATAGCACCAGAGTGCACACAGTTAGTCTGTACAGCAGTAGGAGGAATCGTGCATTTAATGTAGGTCTATGGAGGCAACAAATATGGCAGCAGTTTAGATAACATGCATGATCTATTTGTAGACATGGTACAGATTCCAAGGCTACCTAAGTTGCTTACATGAGAGAAATCTCTGTTATTGCTACAATTTGGAAATTACTGGGTCAAGTTTCAGTTGCTTTCTAATATAGGGCTTTTATAATCAAAATCGTGAAAGAAGAAATCCATAACATTTGGCAGTACTGGGATTAGGTGTCTGTGATTCAATATTAGTTCGATTTAGAAGTTTAGAATGTGTTGGTTTTACTTTAAGTAGCTCAAAGACTCATGAAAATTGTACCCATGGAGTATATTTTCCTAATGGGTAGTCTATTCCATCATTTTGCAGAGTTTAGTACATCATGAATATGCTTTCTCTGAGGCGATTTGTAGTTTTCTCATCAATTTTTTGTAGTTACATCAATTCACTCCAAATTTGTAGTGTTATTTATGATTTTGTAGTGGGTTTATTATCCTTCATTCTCCACGAACATAGTAACTAATTACATCTATGTATTTTCAACAAATTTATAGGTTTGAAGTAGATCTGTTAAATAAATTGGCCATGGGTCTACTTCTAGAGCAACCCCGTCCAAAGGAAATTTTAGTAGGTAGAGATGATTTTGGATGGGGAGCCCGTTGGAAAAAACATACAAGGCCTCCCAGCAGAGCAATGAAAAATGCCTTAAGAGAAAGGGATATCAAGGTAGTCTTGTCATTACCATGTCTAAGCTTATCTGTATCTACTTCCTTTGCTAAACTAATACCCTGAGACTGTTTTGCAACAAAAAGAACAACAACATCCTTCAGTGCATTGTGATGAAATGGAAATCTCATCTCAGATTCTTTCCCTTGGATAGACCCACATTGAATGGCATTGTTCCCTAAATGTGCACCTTCTGAACTCTTAACACTGAATTATGCATAACCCACTATACCCAACTCTTCCAAACAAGTTTTTGGCAAAAGGAACCTCTGGTTCATTGACCTGAATGCCACTTTCCAAATCAAATCTATTGTCTGCTCCATAATTGTTATTTTCTACTTTGTAAACAGACACATCTACATTTGAAAACACAATTGGTGTGTTTTGCTGTGTAGATGCATTGGAATCCAGAGACATAATTTTTTCTAATTGCTTCTGTGGCTTGAGGTTCTCCAACTCATCCATTTCATTACAACAACAAAAATAAAAGACACACTACATTTTTGAATCTAAATCTAAAGAGACACCATATGCAGCCATAAGTAAAGGACCCACCAAGCACAACTATGCCACCGCCACCATCAGTCCTGCCCTGATAGCCATTGTTGTAGTTCTAGGAAACACTTTACTAGTGGTAAGTTACTACAATATTTTTGCCAAGTATTGCAAAGCTTCTCAATAGAGACATTTTTTTAGGAGGAGACAATATTGTAAGTATATAAAATATCCCTTTTCTATCATAAAAAAGAAATGTCCATGAAAGAAATAATTCCTTTTCTATCAGAAAAAAACAAGACATCCATGAAAGAAATAAGAATAAGCATTCTCCTCTCAGAGATTGGAAAGTGTTGGTGCATAAGTTCACATTCAATAAATGAAGCAAACAATTGAATTTATAGATAAGAAAAAATATCATCCTTTTGAACTGAGTTAAAGACAATGGTATAGGAAGCTTGTGTGACAATCACTCAAGAGTAAAAAACAAAAAAGACTTGGCCTCCATTTAGTAAGATATTATGATTTCTTAAGAAAAAGGGAATTTTCCTATATTAGTGTCGATTCAGTTTTATATAGCACATAAAGATATCCAATCTTAGCAAAAGGATAAAGAAATTGTCAAGACTAATATAATAATATTTAAAGTATCAGATGAAATACTATGCTTGAACAATCTTGTAAAACCTAAGGTCTATATGAACAAAAATGCATTCTCCCTATGAATATGAATTCTTAAGGCATGTGCATGTAGCTATTATTTTCTAAAGCATACTAATTTGAATTTTAGTTTATTCTAAGACTCTAAGTTGTAGTCCACTGTTGCTTTCTAGTTGATTTGGTTGGCATAGATTGGGGGCACAAATAAATATTTGATACCTATAATGGCTGATATTCACTCAATCTACAAGTTATGTCTTACAGAAATCTAACCTAAGAGCTAGTCTCTACTTTTCTAGGCATTTCTTTAGCTGAGACTTGGTAAAATATTCCATGCAACCCTTTTTATGCAATCATTTTCCCACCTTAATCCACATTCAAACATAGAACTGCAACAAGAAGTTCCCAGAGATTTCATTTATCTAGCCCATTCGGCCATTGCCATGCAATTATAAAGGAATTAAAAATGAAATAATGAATATTTTACTCTAGCTAATTACCGATTCCTAGTTGATATGGAGTTTGGACTAATATACAAGTTGATGCTTATTCATTGGAAGGATTCCAAGACCCAGAAGGCTGGCAGATAATTACTCAATCATATGGCCTGGATGAAGCTGTGATCAGATCCATTCCTCCGTGTAGACTCAGAACGATTTATGTAGTGCAGAGTTATGAAAGCTCGCTTTTTAATTATGCATTTCAAAGTATTTTATATTTGGATTTATTTGGGAGAATGACATCTTTCACTCTCGGACGGTTTAGCTGTCGCAATAGATTTTGGTTTACCAAACATAATGGTGGATTAAACCAAAACATATAGTTTAAATGGTCATAAATTAAACTTGAAATAAAACGACGACTTAAAGAACTATGAAGGAAACTGAATGAATGGTACCACCCAATAAAGCCCTTGGGTAACTCTTTCTAGGGTTGATCCTTCATCTATAAACACAACTCATAAGGATCATTTTGGAAGGGTGGGTCTTCAATTATCTTGGCCAATAAGATCCTAATCAACACTTTAAAGTATTTTCTAAATAAAATCTCATTTTAAACTATGGTCTAAAAGGGCTTTCTTTGGTCTAGTGTTGAGCTATGGTCTACAAAGGATTTCTTTGCTCCAGTGGTGATAATGAAAGGGTTGAGAGTTTGATAAAGAATTGATTGATTGAATTGATAGGAGAGATTCATTAAGAATTTGTTTAAGCACTCACTTGTGGATTTGGTTGTCATCTTTGATATGCATGTTAGTATAAACATATTGGTGTTCAATGCACATTACAATGGCGAATATTTGACACAAATTAAACTTGGGAAGTAATGTTGTGGTATAAACACACTAGTATTCTTAGAGACAAGGTTTATTATCATAGCAGAGCTATTGTACTGTAATGTTTTTAAAGTAAAAAATATAGACATAGCATGATACAGTAGAATATGTAAGTGCAATAAAGTATGCAACTTAGCTTATGAAGCAAAGCAGTTCACATTAGGCTTATTGTATGATTTTTGTAAGGCACTAGTATTCCAATGCAACTAGGATGATTTAAAAGCAGCCATTAGGAACCAATTTCATCCCTCTAACAACTTCCTGGTAATACTGCCCAACAGTTCATTGAGGTCTTCAACAAGCTCTTCATCAAAATTGAGGTACAATAACCCAAGGATACCCTATGTATCAAATTCATTTCAATTTCACATTCTAACATTAGAAAATATTCGGGACTCTTCCTGATTTCTTTACTGGAGCATGTTTTTCAACTAGCTTCCAAGATTGAAGCTAAGTTGTTGAAGGCTAACTGATCCACTCAAAAGGTAACCACCAAAAGTGGATAGAATAAAGGAGCAACTAGTTCCACAACTCTTTCTGGCAATGATAAGAAGAAGTTTTGTACTTTTATCATAAAATGTGGAGTCATACCAATGAAGAGGGTCACACATTACTGACTAAAGAAGCAAAGTAAGTCAAGGCCCTACTTGTTGAATAACAACAAGAAGCTGGAGATTTAGATGTTAATGACTTGATGTTAGTAGTCCAATCTCCATTAATTCTCAAGTAAACTTGATGCCGAGAGATTACTCTGCCAACAACTAGTAAACTCTGTTCACACAAAACTCCAAGATAAAAAATAGATTAGTCTACATAATCCTTAATGATAATGACTGCCAAAAGAACTTGGTATTTCCAAAAGTTGGTAGAGGATATCAAATTACCAATTTCATATCATCTTAGGACATACCAGTTTGGATGGGTCAGGGATGCCGAGTAACCCACATTGATCTCAGAAAGGTGTTCAACTACCTACCATCATCCATTTTTGAGAAATTGTGGACAATGATGTGACTCCACTGTTGGGATACCAGATATCATTGCAGGAAACCCTTACCAATTTGATAGAAGAGCAGTTTATGAAGGGTATCACAAAACCTACATAATTCACAAAGACGTTAAGGTCTACATTGTACAAGAATAACTTCTTATGCTAATTTTTTTCTCTCTAGTAGGCGAACTGTTAAACATGTTAGTTTGAATAAGTATGTGATGCTTTGTGTGGTTTTCCAAAGGACAACAAAGGTAGGTATCCTCCATCTCGTATTCAGGCCGTCGTTGAATCTTACACTGATGTATTTTAAGGATCCAAGTGGTTCCTATTGTTTCGGGGCATACAACATTCTATTGATTGGGTCTTATATTCATCCTTACTGAATTACCCTGCATACAAAACCACACCTGTGGAACTCATAGACTAAGCATCAAATAAATTAATTACTGGAATATGGAAAAATCAAGCCTAGTAGTGCACCTTGTGAATATCCAACACTAATCATTCTGAAGAAGAAACACAGAGAGTGGAGAACTTGCACGTATTAAAAGGCTCTAAACAAGATAACAATCCAGAACTGTTATCCATTTATGAGGATTGCTAAGTTGCTTGATTAACACAACACGACATAATATTTCACCAAGACTGATTTAGCTTTCGGTTATCAGCAAGTATGCATGGATCTGAATGTTATGTTAGATTTTACCTAGTTTGGTTCATAAAGTCTTCTACATAGCACCAAACTGCACACAGTCAGTCTATACAGCAGCAGGAGGAATCGTGCATTTAATGTAGGTCTGTATAGCAACAGATATGGAAGTAGTTTAGATAACATGTATGATCTTTTTGTAGACATGGTACAGATCCCAAGGATACCTAATTTGCTTACATGAGAGAAATCTCTATTGTCGCTACAATTTGGAAATTACTGGGTCAAGTTCCAGTTTCTTTCTAATATAGGGATTTAAATCATGAAAGAAGAAATCCATAGCATTTGGCAGTACCGGGGCTAGGTGTCTGTGATTCAATATTAGTTTGATTTAAAAGTTTAGAATGTGTTGTTTTTACTTTAAGGAGCTCAAAGACTCATGAAAATTGTACCCATGGAGTATATTTTCATAATGGGTAGTTTGTTCCATCATTTTGAAGAGTTTAGTACACCATGAATACGCTTTCTCTGAGGTGATTTGCAGTTTTCTCATCAATTTTGTGTAGTTACATCAATTCACTCTGAATTTTTAGTGGCATTATTTTTGATTTTGCATTGGGTTTATTATCCTTCATTCTCCACGAACATAGTAACTAATTACATCTATGTATTTTCAACAAATTTATAGGTTTGAAGTAGATCTGTTAAATAAATTGGCCATGAGTTTTCCTCCAGAGCAATCCCGTCCAAAGGAAATTTCAGTAGGTAGAGATGAGTTTGGATGGGGAGCCTGTTGGAAAAAACCTCCATGGACTCCATGCAAAGCAGCGATGAATGCCTTAAGAGAAAGGGATATCAAGGTAGTCTTGCCATTACCATGTCTAAGATTATCTATATCTAGTGCCTTTGCTAAACTAATACCCCGAGACTGTGTTGCAACAACAGGAACAACAACATCCTTTAGTGCATTGTGATGAAATGGAAATCTCATCTAAGATTCTTTCCCTTGGACAGACCCACATTGAATGGAATTGTTCCCTAAATGTGCACCTACTGAACTATTAACACTTTGAATTATGCATAACCCACTATACCCAACTCTTCCAAACAATTTTTTGGCAAAAGGAACCTCTGGTTCATTGACCTGAATGCCACTTTCCAAATAAAATCTATTTTCTGCTCCATAATTGCTCCTTTCTACTTTGTAAGTAGACACATCTACATTTGAATACAAAATTGGTGTGTTTTGCTGTGTAGATGCATTGGAATCCAGAGAAATAATTTGTGCGCATTGCTTCTGTGGCTTGAAGTTCTCCAACTCATCCATTTCATTACAACAATGAAACTAAAAGACACAGTACATTTCTGAATCTAAAGCAAAAGAGCCACCAGATGCAGCCATAAGTAAAGGACCCACCAAGTACAACTACACCACCGCCACCATCAGTCCTGCCCTAATAGCCATTGTTGTAATTCTAGGCAACGCTTTACTAGTGGTAAGTTACTACAATATTTTTGCCAAGTATTGCAAAGCTTCTCAATAGAGACATTTTTTCAGGAGGAGACAATATTGTAAGTATATAAAATCTCCCTTTTCTATCATAAAAAAGAAATGTCCATGAAAGAAATAATCCCTTTTCTATCAGAAAAAAAACAAGACATCCATGAAATAAATAAGAATAATCATTATCCTCTCAGAGATTGGAAAGCACTGGTGCATAAGTTCATATTCAATAAATGACGGAAACAATTGAATTTATAGATAAGAACAAATATCATCCTTTTGAACTGATTTAAAGACAATGGTATAGGAAGCTTGTGTGACAATTACTCAAGAGTCAAAACAAAAAAGGCTTGGCCTCCATTTAGAAAGATATTATGATTTCTTAATAAAAAGGGCATTTTCCTATATTAGCGTCTATTTAGTTTTATATAGCACGTCAAGATGTCCAATCTTAGAAAAAGGATAAAGAAATTGTCAAGATTAATATAATAATATTTAAAGTATCAGATGAAATACTATGCTCGGACAATCTTGTAAAATGTAAGGTCTATTTGAACAAAAATGCATTCTCCCTATGAATATTAATTCTTAAGGCATGTGCATGTAGCTATTATTTTCCAAAGCATATAGATTTGAATTTTAGTTTAGTCTAAGACTCTAAGTTGTAGTCCACTGTTGCTTTCTAGTTGATTTGGTTGGCATAGATTGGGGGCACAAATAAATATTTGAGACCTGTAATGACTGATATTCACTCAATATACAAGTTATGTCTTATAGAAATCTAACCTAAGAGCTAGTCTCTACTTTTCTAGGCATTTCTTGAGCTGAGACTTTGGAAAATATTCCATGCAACCCTTTTTCTGCAATCATTTTTCCACCTTAATGCACACTCAAATATAGAACTGCAACAAGAAGTTCCTAGAGATTTCATGTATGTATCCCATTCGGCCATTGCCATGCAATTACAAAGGCATTAAAAATGAAATAATGAATATTTTACTCTATTCAATTACCGATTCCTAGTTGATATGGAGTTTGGACTAATATACAAGCTGATGCTTATTCATTGGAAGGATTCCAAGACCCAGAAGGATGGCAGATAATTACTCAATCATATGGCCTGGATGAAGCTGTGATCAGATCCATTCCTCTGTGTAGACTCAGAATGATTTATGTAGTGTAGAGTTCTAAAAGCTTGCTTTTTAATTATGGGTTTCAAAATATTTTATAATTGGATTTATTTGGGAGAACGACATCTTTCACTCTCGGACAGTTTAGTTGTCACAATAGATTTTGGTTTACCAAACATAATGGTGGATTAAACCAAAACATATAGTTTAAATGGTCATAACTTAAACTTGAAATAAAACAACGACTTAAAGAACTATGGAGGAAACTAAATGAATGGTACCACCCAATAAATCCCTTGGCTAACTCTTTCTAGGTCTGATCCTTCATCTATCAACACAACTCATAAGGATCGTTTTGGAAGGGTGGGCCTTTGATTATCTTGGCCATTAAGATCCTAATCAACACTTTAAAGTCTTTTCTAAATAAAAATTCATTTTAAACTATGGTCTAAAAAGGATTTCTTTGGTCTAGTGTTGAGCTATGGTCTAAAAAGGCTTTCTTTGGTCCAGTGGTGATAATGAAAGGGTTGAGAGTTTAAAAAAGAATTGATTGATTGAATTGATGAAGAGATTCATTAAGAATTTGTTTAAGCACTCACTTGTGTATTTGGTTGTCATCTTTGTTATGCATGTTAGTATTGTTGGAGCGCATACTCCATAGGGGGTAACTCCGCGGTTAATTTGTAAGTGGAGCGATGGATCAAAATAGTCTTAGGGGTGTCGGGGTAAGTCAAAACCCTTTCTGTTTGTAATAATCCCATGGTTTAAATCCAGGGTTTAGGGTTTTGTGGGTGCCCATGGTTTAAGACCAGGGTTTTGTAAAGCCGCGCAGTATAAATAAGCTCTTATGTAAAATAGAGAGGTTAGGCTTTTTGATGTAAGGAAAGAAAAGGAAAGTAAGATTGGTTTTTGTAAGAAAAGGACAAGTCCCAGCTGTGTGCGTGGACGACCTCTGCAGCTGTGTGCGCAGAGGGTTTTTGTAAGGAGGAAAGAAAGATCTGCAGCTGTGTGCGCAGAAGCCTGCTGCTGTGTGCGCGGCTTTTAAGGAAAGAAGGAATCTGCAGCTGTGTGCGCAGATAAACTGTGGTTTTGAGGAAAGAGGAATAAAACGCAGTTTGTGGACGTAGCCCCTACACTGGGGGTGAA
>LPNX010792336.1:1053399-1079437 GCA_001517045.1 Pseudotsuga menziesii | reverse complement strand
GATTTTGGGGAAGTAGGAAGAATTTGTTGTATACAATTGGCTACTTTCAGTCCAATTAGTTGGAATGTTTTCCTTCCAAAAGAAAAATAGAGAGAATGTTTTGTATTACCTGTAAGTTGTAATTTCAATGAAGAGTAACATGCCAATTATTAAATTTAATGACGCGTATGGAGATGCATTTTGAACAACAGACTCGGATGTTTGAAAATTCATAAATGAAAAGGCAGCTGTGAGTGTTGATGCTATCAAAAGAATTCATTTGTTGTCTTAGATTCATGATCAATCGGTTGATAGCTAGTGATTGATGATGAATTGGTTGGAGTAGATCTTCCAGCAGGGGTTGGAGGTGAGGACAATCATAAGTCTATTTGGGGGAGGAAGGTGGGTGGTTGGTACGAACGGATAAATTACTTAAATTGGCTGAGCAAAGTATCAAGTTTATCTCTGAATTTTGGGGACTGATTCTGATCTTTTGACTATCCTGAAAATGTACCTTGACTGCCCATGCCATTGTAATGGCTGTTTGGAAATGGGTTCTACAACCATAAGATGATTTAGGATCCAAGGGGCTGAAAAAGAGGGATCGCCCCTGTTCTAAATTAGAACACAATTACTGACTCTCTAGAGTCTCAACCCTGAAGCTCAATTTCATGTGCCAAGTCTTTAATGCCTTCTTGATCTCTATCCACTTAGTATTTAGCAAGTTCTTGGACGCAGTCCATGTATTTAGCTTTGGTATGCACAGACAGGGCTGGGGTTTGAATACAAATATATTAGCTGTGTGTCAGGGGATACCACTATGTGAGAGTTTGAAATGTGTCCTGCATCTGTTGCCCCCCCTTTTTAACCCCTATTCATAGAGCCTCTGTTTTCAAATTGGGAGAGTCAAAAGACTGTTCTATCTCAGTGGAAAAACTCTCAAAATGAACTTATATTTTTGCTACCGCCAGTGATTTAATTGAGGCTCTGCCTAGAATGTGCCCAGAAGGGGATATAAAACTCATGCTAAACATGCCCAGAAGGACAGGATTCTATACAGTTGTAACAAGGGTCATACTAACGAGCCGAGGAAGCGATATAGCAGGTGCATTAATTCCTTTCTTTCCTACAAAGCGAGAATAAGTGGCATATGGAACTTAACCGTTAATACAGCCAGAGGCTAAGTGCGATTGTACTAACCGTGTATATAGCCAGAGAAGTGCCCGCATGCATTTTGATGGCATTTATGCAAAACATTCCTGTTTTGATGATCCCATGATGTGCAAGGGGGTTTCAGGGTCTCTAAATGGCAAGCATTGTGCATTGTATTAAATACAGTCATCTTCGGAAGCGTTCCAACACCTAATCGCCAGGAGGTTACTGATTTGTACATCAATGACCATATAATTTTGCCCCATTTATCTTCTGAATCTCGAAATAAAAAAAAATCAGGCCTTGTCCCGGAAGCCCTGAAAAAAATGAACTTGTCTACATTTAACTTGCTCCAATTACTAAATATGTTGATAAACTAGTCTTAACTTAACATTTAGTCTGAGACACTTCTACCATTATATAACAAGAACCATAAAAATCGCAAATCCATTGGAACAATTGAAGCCATACAATACAAGAAACTTCAAAAACCCTGAAATCTATCCATGCGATCCGTGAAATTTTATTTTGCAGAGTATGAACCAAGCTGCTATTGGAATAAACTTTATAGAGCGCTAAGTTAGAAAAGTAACAGAATGCAACTCGAGGTGAGGTCATTCTGATTGTTGGGAGCTACTCTGCTCCACTCTCTCTGAATCTTGCTTCTGAGAAACCAAATCCAAGCCAGTGAGAAAATGGATGGTTCCCGCGCGCCTTTGGTTTTTTAATGACCTTTTTGACCAACGTGCTCTGCGATCTGTTGAGTTGTGCGATCTGTTCATGAGCTGTGTGATCTGTGTTTCCATTAGGTAGGCCAAATAGACAACCTTCTCAAGGTATCCTCACTCATTCATGCAAGGCGAAGCAATTTGGAGGCAGGACCTGGACTTTCCCTCCCCTGTGTGGGAAAAATGGTGAATCCTTTGGCGCCTATGTGACTTTTGACTTTTGGGCGCTTTTTTTTGTTTGTTTGAACGATTTTTTTTTTACTAGCGTGCCGTCGGTTATGAGACAAGCCGTCGGTTAAGCGACAGTTATGAGATGGTTATGAGACAAGCCGTCGCTTAACCGACGCTTGTGGCCATATTTATAAAAAAAAAAGAATTTTTGTGATTTTTTGTGAGTTTAAAAAGAGAAATCCACGCGCCGTCGGAAAAAACCGTCGGATTTTGGATCGAAATGTACTAGTGACAAAAGACTGTCCTAGAAACCTTCCAAAGGAGTCGTAACTATGCAGGGGGAATTCCCACCACATGATCCTGCATATCAATAGATATCATATCCATCCTCATGGTAGGAATGTTGTGTGTAAGACGAGTCATCTTTACCTCAACAACTCTGAGCATGGCATCAACACCACCTCCCTTGGTTGGTCGCACGTAATTCCTCGGATGTCTATCCAATCAAACTAGTCCAATGTCTACATCATATAATATTTTGACTTAGACTCATTAAAAATACATATGTATATACACTTATTCATAAAAGTTTCATAAAAATCAAATATACAAAAAAATAAGCTCACCCATTTCTCCCCATGCCTCTCCGGGAGGTAGCATAAGATCTGGATCACCTCGGAAGTCTAACCTAGCATAAGGAAACTGCTAAAAATATGGTACCTATCAACTCCACCATGAGTAAAAATAATCATCATATGCTCCTTGGATCTCACCACCATCGTATCGAACTAAGACATCCCCCCATCATGTGTTTAGGCTCACATGGATGTGGATGGGGAAGTTTCACCCTGGGGATCAGTGCTATAACACACTCAAACAAGAAGGCTGTTAAGATGCTTGGATATCCAAAATTATTCTTCTTGCCAATTTTTCAATATGTAAGTTGTTTCTTCATATTAATAACAAGATTGAAACATCAATCAAATTCCACATTCCTCAAGCATTCCACCCAAATACATATGGTTATGAGTGGCCATATGTAAAGAGGACACACCCTCCACTCGTTTAATGGTACTCACAATGAACTTGAGTGGAAAACTTATTATTTGACCAATAGGATGTTGTGTTCCTAGATTTTGTGATCCAAGCAAGCAGTATGTTTTCACATAATCTTGAAGACTAAATGGGTCACCCCCGACACCGGAACCACTCAGATTCATTGGTACACCTCGATGTGATAAACCTGTGATGAAGTAGATGTATTCACTAGTACAGTGTTCAATGTATCACCATGAAGGTCAAACAAAACTTGATCAGGATCCCAATACCCTACCAAGGTTTCCAACAATCTGATTTGGGAACGCATATTGTTCGTGCAGAAGAACTTAAACAATCCAAACCATCGGAGGGAGTTTAAGGTCAAAGGATCATGTAAAGATTCATGATCCAAGTCCTCGTTCTTTCCTTCACGCCATTCAAGAACCATTTTAATGCATAAACCATGAATTTTGACAATTCATTATTTCAAACCCCTAACCAGCAGCATACGCGAGTGTAGTGTCTTGCACATCGCATGCCATATGTGAGTACCTCTTTGTTCACCCGCGTATTTTTCTCGACTACACGTGTTTACAAGGATACCTGTGTATATTGCATGGTGCCTTTTTAAACTCACCAAAATACTAAAATTTGCAAGAAAAAATTCAAATAAAAGGTATGAAATGAAAGGTAGGAGAGAGATGCCTTACCTGTAGCTTGCAGAATTTGATTTTGTCCACTAGATTGATCGTACGAAGCGTTTGAATCTCAAGGGTAATTTTGCACAATTCCAATGTAAAAGTAAAAATGAATTAGTTTTTAACTCAGCATTACTATTTATGGTTCAAATTTCTATTTTTTTACCCACCTTTTATAGTTTTGGTTAATTCTAAATATTATAACTAATGTTGTGTTGATTGTTTGCCTAGATTTTTCAGGTTATGGATGAAATTTGAATGTTATATCTCAATATATAAGGTAGGATATTGTCACAATGCATTTTTCACTTATACTTTATCCCACTTTGAACCGTAGGATTCTTTTTTCTCCAATGACATTGATTTTCAACCTCCTATTATCCATCAAACATCGTTGTTCTTCCATGGATTAGAGCTTACCTAACATGGGTATCCTAGTTAGATTTTTTCTTTCCATTTTGGTACCCATGTCTCATGTTGACAAGTCCCTGAAGCCTTCTTAGTTGTATTACATGCAAAACATGAGCCTCATACTCTATATTTTTGTGGACCCTCCCTTGTTATAAGGATCCTGTCATATGGAGATGCCTTTAAGCCCTATTTTGACTCCTTAAAATTGACTAGATTGTCGAGTTTACTTGTTCTTTTAGACTCGTTAAAGGAAGTGAAAGATCATCCACATCGGTACAAGTTTAACCCTTTTCTAGAACATGTGGATAACTTACGAAAAAACAAGACTCGAGTTCATTGTTGCTAGAAGATTATTTCCACGTATAGGTTTATCTCTTTTTCGGGCCTGGAGGACTAAATTTACGAAAAAAGAACCTACTTGAGCTCACTTTTATGAAAAAGGAACATGTTTGAGCCTCTATCTGTGATTAATTTCTGACACTTTCGAGATCATCTTGGTGTGGAAGTAAATTATTGGTGTGGTAGAGAATGTCTCCCTCGCTGAGAGGGAGTGTTAGATATACAACATCGGGATTCATCCTCTATGAGACTTGTTTTGTCAAGTCAGGAACTTATGTTGTATTAACTTTAGATCCTATCCATGAGATTTCTTGTGTCAAGTTCAGAACTTATTAATTCACTAACTTATTGTGTTAAGTTAAAGAGCTTGTGTTGTATAAAGGTAGGACCTTGATTAAGTCCTATTCAGGAGAGATGCTTGTACTAGGATCTTATGATTAAGATCATCAAAATTATGTTAAGGTTTGATACTTTTATCAAGTCTGGAACTTATGTTGTATTAATTTAACATTACTTATGTTGTACTAAATATCGAGAATATACTATGTGATGTATGGCTAGTCATGGTCAACAGGTGCTACAAGTCTCCTTTAGGGATTAGCTACCCCTAGAGTGATGTACTTTAGCATGTGACCTGGGGTAATACATATGATCGTAGGTTTGAAACAATTCCTATGAGTATGATATGATATAGAATTAATGAAAATACATATGGACCATGCAGAGAAAATTAATATGAGCATAGAGATAGAGAGAGATTTCAATTTCCCATGTACGCTTCCAAGTGAGCTCGAATTAATAAGACATCAGTTGAGTCTTCGATATGTTAAACAAAGTTTAGTTAATTAATGAATCAAATCCCTGATTTATGTAAGTGGTTGTTGAAGATGACACTAATGGAGAAACACTAGTTCTGTTCAGTTACATTCAGTTCCATTGATTTACATGTAATTATGTTCAATTCAGTTCAGTTCATTCAATTAACAACTCAGTTAGAGACAGTTCAACTTGGTAAATTAATATAGGGTGCATATCTTCAATGTGGGAGTTAATTATGAAGTGCCAACTTGGAACCAAGTGTGTGAGAGCACATTGTTGAAGATGAGACAGTGTTCTCATTGTTTACAATTTACTAAAGCATGCAATTATTTTCTACCTTCTTTGTATAACTGATTTGGATTGTTATTAAAGTGTTATGCACTTGGAAAGACCATATTTGTGATCCATTTGAGCTATCCTCTCTTGTGCTCTCAAAAAATAAATCTACTATTGTGTTGTCATCATTCTCTGTCGATTATTAATCATACTCTAATATTGTTTTTTGGGTTTTTTATCCGCCGAATTAGTGGAGGGTTTTCCTAGGGTATATCATGTGTTCTATGGTTTGATTTATTTATTTCTTTGGATTATTGATGATATCTATATGCACTGTAATTGTGGATTAAAGTTTTAAAGTTCAAGAGCCTCCATTTTTTCTTAAACATTAACACCAATTTCAACATGTACTTTGAGTTACTACTCCTCCATTGATTAAATGATCCAAGTATATGGGGAATTTGTTAATGTCTCCTACATTGTAGAAGTGTCCAATTGTTTCTGTTGATTCTAAAGTTGTCTTGAATCACTCATGTGTTGTTCTCATTGTTCAAGGATCCTTAACCTTTGTATATTTACCTTGATCCTTGTCATGCTCATCTCTGAGATTGATCTCCGTTCGTCTTACCTCATCCATTCTACCAATTTACTCATGTGAACTGTTGAAGGATTCATCAATGTGTTCCTTCTTGCAAACAACTTTCTATCAGCACCAGCTAATGATGAAGACTTGGATTTTTGGGATATTACCACAAGATCCATTTTCCATATTGGTGGTCTCCTTTGCATGGGTTATCGGTACAACTCTTTCATCGATATTTCGATGGTATCCTCCATGTTCGAATTCAAATACTATATTCACATGGTTAGGGTTCGTACTTAGTTATATGTATTTGGACGAATACCTTAGGTTTATAGCTTATTAAACAAGATGAAAACATATTAAACACATTACAAGAGAGACACAAATATAACGTGGTTCACCCAAGATGGGTTACGTCCACATAGAAATTGCTAGTCCTTTATTATTATATCATCCAACAAAATGAAGGGATACAACCTGCAGCAATCCCGCTACACTTCCTCTCCACACACTCACAGTCTCTCTCACACAATCATAGATATTATTTACAATGGTACAATACAATACACAACCATATTACAGTTCTTTCCTTTTATAGGGGAAATACCATGGGAAAATACTACGGGTCACCCAATACCATCGGTCTTCAAAGTGCTGGCCAATAAATATCCCAAAAAAATTCCTTCGAAGGCTTCGCCCCGAACCCCCCTTTCTCGGGGGTGAACCCTTACACCCCCCAGCTGGGACGAGTGTACAATAAATCTGGGGTACAAACACAGCTAAACAATAACATCTCTAAATTTAGAAGATCGGGCTCCACAACCAACAAGTTGTGCAAGGTCGTGTCATACTTTGTGACACAACTCTAGCTATTTAAGATATGTTATTGTACTCATGTGGTTATGATCCACTTTGTAAATCATGTGTAGCCTTGCATACCATATTATATGATGTATATGTATCTTGTAAAGGAGCTAGGGTTCCACATTATTGAACATGAAGTGATGATTTTGTGAAATGACCTATATTTGTTTGTTTCAGGTACTTTCTTGTGGCTTGGATCCTGAGTCCTCTGAGATAAATATTAAAAATTATTCCACTCATCCTACCCTTTGAACTCATACATTAGGGAGCATCTGTTATACCTCAAAATGACACTTCTCCATATGAGTGATGACACAAAATGTGTCTTCACAAAAAATGACCAAACAAATAGAATATCCTTAACATTATAAGAGATATGGACCCTAAATACACAATGTTTACCCCAGAATCAAGACATTTTGATTATGAGTTTGGCTTGAATACACAACTTTCCTCTTGACAACCTATGTATCATACGCGATTTGCATTCATATAACCCATGTATTCATCCAAAATGTTGAATATGCAAGTTTCCTCAAGGAAACTCATGTACCATACACAAGTTGCCTTCCATATACCCGCGTATTCCATTAAAACTCATTAAAAATAAAAAGTAAACTAATCACTAGGAAGTTGGGGTCAATTTGGAAACTACCCCAACTCCCTCAACCACCCTAACCTCATAACTCCTCCTCCTAATGAACTGTAAAAAAAGGAGAGGGGCTAGAGGAGAGGGGGACCTTTTGGAGGCAAAGTTATGATGGAGGGTTTCTTTTGGAGAAGAGAAGCAAGAGGGATCAGATCCATGTTTCAAGGAAGCTTGATTAGGATGAGGTATATGTTATTGTTCCAGAAACTTCATGAATAAAGAAATTATTTTACTTCCATCTCTATGTAATGCATGTTTCAAGTGTTTATGAGAAATGATCTAGGTTGTGATTTACATTTAAGCTGTAGCCATGTTCATGTCTCATGTTTTATAACAATTAAAGTTTCTTTAATGAGGAAGGTTATTTCTTTGTTGTAGGTATTGGAGAAAAGGAGTAAAGGAGCATTTGGAAAGAAGATCAGACTAGGGTCAACCTTCAGAATAAGGTATGCATCTTCTCTTTCATTAAGCTTTTGTTTTAATATATTCTTGTATAATATCATATGTCTGTCAATATAACCCCTAGTACATTGGTGGCCTCAAACCTTAGCCATAGGATGAATTCCCTAACAACAACTATTTGTATTTTGTATTTGACATAATATGCTCACAATTTTTTGTTTCTATGTTTATTTTGTACTTGACATATTACTCTAATAATTCATGTTCACATGTTCAACAAGGATAGGGCGATGCAGCGATGCAGCAACATAATGCGGTGCAACGATGGGATGGAAATTATCAGGATCAAAGCCCTCGAATAAGTCCACTAGGACATTGATATAAATACATTTCTATAAATGTTAGACCCTCAAAGGAAACACACAAACTAATGGGTTGTCAGTGCAGACCGATGGGCTCTCAGTGGTGGTTTGTCATTAAGCAATACATTAAATGCGTTAATTTAAAAATTTGCAAAAACTTAAAACAAACTTATGAAAAAAAACTTAGGATAAACTGATAAAGTCGACAATACTAACTTCCAATTGATTGACCAATGGAATGGTACATAAATCAGTTTTAAAATTTTAAGCAAATAAGTAAAATCATCTTGCAATGTAAAACTATGTAAAATTTTATGGTAAAAAAAAACTAATAAATGATCAACGCATATCGAATACAAGATACCTAGCCTACGGAGGGTATAATAAGAAGTATTAAATTCATTGCAAATAAACACTTCTAGATATAAATTTTTTGGACACTACTTTAGAAGAAGAAAAGACAAGCCTTTTGAATTCATTGCAAATAAGCATTTCTAAATATGAATTTGCACTATCCAGTAAAAGTAAACACTTCTAAATATAAATTTGGACTATCCAATAAAAATATAGAAGAAAAAGCATCAATTATTTTGGGATATTAGTTATGTTTAATTGTGTTTTTCAAAATGTAAATGACCAACTTTACTCTACCATGCACGCTACAAATACATTAAAATTGAAAAAAAAATTAAAGAGAACATTTAATCATGTCGATGGAGGAGGGTGGATTGCAAAGGGCCCATGTAAAGTTGTGTAACAAATATCAATGGTATAAGTTGTCTAACAAATATCAATGGTGTGATTGTTAAATACGTTACATCGACCAAGTTCATAAAGATCATAATAGAAAAAGGAGTCGTTTAAAAAATATGACAATTTGGATCGAATTGTCTCTTTTTCCTAAATCCGATGTTTTTTATTTTGAAAATTTGATTATTTATTTTGTTTTATTCGGTATTTTTACGGTAGAAATGGATCAACATCCTTAGCAACCCCTAGGTACCCAAAATTCCAAAACATGATAGCTATAACCTGGATTTTGAAATATTCTCACCAAATTTATTCAAAATCATGCAAAAAAAATCCAAAATTTTAAACTACGCAATAAAAAAAACTAACTTATAAATATAAATATAATTTTCTTTTTAAAAACACAAATGGTGTCTCATTATGCTTCCAAACTTGTTAGGTTAATAGATGTGATATTATGTGAGTTATTTTAATAAATAGATATTAAATTGAAATTAATTGTTATTCCAATTCATGACATACGGTCATGCCAAACCTTTGCTTAATAATAGGGGTTTGGGTTTTTTTAATAAAAATCATAGGCTCTCATACATCTAAATAGTCATGTAAGGTAATATCTCAAAGGTTGAAATTTTGACTTTCACCTTTATGTATCAAAGAGAAAATGTGTGAACAAAATTGGCCAACAAATTTGGATCTAAAATTAAAATGGAACATTTTAATAAAAAGTTATTATGTAATAAATATGTTATTTAATAGATTTACTCTTGGAATTGATTTAAGATCAGATTCATCTCATCAATTAATAGTCCATAGTTAACATTTTTAATAAATTTTAATGTGTAATAAGTTTATAATTATAAATTGATTATTAAGTTTGATTTACGTTAGAATTTTTTTACCAAAATTTTATTTATAAATATAAATAAACATCTATCATATGTGAAGGAATATGAAAATAGAGAAGATTATTTTGGAGTTATTATGTTTAATATTATCATGATATTTTTACTTTTTTATGTTGTAAGAGAGTTGTCTTTGGCTAGTTTGATACAAAATTTTTATTTGTAAATATAAATAAACATCTATGATATGTGAAGGAATATGAAAATAGAGTAGATTATTTTGGAGTTATTATGTTTAATATTATCATGATATTTTTACTTTTTATGTTGTAAGAGAGTTGTCTTCAGCTAGTTTGATACTTCATAGGATAATTGTTTTTAAGTGTTGTATCTGGATCTATTATTTATTCATAATTTAAAAATAACTAAATTTTTAAATTTATGTTATGTGTTTTAATAAAAGAATAAGAAATTCAAAGTAAAAATAACAAAATAAAGAAATAATTTCAAATGGACATGAAAAATTACTATAATAATAGGCAATTGTAGATAACCAAATATTACAATAAAAATATCTTTATTGATGAAAAAAAATTTCAAATAGACATGAAAAAATTACCACAACAATAGGAAATTCTAGATAACCAAATATTACTATAGGAACACCTTTATTGATGAAAAAAATGTTCACTTGCCTCTTCGAGGGGGAAACCTCTAAATGAGCAGACATCCGATTACAATATACTTCACAAGACATCTTATTACATTTCTTCTACTACTTTATATAGTTTATAGTGAAGGAACTTTCTAGTAGGAGGAACCCTCTAATAAGCCTCCTTAGTGAAGGCTTTTTTAGCAGACATAACCTTCTAGTGAGTATTCTTACAAATATTGCTTTCGTCTTATATCTACTTGTTGGGCGAGGAAAAGCTCACAAGGATGAATCCGCTGCGCAAGCGCAAGAGGAAAAGTGGGCGCGCAGCGGAGGAAAAGTAGGCAGAGGATAGCTGAGACGAGGAAGGAAGATCCGAGTCAATGGAAGAGGCGGGTAGAAGAGTTAAAGAGGAACATGTACAAACCAGAGGAAGACTGCGGAAGGACAAATCGGTGAAAGACCAAGGACAATTTTACGACTTGTTATGACCAGTACAGAAGGTTGAAAGATGTTTACACGGCTAGTTATGGTTGTGGTTAATGTCATGCAGGACTTTTACGGCCAGTTGGGACTGGCATTAATGTAGTTGTAGATATTTTGTACATATTCATGTCTGTAATAACTGAGTAGTACTCAGTCGACCCTGCGTGGTCTTGTAAATGCTATAAGTAGGAAGAACCCGCTCAGTATAAGGGTTCGTTCGGTGGATTAGCTTCGGTTTTTGTTCAGTAAGTTAGATTCAATTTAGTAGTTTATTGTTGACTCAGAAGAGGAGTCTAGTAGAAGCTTGTTGAGCCGCAGATTTGTAGCTGAGTGCACAGACTGTTAGTAGAAGTAATCTGCAGCCAAGTGCATAGATAGTAAAGTAGAAGAGTCAATCCAGGCTATGTGTGGATCGGTAGGAGTATATAGAAGAACAAACCAGAGAGCATGAGAGCAAGAAGATTGAGTTATATAGACATATATTACGAACAGTCTGCAAGCTGCAGACTGCAAGGTGCTACCTATATTTCTCATGCCGGATGAAGAGCACCTTGGTGGTTTTTCCTAGATGGGTTTCCACGTTATTTCCTATGTCGAATGAATGAATGCTGTGGATATTGGATGTTATGTGAATGTTTTCTTACTTTATATTGTTACAATTATTGTTGAATGTATGTCGTAATATTACTGATAAGGAATGAAGGAATGATAAGAATTGTTGACATGTTATGTATGATTTCATGGTTAATTTGCTAAGTTATAATATAAGTCGCACACTGTTCATTATTTCCAAGGAATCCACTATGTCGCACAGTTGCGCCAGTTGTTAAGTGGTTAAGGACAAGGTTGTGTGGCACATAGATTGTGGCACGTAGTTACACCTTTGCCGCACAAGCAATAGACTCCATCCTCCTATCTCTGTTAAGCGCCTTGGCCGCGCGCCAAGGTACTATAATCCCTCACCAACTGCGGAAACATGGTTCTGGCAGTTACACATTAAGATATCTCGGGTGAGACTACGCCTACCTCACGGCCATTGTTGACTGAGCTTGCTCTATTGAGTCGATGTCTTTTGTTGTCTTGTTGGTATTGTGTTGTTGTTGAACCATGGGTCGAGACAAGAAGGAGAAAGAGGCCAACAAATGGTTTCATTGCTGGGACCCGTAATCATTTGAGTTAAGAGAAATGCTGTGGCACCCGACAAAGAAGGAAACAGAAGATTGGTTGGAGTCTAAGACACTAGCCTTTGCAGAAGAAGAGAGCGCAGGATCATGGTTGAGCGCATAAAACTAGATGGAGGAGTACATATATTATGACATTCATGAGATCTTTTTTGTAGAGCCCCATATTGTGTTGCACAAGTGGTTATCAAGATTGGTGACCAAGCAGACAAATTACCAGAGAAGAGAAGCGGTTGAGTGGAGTGATCAGTTGGTTCGTGAGATAACCAGTGTAAGTAACACCATATCTAGATCTGTTGACTTTTGGGTTGACAGTATTTTGCAAAGGTATATTACTGAGTTTGCAGTAGACACTATAACCTCATATACTGAGGCTGAAAGAAATTTTTTCCTAGGACCCTGAAGAAGATATTTGTTATCTATCAATACATGGATCAAGATTCTCATTTATGAGAAGGCCATTTTGCAGTTAAGTAGTTAAGTCATGCACCTAAGAAGAAGGCTATGTCCCAGATGACATATCAAGACAATGGGAAATGGTGAGCTGAGACGTTCCCAGGAAGTACAAAACCTGAACTAGAAGTTGGAGTCCTAAGGAGTGGAAGGATATTCAGATCAAGGAAAAGAATAAAGGAAGAGGAAGGTCGACGAGCCCCTATTCTATTTGAGCAAGTGAGCACAAAATTCAATCATAGTTGGACAAAGGGTATTGCGACAAAGAGGAGAACTACATCCTGATCTCAAAAGGGACAGAGGAGTCCGAAGAGCCTATGGAGACACCAAGATCAGGGTGTGACTACGTCACATCGGGAGTATCGCCAGAGGTAAGTTCTAGGGACTCATCTCCTGAAAGAGTTGTTAATACTGATAGTGCTAGTACTGCGACTAGCACACAGGAAGGTACACCTCCACTAGATTCATCGAATAACCTCGACGCCAACTCAAGGGTTGGGCATGATATTTGGTTACCCACATTTCATGGGAATGGAGCAGAGGATCTAGAGTAGCATTGGTTCCTCTGTGAAGCTGTTTCAGGGATGGTTTGCCTAGTTCACAACGTGGAACTAAGGAAAGCACAGATGATCATGACTCTTAGTGGTCGTGCACTGGATTAGTTTATGAAGTTCTGCGTAGTACCACTAGGAACACCATAGAAAACCCTATAAAAGATACAACTTGCTATGATTTCTGAGTTCAGAAAGTCTAAATATGAGTCACAGTGCATCACTGAGATCAAAGAGATAAAATAGTCATTGGCAGAGTCTGTATGGGATTTTGATCAGCGGTTTAAGACCTTGATGGAAAAAGTAAGTTTCCAAATGTCAGATGTACATCATAAAGAGTGGCATTTTGCTGCGTTATTACCACACAACTAAGGCCCATTTATGCAACAAAATATTGAATCGCAGACAGAAGCACTAGAATTGGCAATGAAGCTGGAAGCTAATTAGTCGATCGGTGATGGTGCCGTAGGAATGGTACAGATTCAGTTGCAACTGGCTAATATGACGATACAGCTTCAAGATATCAACAAGGGAAAGGAAACAAAAGAATACTTATGGTGTAAAAAATGCAGAATGGATGTACACACCAAGGATAATTATCCAACCTACATGAACTATATCACATTAGGTGCGCCAAACCCATTGAGTTCCCATGGACTACTCTGGTTCCACATATTCCAATCTAGAGGACATCACGATGAGGAGTGTCTATACTTGCAAAAATTTGTAAGTACCCCAACAAACCTTTTTTGTAAATTTTGTAAATCAGTGGGCCATGAAGAGAAGGATTGCAGAGCACACCGGCTCTTGAAGGAAAAGACAGCATACACCTACTTGATGAAGAATGATGGGAAGGATTAGATTGAACCGATGCAAGCATCGTATCATCCTGTGCAGTACCCACCCAATTAGTATCAAAACCAGTATCAACCTTAGTATGCGCCACAATAACCATACATGCAACAAAATCATTATCAACTGCACTACCAGCAGAACCAATAACCCTCGCAGCAAGCATACCCATAAGGAAGGGGTGGTGGAAACTTCAGAGGTCAAGGAGGAGGAGTATTTGGTAAAGGAAGGGGTCAGGTTACA
The DNA here is from genome assembly GCA_001517045.1 of Pseudotsuga menziesii. Taxonomy (NCBI): domain Eukaryota; kingdom Viridiplantae; phylum Streptophyta; class Pinopsida; order Pinales; family Pinaceae; genus Pseudotsuga; species Pseudotsuga menziesii. The sequence goes on along the minus strand of LPNX010792336.1, from coordinate 1,064,953 downwards.
TGCTATAACTATGGACAACCAGGCCACTATGCTAGATATTTCCAGGATCCTGCAAAGACATGCTCATATTGTAAAGGATAGGACCATAATGTAGAGCAATGTCCTCAGTTGATTGCAAAGTGTCAGGCTAGGGCTATTGCAAGCCCTAACCGTGCACAAAGCCCGAATCTAAATCCTAACTTGAATGTACAGATGATTGTTGTTGAGCCAAGAGATCCAAGCATTAATGTTGTAACACGAGGAGGTGTTGCGGCTAGAGCTTATCAAGAAACCCCACAAGAACAATTGCAGCTGTAGGTGTGGCCCGCGATGCAGAATAAAGTCCCATTCGACGTCCAAAAAAAGAAGCAAGTATTTTTGGATGTGCGACCAGAGTTTGTAGATCAATAAAAGCCATGGACATCAAGTGAAGTCAGGGAGATTTCCGAACACTTCCAACAGCTATTCCAGAAGCAAATCCCAAAAAAGGTTAGTAAGCTCAAGTCGTTTTTGTCAAGTTTCTTAGTGCTAATCTAAGATAAATATGCTGTTGTAGAGCTATAAGAACTAATAGAAGAAACTCCAGAAGAGCCTCGACCTAGCCAGAAGGTTAACCATGTCAAGAAAAAGTTCAAAACTGGGCACGAGTTAAGAATGACTACGCAGATAGGTGACTACTACATGGATTACATCATCTTATACCTGGGATCAGACGTCAATATTTTGACACGATAGACCTGGGAGAGTATGGGAAAGTCGCACTTAGACTGGTCTCCTGTCTAGTTGCAACTTGCAAATCAGGCAAAGGTCCTACCAATTGGTAGTTTGAAGCAGGTCCATGTTGATATTGAAGGGTTACACACATTTGCAGACTTTGAAGTCATTAACATCGTCGAGGACACAAACCCCTATCCCACATTGTTGGGGATATATTGGGCCATAGATAATCAGACTATTATCAATTTCAAGAAGAATATTTTATCATTCAAGGATGATGAGATGAGGGTAGTGTCGTGTAACGAACATAAATAAATAGAATAATTAAATAATTAATAATAAACATAATTAATTATACTGAAGATGAAAGGACATGACCTTTCATTCACAATTCCCAACCCTTATTTAATAGGCGGGTTATCAACCATTGTAATCATCTTATCTATCCTATCATCAATTTATATATTATTATGGCCTATTTAATGCTCCAAGTCTTTTGGTAATATTATTTGTGTGAGCGAATAGTTATTCATCTCATTTGGTATTAGAGCCAGCCCTTTCTCAGGCTTGTGCTCATTCTATCTTTTTGCCAAAATTTCAGACTGTGTCTGAGCATTTTTAGATTTTCTCTAAGTTTCCATCCGCTGCTCCATCCGTCCAACACTGCTCCACCATCTCCATTCCCATCACATTCCATTCCCCACACACAACACTCTTCTTTGCGTTCCTCACTACCTGCCTACACCTCTATGCTACCTTCTCACTATTGTGTTTTCCCTCACCCACACCTGCACTAATCCCTTGATCCACCATCTCCATTCCCATCGCATTCCATTCCCCACACATCACTCTTCCTTGTGTCCCTCATTGCCTACCTACACCTCCACGCTACCTGCTAACTATTGTGTTTTCCCTCACCCACACCTATGCTCATCCCCTTCTCCTCACCTCCGCATCCACATCCACAACCACTCCCACTCCTACTCTCATCGATGTCTCTTCGGCCTCTTCAAACCCTAATTCCCTTACAACATTCCCATGCCCCATAGTTTCCTGTGGCCACTCCTTGTCCATGCAACCCTAGCCATCCTCTCGGTTTTATCACTCATTCTCCTAATCGCCTACCCTTCTTCCTCATCCACCTTCGCTTTCCCACCCAATCAACCATCGCACTTCTTCTCATTGCACTCGTTGTCCCCACTCATCCTTCTACCACTGTTCATCCTCTCGCCGCCATTTCCCACGACTTGCACCAAAAAAAAACAAAAAAAAACAAAATATTATAATATAATATATATATTATATTTATAATATTTCAAACTGTTTTGTTATATTAAATAATAAAATAAAAATTTTATTATATAATAATTAATTATTATTAAAAAAAACTATATATTAAACTATATATATAGTTTATAAAACATTAATATAATAATATTTTTAAATAATAATAATTATTATAAAAAGAAAATTATAATAATAATTATTTATAATATTATTTTTTTGGGAAAAAAAGGGTTATTAACCTAACGAAGAAGACCAATCTGTCAAAGGGAAACAAAATCGAAAAAATCGACGACTATTTATAGTCCAAGATGACCATCTAGTGTCGAAGAAATCATAGATCATGGAATCTGATTTGCGACTACAATTAGAGAAATTCAAAGCCAAGTTAAAGCGTTATCGAAGAGACAATGAAGAATTAGGAGAGATGAATATGAAATTGGAAGTAATGATTAAATTACTTAAGATGCAAAAAGAGCTCAAGGAAAAAAAAATATGACCAAAAAAATCATATAGAAAAATTGTCTACCCAATTTGAGAAATTAAAAGACGAAAGTGATTTCAATCACAGACAAAAAAATCAAGATATAAGGAAATAAATATGTGATTATGAAGTAGAAATAATACACTTGAACAACATCGTTGATGAAAAAGATGAAGAACTGACGCACATACGGAAAAAATTAGAAGATCAAGAATCAGTGGTTGACCAGTATCGACAACAAATAAAAGTTCTTCAACAACAAAATAATGATTCTAAAAAGGAACACAAGCTGGAGATTGCAAAGAGTAATAAAATAGTATCCAACAATTCTGAATAAATTTTCAAATTAAGAAATCATAACAAAATACTGATCACAAAAATTAAAAAATTGAAAAATAGTAGCAAGAGGGAACACTTCGGTGAAGACCTCAAAGGAAAAATACTAGAAAAGCAAGAAGAAAACCAGTGTCTAAATAATCGTAATCAGGAACTATAGAAACAAATCAAGGAGTTAGAAATTAAAAAAAAGTCACAAGATGAAAAAATCGAAAAGATTCAGAATCATAACGATCTATTAGAGAACCAAGAAGCACAAATCCAGGAAAACGCATCCAAAAATCAAATCGAGGAAGTGAAGACAGTCCGCGCCGCAGCCTAAAAGAAAGAAGAATGAACAACACCTACACCTTACAGAAATCCTAATTATAATCATCATTTTGACCAATGATAGGGTCAGAATGAATATTCACAGAAGACTTATGTCAGCATGCTAAAATATCAACATACTAAACAACATTTGAGATGAATCGTCCCACAAAATGATCTTAGAACTCCAATAAAAATAGATCTGGAATGGACCACAACAGATACGATGAAACAATTCTCCTGGGGAATTTTTAACTCGTATCGGCTCATTTCCTCAAATGTCGCAAATACCAAAAAGGGAAAGGATCCCGAGACGATAGATAAAGTAAATCAGACATCAATGTCAATACATCTTTGAGGACAAAGATTCCCTTAAGGGGAAGGAAATGTAACAGACATAAATAAATATAATAATTAAGTAATTAATAATAAACATAATTAATTATACTGAAGATGAAAGGACATGACCTTTCATTAACAATTCCCAAGCCTTATTTAATAGGTGGGTTATCAACCATTGTAATCATCTTATCTATCCTATCATCAATTTATATATTATTGTGGATTATTTAATATTCCAACTATTTTGGTAATATTATTTGTGTGAGCGAATAGTTATTCAGATCATGTTGCTCATTGATCCATTGGAGGGATAGAGATATGTCGAGCATATCTACAATGAGGGACAAGGTGATTATCTTGACCAGATCTACAATTTCACTGCCTTACAAGAAGATTACATCAACACGAGAGTAGAAGGAAACCTAAGCTGGAAGAGTGCTAGTTCATGCACAACCGACTTAGAGGAGGCCTTGGAGAATTGGAAAAATCGATTGCATGAGGTCTCTATGAAAAGATGCACCATAGTCACAAGGTCTATGCGATACGTGGAGAACAAGCTAAGAGAGCTAGTTGCCTATGAAGTTTTTCCTAACTTAGCGACCTTCCTACATGAGTTTGAAGGACTCGTCACAGAGTCGCAACGATTTTTTGCACTAGAGCATGTACTAAAGGCTATGCCCTCTAGATGGTGGGGTAAACACAAGAAGCCCATATCAGAATGGCCACAGTGCAATTGATGGAAGCCAGATTCAGTGAAGAATTCACCACTGTGAGTCACAAGTACACAAGACTAACAAATCCTATAGAGCACATAAATCAATGTCACATCGCATTTGCAGAATATCCACAAGAATGGGTCCATCATTTCATTCACACATTGGAAATGGAACCCCGAAGCTGGTATACATCTATGGAGTTGCGACAAGGAAATTAGGATTGGGAAGAAGTAGCTAAAAATTCTGTGCACACATTTGAATTCGCTGATGAGCAGCTTACAGTTGATGTTGCACTTCAAACGATAAAATATATTTGCTGAAATCCCTATCGAAGATTCCAATTCTCACCAGTGCAGCGTGACCATTCAGCAATGGATGGCCTGCTACAATCTATCTGGAGATCCAAATGATGATCAAACTAACATAAACAAACTAAAATCAGAGGGTACATGCACAGTTGAGAGAAGTGGTGTTTCCTGTGACCATTTCCTCAAGCTTCTGAAAATCAAGAAAGTAAACATTAGGTCGCCATAGAACCCAAAGTTATCCAATATAGGAGATTATTGGGATGAAGAGACAATCACGAATATTACATATTTGTTGCATGAATATAAGGATTTGATCCCTACCAATTTCTTGGAGATGAAGGGAATAGTCGATGACCTGCGAGAGATGAAAATACCCCTGAAACCAGATGCTAATCTAGTCAAATAGCGACCCTATAGGTTGAATCTAAGGTATAAAGAAAAGGTAAAAATAGAATTGGATCGCATGCTCGACGCAGGGATCATTGAACCTGTCAAGGAATTAGAGTGTATCAGCCCTATAGTGATCCAATATAAGAAAATCACAGGTGAAGTCAGGATGTGTGTTGACCTAAGGAAGCTGAACGATTCATTCCTACGTGATCCATTCCCAACACCATTTACAAATGAAGTATTGGAAAGCATTGGAGGATAAGAGATGTATTCATTCACTAACGAATTGTTTGGCTATCATCAAGTCAAGATCGCGAAGGAGGATCGCCATAAAAAGACCTTCGTCACATAATGGGGATGCTACCAATTATACGGTAATGCCCTTTGGACTCAAGAATGCACCTGCTATTTTTTCTAGAATAATAGTTTCTTATTTTAAAGATTTCAATCATAAATTTCTTGAGGTCTACTTTGATGATTGGACTGTGTTTGGTCTAGTAAGAGACCATATCAAAAGTTTGTGCATGATGCCGAGCCGTTGTCGCTAGTATTAGATCACGCCTAATTCAAAGAAATGTATTTTTTGTGCATTGTTTGGTGTGATGTTGGGTCATGTTGTATGTCACCATGGAAGTTTGGTTGACCCAAAAAAAGTTGTGATTATCCTTGAATTACCACCACCCACATCACTCATGCAACTTAGATCAATGTTAGGACACATGGGATATTACAGAAAATTCATTAGAGGATATGCAGAGATCACTGCACCTATGGAGAATTTGTTGAAGAAAGATGCAAAGTTTCAGTGGCTAGAACCTTTCCAGGAAATCCTAGACAAGTTAAAGAAAAAGATGGCCACTGCGTCAATACTTTTATTTACAGACTCGAAGAAGGAATTCCATGTTCATGTCGACGCGTCGTCTGTCACACTTGGCATTGTCTTAACACAACCAAGATAGGGTGTGCTTGACCACCCTATTGCTTTTTCCAATAGGAAACTATCAACGACAGAGAAAAATTGCACCACGACAGAGCGAGAAGGCCTTGCTATGGTCTATGTTCTTTAGAAGTTTCGACACTACTTATTAGGTGGAAATTTCAAAATGTACACTGATCATTCAGCATTGAAATACCTATTCAACAAGAAAATGTTTGGGGGGGGAGATCTATTGATGGCTCCTCCTGTTTCAGGAATTTCACATTAAGGTCATAGTGAAAACTGGTCAATTGAATGTCGGACCATACCACTTGTCAAGGATTGAAAGTGGTGAGGAACCAACCAGTCTGGAGGATAACTTTCCCAATCTTCAACCGTTTTCAATCCACATGATGGATGATCAGAATTTAGAGTTTAACACTATCATCCATCTCCCAAGAATAGGTTATGCGCCTGAAGGATTATCCACTAACCAGAAGAAGAATTTGGTTGTCAGAGCTGCTGATTACACATTGATTGCGGGACATCTGTACAAGTTGGGCACAGATGAGATACTGTGTTGATGTGTTTTTTACCATGAGCAACCTTGGGTCATGAGTGAAGCACATGCCAGTGTCGCAGGAGGACACTATGCAGGAAAGGCAACTATGTAGAAGATATTACAAGCAGGACTATGGTGGCCAACCATACATATGGATACTAAGAGTTTCTGCAGGCACTGTGATATTTTCCAAAGATCTGGAAAACCATCGTGTCGTGCCACGATGTTGCTTGCGCCATAGATAACACTACAAGCATTTGACAAGTGGGCCATTGATTTTGTTGGACCGATCAGTACACCAAGTGAGAGAACTGGTGCACGCTACATTATCACTATGACTGACTACTTAACCAGATGGGAAAAAGCCACACATGTTAAATATTGCACCACTACGACTGTGGAGAAGATTTTATTTGAAAATGTGGTGATCATATTTGGCTGTCCAAAAATTCTACTCAGTGACCAAGGTACACATTTTGTTAACAAAATTATTGTTGAGCTTACTGTAGAGTTCTAGATCCAGCATAAGAAGCCGACATCCTATCATCCTCAAGCAAATGAAACGGTTGAAGCCTTCAATAATATTTTGGAGAATGCATTAACCAAGGTATGCAACGTGCACCGAGATGAATGGGATCAAAAAGTGTTGGCTGTGTTATGGTTGTATCGCACAACTTGTAAGTGATTGACAGGGCACACCCCATTCATACTCGTATATGGACATGAAGTTGTGGTTCCAATGGAGTACATCATGTCGAGCCTAAGGATTGTTGCACTGGCAGAGATGAATGACGAAGATATTGTCGAGCAAAGTTTTTCACAGCTTTTTTAAATGGAAGAAGAATGGTTCGTTGCGGGATTACATTAGACTGTTGAGAAGCAGATGCAGAAAGCATGGCATGATCGCCATATCCAGGTTAAGCCATTCAAAGTTGGAGGACTTGTGTTGCTGTATGATAGTAAATTTTTCAAACATACAGAAAAGCTAAAAACGCATTGGCTAGGGCCATATACTGTAAAAACCCCATATTTTCCGAAAAATTTAAAAGTTTTAATTTACATAATATTAACGTAACTGCAGTTAACTAATCAATTAGTTAAGGGTTATCAGCTTTTAATTAACATTTATCTGTTATTTGCACAAGTTGATAGAACAGATCTTTTATGTTTACTGATTTGTTTCTTTTTGTGAACATAAGGTGGGGCTGTCATGAAAACAAACTGGGCTTACTTAGCTTTCGAGCTAATGCAGAAAGTTTCTTCTTTCCTTACAGATTACAGGTAAAGAGATTTGGCTACTGCAATAAAAATTCTGAAGTCTTTATGTACAAGGTTGTTTGCAAAGCCAAGTTCCATAAGACAATAGAAGCTATGCACAAATAAAAGCTTACGGAGGTAAATTCTCTATCTGTTCTTCATACTAGCAGAGGTAGATTTATAATTCTTACGATTGCTGAACTGTTGATATCTATCATAGTTATCAGCGTTAAAAGAATTTTAATAAGATTGGTTACAAGTAAAAATGAAAATCATAAGTTTATGTTTAAGAAAACACAACTACTCTTATTTTGTATTTAATGTGATAATTTCTAAGTTAAGGATATTATGCAAGAAGATGCCTTCATCAAAATATTTAGTTACTAGCTCCTTTTGTAAGCGTTTATCCAACTTGGATGACTAAGGTATGACCATAAAGGTTAACATGATAACACAAAAGTCAAAATGGTTGAATCTATAACCTCTTTAAATCAACCATTTATATATTCTCCAATTATAACAAAGGTGTTGGTAGATTTTTGTACAAACAAAATTCCTACTTATCCAAAATGTATTATATTTCCCTTCTATGATCATGTATAACTTATTCTATTAAGACTGTAAGGATATTAAATGACAAGGTAGTCATCAATCCCAATGTACAGTTTATAGTCATGTCCCTGACGATTTAAGTTTATATCTTTATTCTAAGGTAAATTCTTAGAATCTTTACATTAAACATTTCAAGTTTACATTATGTATTTCAAGGTTGTATAATAGATAAAGTTATTACACTTTTACTCTAGCCATAGTGTTCTTAAACCAAAAGTTTAATAACTATGATATCTTGATACAGATTCTTTGCCATTGTCTTAATTGTACTCACAATGCATATAAGGTTCTAACCAAATTTTAATGCATGGATAATAATATAATATAACATAACCTAATGTATTGAAATGTTAAAACCTTGCATCGATGATGGCTCTTAAGATGAAGTTTACGTATTAACCAAAGTTCTTGTCATAATGTTCAAATTATAGGTTGAATTTGGCCTCCAACTAAGGTATACTCTTCGTGACAGCCGAATGATTATCAACTATTGAAAATTGATTTGCTCGTTGAACTATGGAATGAAACCCACCGTGGAAAAATTATTTACGGTGCGACATGGCTTCATTTGAGCCATGCATTGCAGGTTTATAATAGTCTTCTCCAAGACCTAGCTCCTTATTCTCCCTCGCCTTCGGGCTCTTGTCCATCCTCTATGAAGAATTCAGCCGCACTGTCACTCTGTCATCTGTGTTGAGCCGCGACTGTCTGTAGTTTCTTTTCCCTGGTTAGCTGGCCCGTTGCACCAACGTGAAGGCTGTTTGTAGTGCTTATGCCCTTCATATGTCATTCATGCTTCTGTTTGCTTCCTTGTTGTCTCCATTACTAAAGCTCAAACCCTTGACTGTTACAGTCCTCACCATTTCTCCTTCAGTGTACTACCTCGGCAGTGGCTTCTTCTTCATAGTATCATGGCTTGATAGCACCGTATACTGAGTGTTAAATGTAAAGGAAAGATAATATCCCAGCCGACTATAGGGTTTACTCTGTTTACCGAATAGCTTGGGTTCTCGGCTGTCATTGGTTGTAAGTAATTTAAACGCTGTCTCCTTTGCCATTGAAGGGAATACTCCTTGCTCGTAGTGGATTTAGGTTGTCGCGGGTCGCTGCATTACTGTTAACAATATTTCTATTGCAAAGGTAAAAGGTTTATCCGATTTCTTTTTAAATACAGAACCCATTTCTTAAAATTTCATTTCGTTGCTTATAATATAAAATTAACAGGTGGTTGAATGTTATTTTGCAGATACGGTCTGCCTCTTTTCTTGGTCAGCACATGGAGTTCGGGGTTGTGGCGATAAGGGATACGGTAAGCCCTAGTTTCTCCATGGCTCATCCACCTTGTGTAAACCCTTATGGGGAAAAGAGGGATTGGTCGTTTCGACCTGTTAAACCCTCAATGCATTCGGTTATTTTGGTTGTTTGTTCATTGTTAAACATCGTTGGGTTAATACCCTAGCTCTATTACAGAGTTATCTGGCTTCGGTCGTGATTGTAAATCTTGTTTTGTTTAAACTTCTGCATTTAAATTGATGAACAAGTCGTGAGCCTTCATGTGTAATTTTTCTTATTACGGCCGTGGTTATTAAACATGACTAGGTTTTACAGTCATTATTTTTATATTATTTTGGATGGATAGGGTTTTTATCCTTAGTTATTATATAAGCTTTTTTTAAATACTAAATCCTTTCTCTGCATTTCTTCCTTACCTAAATTACTGAGGTTTCGAATGCTTTAATTATGGTAAATTTAAAACTATTACTGTGAGTAATAATACTGTAAATTTTATCGTCTATTGTTTACTTAAATAACTGAGTTTTATAGGGTTCGACCCTATCTTTCAGTGAAGAACAATAAAATTGTTCTTTTCTTTTAATATACTATTAAGATAAAAGGTACCTCTGCAATATTAGAATTAATAGTTATAATTACAGTATGTAATTAAGCTCGATAAGGAGCATCTTGTACTTTTGTTATTTATTTCCTGAACAAAATGCATTTGATATATTACTGTTTTAAGGTAATATTACCATTAGGGTTTATATACCTGATTTATGATTTATTTTTATTGTTAATAAGAATTTGTAATTATAGGTGTTTAGTTTATACCCTTTTACATTTATGTAAGTCTTATTACTCTTATTATATTTTAATAATGTCTTCAAGTATTATTTATTTACTTTATAACACACAGAGTATAAATAGTTTATTTATACATAGTCCCTATTTATTTATACTTAAAGTATAAATAGTTTAAGTTTGCCATTGTACTAATAAAAATATTACCTTAAGTGTTACATTAATAATACTCCTATATTGTATGTACTATGAGTTTATTATTATTAATACAATAAAGGTATTATCTTTTTTAAGAGTACCAAGGTTTCCATGATTACTATTTAATTTAATTTATAACCTTCTGTTATTTAATTAGTTCATCTGTTTGGTTATGATGTCTGTGTATATAATAGCATTCATTTACCATTTAAGAAATAAGGTAACAGTTCTGTAATCTATTTAAGCTCATTCGATATAAAAGAAAATTTTATAATTTATACTACATCCTTAACCATAAATACTGACTAACACAACTAAGTTTTTTTAACTGTAAAGTCTAAACAATATTTACTTACTTCTACTAACAGAGTTGTCTTTCCAATATATAGAAGTTAAATTCTTTTAAACTGGAAGAAAAATAATTACAAGGTTTACACAGTAGGTACACTGAGTCTATCTTTCCTTTAATACAACTATTACATTCTCCTATCTGTTACTTACCAATAATAGGATTACGGAGAAAGAAATACAGCCCGAGGGAACAGTTTTATCTAAGAGCATAACAGTGTCAGTAAAACAATAATGTCTTCTGATGATAATTGAAGAATCCAATCTACTATTTTACTATCTCATCATACTATCTTTTTATAATTTTTGCCCCTGCGCTAGAGTACTATCTGGTAAAACCTAGATGTGGAAAAACACAGTGGGTCATTATTTTTCATACACCGATTCAATTATTGATAAAATAAAACATTTATATTACTAAACCAGCTAAATATTTTGTCATATAATATAAGCATAACATTCATCCATTCACATTTATTTAAAACCAAAAATAGTTAAGTGACAGAACCTGTTGAGACTGTGGACAACAACAGCAATGGGAGGCCGTTCCTCCCTACCAACTCCTGGAGAGCGCTCAAACAGTGACTCCTCAGGACCCCCGAGCTTGCTCTGGTCTCCCTGGCTGGAACTAGGTGCAGCAAAGTCAAATACCAGTCTTCCAACTCAGTATTTAATCCAGAACTTATCAGTAAGTTTCACCCAGGTAACAAGTTTTAA
>LPNX010792336.1:999181-1053218 GCA_001517045.1 Pseudotsuga menziesii | reverse complement strand
AGAGAGAGAGAGAGAGAGAGAGAGAGAGAGAGAGAGAGAGAGAGAGAGAGAGAGAGAGAGAGAGAGAGAGAAGAGAACGCAAGGAAACTTTTTATCGCACGTCTGCAGCAAAAACAGTCAAAGCACAGGAAAAAGAGGGAATGACAGGCTGGCCGACATTAAAGTGAAAATATTCTTTGAATATTGAGGCAGTCATGACAGCTAAGTGTCATTAATTCGACGAGATACGAGGAGAATGACGGCAGGTTTTTTTTGTCCCATCAGTCGTCCTCGTCATAACTGCCATAACTGCCTTGACAAGTACAACTCAAAACTCGAGTAGCTAAATTAATGAGGAACATGTCAACCAAGAATCCCATGTGATCGACCATACCTCGGTATTCCATCGCATGATGATTGCAGGACGCGTAGGTGCCTATAAATTTGGGCTTCATCGTCAAGATTCACTTTAATTGCACCCAAAGAGAGAACTAGAGACAAGAGTTGACAGAGCCGAATCCTGTAGCAGAGAGCGATCCAAACCCATGGTTATAGATTTTTCTAGTTCTAGTGATTTATCCAATGTGACTGTCGCCCAGTTGTGTCCAATTGAAGAGGAAATTCAATCACCATAGTTACAACAACCTGAGCAGTAACCAGAGCTAGCATCAATGGCACGACCGAGAAAGAAACTAGTCCCTACGGTTGGTTTGGCCCCTGTTGCACCCCCTGGTTTGGGCCCTATGCCAAACCCTATTCAGAACCCACCAGTTTTCAGTACGCAACTAGTCGTGCCACCGAGACAAGATGGAGAGAGATATTGGATACTTTTCCAAGCCACCACTGTCAAAGGAACGCAAGGCCAAGGTTATTGTGGATACCCCTGAGGGGGACCTGATGGAGGAGGATGCACCAGACTTAGCTCCCCGAGACATTGACCCCAACGGGGAAGAGGAAATATTTCCCTAGTATGTTCGGCTAAGGAGAGCTGATGCAGAGAGGGTGATGCTCCCGAATAAAGTGCACACCAACTTAGTAACACACATGATCCCTAACATCGTGCCCCTCCTTAATGACATAGTGTCGAAGATAACTAGGCTGTGATTTGAAGATGTTGACACCCACAAGTAGGTGGGCTTGGAGAGGAAAAACTATATGGTTACGGTTCAAGCCAGGCTGACTGAGCCCCAACTCTTAGTACCAATGGAGTGGGCCAGTGGTGTCAATTGCCCAAGACTATTGAACTTACTTCTCATGCTGCACTTCGGCCACATCCTGTAGACCAAAATGTATGTGAAACATCTCCTTATCTATTTTCATAGAGGATGTCTGTGGCTCAATCGACCCTACCCTATCGATGTCGAGCTCATCTCATCAATAAAGGGCTTGCCAAAGATAGGAAAAGACCCTTCACCATATTTGCACAAGAATAGGGATATGTCCAAGACGAAGTAGAAGTATGAGCTTCAACATGCAGGTAGGGGATTCCTCATTGGCCCCATAGAGGACAACATGGTAATGTTTGCATCCAAAATCCTATCTTGCAAGATGCTACGCAATATGAGACCAACTGAGTGCACCCTCGGTGCAGTAGAACTTGCAGAACAGTGCACAATAGGTGTAACTTTCAACTGGTCACAGTTCCTGCTGAACCAATTGATAGATGATGTAGATCAGGTGCAGGAGGAACGTAGGCACAAATTTCATTACTCCTGGATGGTCATCCTGATCTCTTTCATTCTGTGGTTCGACCCACCAGACTACCAGCTGATGGATGTCCCAATGCTTTGCCTTGGTGAAAAACATCAGAACCTATGGGAGAATAAAGCAAACAAGATCCACTAGATAGAAAATAACATCGAGTTATTCATGCATGCCAAGGCATTGCGCAATGTTATCAGGTGGTCCCACACAGTAAGGGATGCCACGGTGCACAAATACGCCGCATTCATAAACTTCCAGGTTGGTGTGCATAACACTATTCTGGAAGCGAAGAATGAACCAGCCAAGTAAGCGCACCAGGAAAGGTTTATGATCACTAATGATGATGTGGACGCAATTGTATAGGAGTGGCGTGATGAATGGTGAAGCCCTTTAGCAGAGCCGATGGCTGAAGGAGAAAAATAAGAAGACCCACTAGTGAACCATGGTGGAAATGTTGGTGCAAGCCTTGATGTGCAAAACGTTCAAGGGAGTGGTCACAGTGATGACCAAGAACAGTAAGAAGGAAATGGCAGAGGCGATGACCAAGAAAATCAGACGTCAAGCTCTGACGATGATGACATTGAGCATAACAAGGATGATGACGATGATTCGGATGGTACTCCTACTGATGAGGAGGTGAAGAAGGCCCGAGAAGAGGCGTAGTAGCATCCGCGCAAGAAGATGAAAGCATAAAAATCAGCTAACACTATTAGCTTAGCTGAGGAGGACATAAGCTTGTTGTCTGACGCAATCGCGCAAGTGGCAAAGACCAACTTAAAAGGTATAAGTAAGAAACAACTATGATTGACTAGTGAACTGGTTAAATATGTCAATCAGTTGATAGAGGTCGTAAACAAAGTCAAATCCACTTTCAAGGTTGAGACTTATGGCGTGGATCCCAGTATCCCATTGGTCACACCAGAGTTGGTGTCGCCAATCAAAGTAGAAATACAAGGGTGTGGAATGGAGATAGGGACGAGTGAGTTTGATGATGTTGTCCAAGGGTTTGAAACATTGCAGATGGACTTCTCAAAGCTCACATTGGCTGAAGTTTATGTTTTCCATTAGGCGACTGCAAATGAGATTTGGATTTGAGAGAATGTAGTCACATATCAGGCGACTAAGCAGAAAAGGAAGGTGACAGTGCATAAAACCCTCCTTAGAGAGAAGGAGTAAGAAATTTTGGTGTGAGCAGAGAGCCGGGTTGTACTCACCGAGGCCATAAAAGGCGTGATCATGGAGTTCCCATCAGAGGTAGGCCAAGAAGATGAGGATTCAGCTGCTAAGTTTTCCCAGCTATCACGGATTGTGGTAGAACTTAATAAATAAGTTGAAGAACTGCACGAAAAACAGGTACTAAGCACACCTCCTGAGGTGCTTGAAGAACATAGAAAACCAGTGTTGGTGGTAGAAGAAAGGATCAAGAAAGGAGAGATAATCAACATTGAGGTAGTGGAAGTCATTTCTGCAATGTGGGAAGCACTTCTAGATGAAAATTGCACAAGGATGAATCCGTAACACAAGCGCAAGAGGAAAATTTGGCACGTAATGGAGGAAAAGCAGGCACAGGATAGTTGTGAAGAGAAAGGAAGATCCAAGTTGGTGGAAGAGGCAGGTAGAAGAGTTAAAGCAGAACAGGTACAAACCAGTGAAATATGGCGGAAGGAAAAACCGGTGGAAGACTAAGGACAGTTTTACGGCTAGTTATAACCAGTAGAGAAGGCTGAAAGATGTTTCCACGGCTAGTTATGGCTGTGGTTAATGTCATGCAGATATTTTGCGGCCATTTGGGCCTGGCATTAATTTATATGCAAATATTTTGTATTTATCCTCATCTGTAATAACTGAGTAGTACTCAATCGACCCTGCGTGGTATTGTAAATGCTATAAGTAGGAAGAACCTCCTCGGTATAAGGGTTTGTTTGGTGGATTAGCTTCAGTTTTTGTTCAGAAAATTAGAATCAAATTAGTAGTTTATTGTTGACTCGGAAGAGGAGTCTAGTAGAAGGTTGTTGAGCCACAGATCTGCATTTGAGTGCGCAAACTATTAGTAGAATTAATCTACGTCTAAGTGCGCAGATAGTAAAGTAGAAGATTCGATCCAAGCTATGTGCAAATCAGTAGGAGTAGATAGAAGAATAAAATAGAGAGCATGAAAGCAATAATATTGAGTCATATCTTAAGAACAGTCTGCAAGTCACAGACTGCAAGGTGCTACCTATATTTCTCATGCCAAATGAATAGCACCTTGGTGGTTTTTCCCATATGGGTTTCCACATTATTTCATGTGTCTAATGAATGAATGTTGTGGATATTGGATGTTATGTGAATGTAATGAATGAATTAATGATAAGCATGTTGACATGTTATGTATGATTTCATGATTAATCCGCTAATTTATAATATAAGTCGCACACTATTCGTTATTTCCAAGGAATCAACTATGTCACATAGTTGCGCCAGTTGTTAAGCGGTTAACGACAAGGTTGTGTCGTGCATAGATTGTGGCACGCAGTTACACCTTTGTCGCATAAGCAATAGACTCCATCCCCCTATCTCTATCGAGCGCCTTGGAAGCGTGCCATAATCCCTTGCTAACTATGGAAACATGGTTCTAGCAGTTACACAATAAGATATATCGGTTGAGACCGCGCCTGCCTCACGAGTGTTACCAACTGAGCTTTATCTTTTGGGACAATGTCTTTTGGTGTCTTGTTGGTATTGTGTTGTTGTTGAACCGCAGGTCGAGACAAGAAGGAGAAAGAGGCCAACACTAGTTCATGGGATTTATTTAATATAGATGCCTCAATATATAGCAATCTATCTATCGTTTTAACAAGGTTAGGGTAGGACCCTAACCTTCCCTTCCCCTTAAAAAGAAACATTATCCTCAAGGTTGGAGAAGTGGAAATTGTGAAAGTATTTATGTTGGTTCTCGTGTAGCATCCTCAAGATAGGTATCTTTCCACTCGATTAAGACCCCTTGGATGGTGAGATAGCATAGAGAATGTTCTCATTTTTAAAGGATGGGGTCAATATGTAACCAAATGGAACCTTATGCATCCTTTTCTAGAATACTATTTTGAAGACAACAATTTCAACTCACCACTTTCTTCAAGTGTGACAATAAAAGATAGGATGAATCTTAGAGGGGATAGGTAGCTCCAATGTGTAAGGCACGTGGAAAACACATTTGAGGACCTTATAGGGCCCATAAAATATAGGAGCCAACTCCTAGTGGTTGTTGGCCTTAAGTGGGGTATTCTTATAAGCTTGTAAGCAAAGGAATACATGACACCCTTATACAAAATGGAACTCTGAATATTGGTGTTGATCAACCTAATTCTTCATCCTATTCTGAGTCGTTTCCAAATTATTCTTAAGAGTACAGAGAATGTCGACTCAAGTTGTGAGTGTTTTAGAAAACTCCTATGACTTAGATATGCCTAGTAAGTATGATAATACTAAGGGGGGATTTTGAATATATAATGACTTCAAAGGGATTCATTCAAATGGAATCGTGATAAGTTGTATTATACAACCATTCGACTAGAGGTAACCCCTGATCCCATTGGAATTGTTTCTTTCAGTAAATCACCACAAATATGCTTCCAAGAACTTGTTGACAACTTCAATACTACCATTAGATTGGGGATGATAGGTAGTGTTGAGATTCAATTGAGTGGCTTAGAGACAAAAAAAAATATTTCGAAAAATTGCTACTGAAGTGGGATAATGGTTTGTGAAAATAGATTGTGGAATATAATGGATTCTAAATATATTATCCACAAAAAATTTAGCTACCATAGAGGCCTTGAGAAGGGTACCGTGAGGCACAAAAATGAACATATATGAAAAAACAATCACTGCAACAGACATTACAGACTTATTGACAAATTGTTGTAACACTGCAATGAAACCATAGAAATGTCATTCCATAGTGCAAGTGGAATAGGAAGTGGTTGAATTTCACTTGAAGATTTCACTATATCACCTTTATGGCATTCACAAATGTCTCGTTCTACCATAAATGTGCATATCCCCTTCTTCATTCCTTCATATAAAAAAAGATCATTTGATCCTTTAATATGTTTTATGAAATCCTAAATGAATGGTTGTGGGGAATGCATGTATCTCAGATAACACCCTTGATTTCAATGCTAAATTCTTGTGTAAATATAGACATCCTTTAAATTTAAGCTTGTCATTGTGATAAGTGTAGACTAGATATGCATGGGATTCCTTTTGAAGTTGTTGGACCATGGTAGCAAGCATACAATATGTGAACCATTTGTTATAAATTTGATTCAACCAGTATGCTATGATGAAGGAGAAGGACAAGAGGGGACCTTCTTATTCATACTTTTGAGACATTTCATATGCTACCACATTCCCCTTTACCTTTTGGTAAATTATCTCATAGTCATATCCCAACAATTTGGTGACCCATTTTTGTTGCTCAGGGAAGATAGTTCTTTGTTCCATAAAATATTTTAGGCTATGATGACTATTTTCTATATGGAAACATCACCCAGGTATGTATGGATGTCAGATGTCCACATCATGCAATATGGTCATCTCCTCTTTTTCAATTCAAAGTGTCGCTCACAAAATCGTCTTCTAGTAAAAGCCAACAATTTTCCTTCTTGCATGAGCATTACTATAATTCCTTTATTTGATTAGTCACATTCTAGGCCCAAATTTTTTAGTGAATTTGGGAAAAGCGAGTATAGGGGTGTTACACCAAGACTCCTTTAAATCCTACAAAACCTTTTCTGCCACATCATTCCAAGTGAAAGCATTTTTTCAGCAAATTTCTAAGTGGAGGTTCAATCTTGCCATAGTTTCCTAAGAAATTTATGTAATACCCGATGAGGTACAAAAAACCTCTTATGATTTTAAGAGTTTTAGGGGGAGGTCAATCCTTCATTGCTTTAATTTTCTTTGAATCCACAAGCACACCCTTCTAACTAACAAAATGGCCCAAATATTAAACAACAAAGACACCAAAGGAACATTTGGACCTTTTAAGAAGGATTTGATGATGCACAAGTACTTGTAAAACCTGAGACCTGATCCACATGGCCTACATGGGATTTCCAAGTTTTATGTAGATCAATATGTTCTCAAAAAAGATGATTATTAAATTACAAATAAAGGGTTTAACTATTTTTTTCATGAGACTCTCGAACATGGAGGGTGCTTTGAAAATTCCAAAGGGCGTAACCAAGAACTCCTAATGGAATTTATGAGTGTGTGATATGACCTAGAGGGGCCTATATGGGGTTGAATGTATATGATATGATCTTAAGGTGCGCATATATGGGGTTAATGTGTGTAATATGACCACAAGGGGTTGATATATGGGGATAAATGTATATGTAATAAGGTTGGACTAATGAAGGGGACACATGTGCATAGTGGATATGTATATATAAAGTTAATGTAGTCATTGTTGAAGACATGTGAACTGATTATGGTAATATCTTGGGGTAATTGAAGAAGGATCTCTTGTTATTTAAGGAGTTATTGTGTAACTTATCTATTGATTTTTGTACCTACGAATTTGTTCCCCTGGCGATTTTTAGCTTAAGTCACAAATAGGGGAATATAACATGACCCTTGCATTAAATCACTTGAGATGAGCATTCAATTCCACTTTAGAGATTAAAGTGACTTTTTGATAAATTTAAGTAAGGTGAATGAAATTAATTTTGGAGAGAATTAAATTAGCTTTTATTCTCATCCATCCATCTAAATCAATGTGGACCCTTGGATTAGATTTCTCTTCAACTTACCCTGACATCCAAACAAAAAGGCAAGGAAAAAGATTTTCAATTCATTCTTTCATGAGATTTGAGAGAGCAAGAGAAGAAATTCAAATTCTTGAAAGGAGGAGCATTAGACGAAATTTCAACTCAAAATGGTCCTTTTAACTCTATATCAAATTCCATGTCATCATGTGTTAGCCAATGAAATTGATTTAAATTTGAAATACCGTATAGGTCTTAAACAATTTTTTAATATAAATTTGGGGATAGGTATCATAGAAAAAACTACTTTTTTGTTTGTATTTTCGACATATCTCCATGTGTTTTTACTAAAATTTCGATCGAGAGAACGTCATCATCACATTTTTTAAGGTATTTCTTGTTTTTGGGGTAGCAGGATCCATCAAAAATATGCCAAGTGGGTACTCATTGGATGTGGGATTCAATTCCGCATCCAACGAGCTCTCTCGATCGAAATTTGGGTAAAAACACGAGGATATATGTCAAAAATACAAAGAAAAAAGTTGTTTATTCTTTTCTTCCTCCAAAATGAATAAATATTATTTTATTATTTTAACTATTATTTTATTAATTATTTTAGGAGGCCCATTTTGAGTTGAAATTTCCTCTAATGAATGCAGGAGAGAGAGGGAGCACAGGCATGAGTCCAAAGAAAATGTATAGCAGTCTGTACTGCTTCAATTGTTCACAAATCTCGAGGAGAAATCATAGCACGCATTTCTAGGAAGCAACATAGATTTCGAGATTGTGACAGAATATGTACAACATTCGTACATTGTCTGTACAGTGTATGTACAACATTAATTGGGCATAATTTTTTAGGTTAAGTTGGGCACGGATTTTGAGGGAGCATTTATGGTTGGTTTGTTGTTGACACGATTTACGAGAAAGGGAAAATTATTGGCCATGATTTTCAAGGTTCATACAACTTGTTTTGGGATACTCTGTACACTACTGGGTTGGCACACATTCCAATACATATTCATGGGTTTTATGGTTAAGATAATTTGTAATTCTGTTGTTGCATTTTATTTTGCTAAAGAAAAAAAAATAACTCTCTCTCAAACAGGTTTCCCCCTTGTGCATTTTTCCTCAAAAATTTGCCAAAACTATGGTGTCCAAAAATTTATGTGTGTGATTGTCACTCAAATTTCTGTCAGTGAAATTTTCTTATGTTTCATGTTTAAACTGTTAATGTGAATTCAAGTCATTAAAAATTGAATGCTATGGGTTTGGTCATTAAACAATGACTATGTGACTGAAAGCGAGTTGGGGAAAAGACACTTTAAAATATTCATGGTATTAGAGCTTGTGGGCAGATTGTTTCATTAAAATTTTTAGACTATCAGTGAGTTTATTTTGTCAGTGGGAATCACTTTGTTGAAGATTGAATTTGCATTGAAATCGCTACAGTACTTAGGTTGGAGGATAGCCTTGATGGGGTTGGGAATTTCATCCAATGGAAAGATAGAATAGTGCTTATATTGGAGGAAAATGAACTTTCGGATGAAGTGGTTCATTGTACACAAGCAAATCCTATTTAAGTTATCGCTTCCACCGATCCACAGGAACTTGCATCCTTCAACAAAAAGGATATAAAATCAAGAAGGATCATTCTAGATATAGTTAAATACCATGTTATCCCACATATTTTAAGCAAAGACCGTGAATATAAGATGTGGGATTCTTTGACCAGCTTGTACCAAATCTCAATTGAGAACCAAAAAATGGTGTTGAGGGAAAAATTGAAGAGTATTAAGAAGGCTAAAGCAGAGGGAGTGACTTCCTACCTTACTACAATATCTTAGGTAAGAGATGAGCTTGTAGTAGTAGGGGAGGTTGTTTCTAAAAATGAGCTAGTACGGACAACTATGAATCGGGTTGTAAAGCCTTAAGATACTTTTTTGGAGGTTATAGTAGCCAGGGAGAAATTTATTTATTGGGACAGACTCTAGGATGATTTCATGCAATAGGAGACCCAGAGAGGTCTTGTGCATGGAATATCTTCCAACATTAGGGAACATGAAGAAAATGTGGCTTTGACTGCAAAAGGAAAGAAGAAGGATAAAAAGGGCCCCAAGTAGGGTGGGATAAGAAATAGTAGTAGCAGGGTGGATAGAAGAAGGATTTGAGTAAGTTTAAGTTCTTTTCTTGTTAGGGGTTTGGACACTATGCCTTGTAGTGTCCAAACAAAAAGAAGAAGAAGCAGCATACCGCAGCTTCAGCAAAGATTAAGGAGTATAGACCCAGATTCAAGAGATATTTTTCTCTCTATTCTATGCATGTTGAGAGAGAGAGAGAGAGAATCCATCATCACCAGTACATGCATTGATATTGAGAGGGGGAATTCTTTGTTGACCATCCATTCTTTCAGTGCATCCACCACCAGCACTTGGTATATTGACAATGGGGCTTTGAGCCACATGGTAGGCGTTCGAGGGATGTTTTTTGAGATAGGAAGATATAGATACGAAGGTAGTGTTGGGGAATGACACAATTGTCAGAGCTATTGTATGTCGCACCATTACATTTTAGAGGGAGGCCATGAGTTCCATGACCTTGAGGGATGTGTTGCTTGTAGCTGGGATAAAAAATAATTTGATATCATTTTCCATGATTGAGGACAAGGGACTTGGGGTGTATTTCCTAGATGGACATGTGTGTGTTTTCCCCAATGTTGTAGGACCATCTTCCTCTTACAACATTGGAGTCATATGTGGGAATTTGTACAAAGTCTTATTTCATCACCAACATGCTTTGACACATAGCATCAACAGTGATATTTATGAGTTGTGGCATAGGAGGATGGGTCATATGCATCATCCAACTCTGAGGATTTTGACAGACATGGTTACAGTATTTCTTGAGTTTAACACAAAGAAAAGTGATGTTTTCAGAGGGTGTGCTTTGGGAAAGTACACCAAGACTGCTTTTTCGAGCAGTGATAGTAGGTAAAGTTGGAGTTCTTTATTTGATACATTTTGATCTGTGTGGTCCGATGTCATATGTTTCTATGAGATATTTTGAGTACTATGTGATATAAATTTATGATTATTCCAGGAAGACTTGGATCTAATTCCTAAGGAGCAAGAAATACGAGGAAGTATTGCAGAGCTTCCAAGAGTTTAAAGCTCTTCTGGATCAGAAGCAGACTGGGAGGACGATTCAGGCACTTAGATAAGATAATGGGGGTGAGCATACCTTCAAGGAGTTCGATGAGTATAGCAAAGAGTAGGGAATATGGAGAGAATTGACTATACCATACAATCCTAAGAAGAATGGAGTGGTAGAAAGGAAGAATTGGTCTATTGTGGGAGCAGTGAGAGCCATGTTACATGATCAAAGTATTCCTTTTTTTCCTTTTAGACGAGGCTTACAGTGTAGTTGTATACCTTCATAATAGGATTCCCCATCGTGCATTGGGAAGGAATAATCCTGAGGAGATGTTCACAAGCAAGAAGTTTGAGGTTGGTCACTTTCGCATATTTGGTTGCTTAACTTCTTCACATGTCCCTTCTGAGAAGAGGACAAATCTTGACCCCACTGTAGAGAGAGTCATCTTTATGGGGTATGATGAGACTTATAAGACCTTCCTCATTTATATTCCTGCCCTAAGGAATGTTGTTGTAAGGCAAGAATAAATATTTGAGGAGGAGCATGCCTTCAGGAAGTCCAGAGAGTCAGTACATGAGGATCAGAAGGTTCCCACCTCTCAGGCAGCTTCACAGGTACCTTCAATGCATAGTACATGTTCACATGTTACATGCATAGGACCTTCAGGCTTAGTGCTTCATCTAGCAGGTACTTCGGGGGCAAATTTTGATTCTTAGGTCACAGGTTAACCATATACAGTTACTGGGTCACTTCTTTCACTAGTGGTTGGTTCACTAGATCCTGGTTTACAGGTTTTTGGGTGGCCATCTACTTCTGGTATTTATTTAGATGATGATATATAATATTTTGGGAGAAACCTTCAAGGAAGAGGAATCCTAAATGTCTTCATGACACCTTAAAGGAATCAAAGGCATCTAGATCACCCAAGGAACTAGTGGGGACAGTAGTGATGCCACAGGTTGGGTATGGCTTTGGTTTCTAGTATTCGTGATTCAAATCCATCTACATTTGATGAGGCCTCTCAGCATCATGTTTGGAGAGATTCCATGATGGAAGAGTACCATCCCATCATGAAGATCGATGCATGGGATATTGTACTGAGACCAGAGGTGAAGTCAGTGCTAACTTCCAAGTGGATCTACAAGTTGAAGCATGTTGGAAATGAAAGTGTGGAGAAGTTCAAGGCTCGGTTTGTGGCACAATGTTTTTCACAGAATGAGGGAGTTGATTAATGATGAGATATTTCCGTCAGTTGCTCGATATTCCTATATTAGAGCATTTATTTCCATCGCAACATAGATGGATTGGAAGATGCACCAGATGGATGTGAAGACCACATTTCTTAATGGACATTTACAGAAGGAGGTATATTTGGAGTAGCCTCATGGCTTTGAGATCCATGGGATGGATTCCCATGTGTACAGGTTGTAAAAGGCCTTTTATGGGATGAAGCAAGCTCCTCGATCCCGATATTCTATGATTGATGCTTATTTACTATAGATGGGATTTCAGAAGAGTGAGGTTGTTATCCCAACATTTACTACATTGTGGTTGGTGGATATCCACTCATTCTTCTTTTGTATGTCAATGACTTGTTTATCACAAGTGAGGAGCGCCTCATTGCAGTTCACAAGAGGGATCTTCCTTCAAAGTATGAGATGACAAATATTGGACTAATGCATTATTATTAGGGGATCAAGGTTTGGAAGGATCATTAGAGAAAACTTGAGGTCTAAAATGGGTGTCCTAAGCAAAATAATAAAATAATATTTATTAATTTTGGAGGAAGAAAGAAAAAAACTACTTTTTTTGTTCATATTTTTAACATATATCCCTGTGTTTTTACTCAAATTTTGAGCGTGAGGGATCGTTGGATGCGAAATTAAATTCTGCATCCAACGAGTACGCACACTACATACTTTTGACAGACCCTACTACCCCAAAAAAAAGAAATACCTTAAAACATGATGATAATGTCATCATCATCACATATGTCGTAAAGATTACAACTGAGTAGATGAGTGGTAATCTTGGCACATATGTCGTCAAGATTATAGCTGAGTAGATGAGTGATTGTGTTCTAAATTGTTTTTAAACTCTTCATATAGTGTTTAATATGGAAAAAATTCTGAGATAGATCACCTTCTCGAGTGTTAGCCATAGGTGGAATGGATTCAAAAAAATAATTACATAAGTGATACCAATGCGATCTTCTCAATGCAAGGATTCCATTGAGATCTAGGTTTGAAATAAGGATCTAAAGATGTGGATCCACATAAAGGTTACTAGAGAATGGTACCAATGTGATTAGTACGATGAGAGGATTTTGTTGAGATAGATCTAAAATAAGGGTGTGAACAATGGTCATGTTTTGTTTGTTTATGTTGGGGGAGTTGTACTCCTACCTAAATATTACTATGTGGACAAAAAACCCAACTTCTTAATACTACAAATTTTGTAGGAATTTCATGGATTGGTCATAGAGGACAGGGCTTCCAAGGCCCTAAGGATAAGGGGATGCTGAGTGTTATTAATGTCTAATATAGTTACAGGGTCCAACAATAATACTCGAGCCAATCTCCTAGGGCACTATTAAGGAGGCTCAATTGTGCCCTTAGTCATACAACTTGATTACCTAGGAACTAAAGAACAATATTGTGTCACTAGTGTTATGCTCAATTCCACTACAGTAGCAAGACAATCAATCAAATTATCTAAAGTTGGTTCAAACTTGCCTAGGAGATTTTTTAAATACCCAAGGGTACATGGAAGTGAAAATTTGTATACAAATGTTGTTTGATGTGGTACTACTTTAAGGAGCGCCAATAGGTCGTTACAATGGTGTCCAACTACTTGAAACCTCTTGTATCTCCTTTGTGTAGCCTTCCCCAACCATGAATTTACCCACTGAATGACAAATCACTGTGTTATTTATACATTGCAACATGTCTCTAGCCTAAGCAACTCTAAAATTATCAACTTGGGAAAGTGCTTTGATACCAAATGTTATAAACCGTAATAGCAAAATAGGAAATTCTAAGTAGAAATAATAAAATAAAGCAATATTTTATAGTGAAAAGAAAAGAATTTCCATAGGAATAAACAATTTTAGATAACCAAATATCACAATAGCAATACCTTTATTAATGAAATCAATGTTTAGTGGCATCTTTGAGGTGGCAACCTCCAAATGAGTAGAGCTCTAGTTACAATATACATCACAAGACATCTTATTGCATTGTTTTTACTCCTCCATATTATTTCTAGTGAAGGAACTTTCATGTAGGTGGAACATTCTAGTAAGTCTTATTACAAATATTACTTTCACACTATATTTACTTCAAGGGCCTTATTTAATATAGATGGACTTATTAGATAGAAATGTATCTATATATTTAAGGGGGTTAGAGTAGGACCTTAACAATCAATTATTCATTCTATAGTCTAAAACTTCAGATATTTCCACCGAAATTCGATGATTTTTTTAGCAGGACTTTCAAAAAATATGATAGAAATTTTGGAAATTTGTTGTTACAACCATTAAAAGTATAGGTTCTAGGCTCCCCAAGGGTTTTTGAGTGTGCTCAAACCATTTCTTCCTTCAAAAAACTAATTAGAACACTAGTTGGTTCATATTTTAGAAACATAATTTTATCGGTTTTTAGGGAAAAACTCGTCATCCAGTAGGTCGACTCTTTAAACAACTTCATTATTTATATGTAGATAATTTTATGTAAAAAATAATTTTAAAATATTTTGATCTCCCAAAATATACAAAGCCATTGACGAGAAAAAATTCATAAAAACTAATCTATAATTATTTTTCATTTTAATGTAATCTTATACAATTATCTTTACTCAAGCTTCCTACTTAAAAATTTATACATATTTTTTTCTTTATATGAAAAAATCTAAAATAATAAGATAAACCTGTATATTTAAACAATTTATTCTGGATTTGTATATTAAGTTATACATTCTCCTTTTTCTCCTAAATAATTTTTCAATAAATTAAAATTTAACACTAAATATTTTTAAATAATGTATATTAATAATATTATATAAAAGTTATTTAATAAAAAAATCATTTAACATTATTATTATATAAATATTTATAAATTAAAAATAATAATAAATTAATTAAAACTTTTTATAGCCATTTAAAAAAAATCACATCAATGTAAAATTTCAACGATATCCCATCCTCTAAAATGAAATATACCAAAAATATCAACAAAAACACAACTAATAACTTAAGTCTAGGGGCCTCACATTCAAATTCCACATCTCATCGAAAATTCGAAATGAAACACTTAGTTTGCGCAGGAACTTGACACTAACTTTCTTTAACAATATCATTATGGACCATCTGAACTTAAAGAATATCTTCACATATGCTTATGGATTTGCTTGGGATTCATTGACTTTAAAACCACAGTACCAAATAAGAAGTAGGGCAAAGTTAATGAATCAATTATGATGATATCTTGTCATGGTTTAACCAAGGTTATTCAATGACTCTTTACTTTTTATATCTCATGTGATTCACCTTATTTTTATACTTTGGCAAGGTTATAAGTTACATAAATATTTTAAAGGAAAATGTCAATGGATTTATTTAACACTTAATACTTAGTGTTTGGTGTGTTGTCTTAAGATGATTTTAGTTTTGTTTTAACTTCATTTTTCTAGTTTTTTAGTGGATAATGGAAATAAAATAATATTGTGGATGACTAGATATCTTATTTACATTCATAAACACAAGGTTACTTAATGTTTAACTTAATGTTTAATATTAATTTGAATTGGAATCGTCATTAATCCAAACTTTGTTTGAGTCTTGTTTTCCTTCTTGCATAAGATTTATATATTTTACACTCTTGTTTACCAAATAATTATTGATTTATGAATTATATACTTGAACAATTTCAACATCTTTCCAAACAAATGTGAGTGTGTAGGTTGCACAAGCCTCACTAATGGGATAGGAAATGTGGAAGCAATCTTGTTTCTTTCAAACAATGATTATTCAACTAAGTCAAGCGGATGAATGTTGGATTAGTAAGAGTAAGTGAACAAATTCACATGTACACATTTCTCATAGATTGGCTTTTCCTTGGGATCTTGAAAGTTGTCTTTTGATACTTTGTGTCAAGACTCTCATTAACTTATTAGTAGCATTTGATGTCATTTTCCATTGTTTTTCATGATGATTTTGATCGAACTAACTTTCATATATTTCAATTTTAATTTCATCTTGCTTGTATGTCCTTGCTCTTGCATGAGATTGTTTTAGGGATTTTTTATCTTCTATAATCAAAACTTCTTATTCTTAATCATAATGAAGTCTCATATCATGGATTTAATATACATTATAGTTCCTCTTCTTTGGTTTTCATAAATGATATCCATTCTCTCAAACATAACTCAGAACTTTGTTATCGCCTCCTTTTCTTCACCCTCAATCCCATCTAATTGATATTATTTATCCTTTCATTGGCCTCGATCCCACTTGACAAATATTCTTCCTCCTCTTATGTGTGTCTTGTTGTGATTTATTATGATCTCCTCTTTTCTTACATATCTACTTAGCACCTTCTTCCTCATTGAAATTGTTTGTTTCCCTTAAGGAATGTACCAATGTTCCAACAAGTTTTTGAGATGTAAAAATATGTGATGGCCCCCCATCTTGCCATGTTTTATCTACATGTTTGATCCAGAATTTAAGTATTTTATATGCATTTTCTCTTATGTATTGTCACTTAGACATCATTTGCATGGGTTTAGAGTATATTCAACGAAGAATCAAAATTAGGTACAATCTTGTTATTTACCCTTGTTTAATTGTTCCATTTTATATAAGTTGAGAGATTGTATTTATTAATAAAAAATTTATGTAGGTTTCTTTCAATATCTGGTACTCATTCCTGCACCTGATCTGGTACCCATATCTGCACTCAATCCAGTATCCAATCCGGTACCTTCACCAGCGCAACCAAATAAAACAATAAATATTTTGGGGTTAAGGAAAGATTGAAATAGGGCTTATGTATGACTTAATGCCTGTAAAGACTTGCAATCAAAGCCATGGTTATTCGAATCCCTTAAGGATCTCTGATTTCTACAACAAGTTTTTGACCGGAGATATGGGAGAATCTACTTAGGTTGGAGTGTGTTAGCTTGATAAAAGGCCTCTGACTGCGTTTGTTAGTCTTTACCAGCAGGGATGATTTTGAGGAATCATAATTATTTAAAAGTGTATAAATGTTGGCGAATCTTACCAATTCTTAAAACGCCAACTATAAAATGTTTGGTGATATTTTTCAAAAAAAAAATTAATTTCCAAGGATTTTATATCGTTTATATAATAATTTGGCGATTTTTAGGGTGAAAAAATTTTACCCCATCAAATTTGGGAAAAACAAGGCTTCAAAAAATGCAAAACGTCGAATCTTTTTTTGGAGAAAAACATCCAAAATTAGCCCATGGGCTAATTTTTGCCCCTAAAATTATCTCGGTTTAGCAGTTATGATCATTTGAAGGATCGACCCTTCCAGTGGTCGACCCATAGGGTGTAACCTATATATATTTGTCAGTAGTATTAGCAGACACACAAAGAGACAAAAACTCATTTCGATGAAACTCTTTTCAATTTAATCATCAAAATGTCATTTTAAGCTTTTATTTACAGTCTGAAGCAACGTCTGGAGGGGGGCCCACCTTCATAGGGTGTTGATCTTTTTTTTATGCATCTTGTTATTTGTTGTAAGGATTTATGTTTACACATTGATTGATTATTGTTGTCCTGCATATTTTATTATAAATTTTAGAAGTTAAACATAGAAAACATGCATGGAATAGAATACAGAGTAGTGTTGTAAATGTGGCTTTCATTGATGGTTAGCTACATTGCACTTTCAACTTGTTTTCTTTTCGCATAAAGGGTTAAATTCATGTTAAGATCTTAGATCTACAAATAAGGTAGAACATAGTAACTTGGAATTCTTTCTTTTTAACTTGGGTAGATGATAGAAATGCTTGGTGTTTAAACCTGGAACGCTAGCTAGAAATTAGGGTTTGGATATTCAACAGATTTATTTCCTTGGATGTATTAGTTCAATATTTTGAGTAAGATTCACCGATATCAATTCTTTCACAGTTAGTTCAAATTGAAGAATAACATAGCAGTTTGATGTGTAAATTGATGCCCAATTAAAGCTATCTTCTTGTGATTTATATATTGAAGTTACAGTTCTAATTTTGTTTATGTTAGTGATCATGAGATTGTTAGGAAGGTTTGATTTCATAGTTATCTTTGTTGTTTCATTAGCTAGATGCTTCATTAAAATAGATTAAGGTTTCCTTTTGTTGTTCTTGTTTTAATTTAGAAACGGACCTGTTCTTTAGAGCTAAAAGAGAAAGTGAATCTGAACATCTTTTCTTCTTTATATCATATAGTGAAAGGTTCATTGTTTTCCTACACAATCGATTAGATACGCATGCATCTTTTTGTTTACTGAATATATGGTAGAGAGTGTAGGCTAGGTTGTTAATAAATTGAGAGTGTTCAGAGTGTCTTTTATCTTTCAGCCTACAAATTTCCAATAGATATTAGAATAGTCTATATTTCCTAGCACAAATAGTGTAACAACTCAAATTTTACTTACCTCCGTTGATATAATTTGTCTAAAATTTTTGGCATCGTTTCCAAGGATGTTACGATTTACTCAAAGATGATCATAGAACTCTATTTAAAGGAACCAGGGAGAAAACAGAACGATCCACTAGCTATACATGTGGTAGGCAAACTATCTGATTATATATGAGATCAACCCCTACTTCTAAAGTTTGCAAATCCTGGAAATCCTATTCTAACTGTATCTATTAATAATATTTCCATAGGCCATGCATTTATTGATTTGGGATAGATGATTAACATGATGCCCATGTCCACTCTACATGTATTACAGTTAAATAACATGCTCAGACCTACTCCAACAGTTTTGGAGCTAGCAAATAAAAGCACTGTAAAACCTGTAGGGGTGCTTGATGACATTATTGTTACTGTGGCCTCCTGGGAATACCCAGTGGACTTTCTAGCTCTTCAGACCAAGGATCCTACCAAAGAGCATCTGATCATTCTAGGAAGGCCTTGGCTTGCAACAACTAATTATTTTATAGGGTGTAGGGATGGGATTTTAACAATATCAAATGGCCCTTCTCTACAAAATCTTACCCTATTTCCACTAGCCCAGCCAGTGGCAGAAATATTATGGCTGAAAAACCTGTATGGAGATGAGGAAGTTGAACAACTATTGGTGTCTATCAGTCAATATATGGGGTTAGGATATCAAATAGAGGATAATATTTTAGATTAAATTATTTATGCTACCACTAGCATGTATTTTCCTCACTCTTTTTCTGAATTTGATTATTTCCTCACGGAGAATTTCAAGAACATTTTGATCCAGTTAATATATCTACATCAGCAGTATTTTTTGTGGATGAGAAAATGAAATATTTCATAGTTCCAATTGAATTTATCCCTAGGAAGTCTTTAATAATTAATGCTAGATTAAGTCAAGACCAACAGGACCAGTTAGTGCATGTATTGCAGGCACGGTCAGGAGCATTTTCCTGGACATATAAAGATATGAGGGGAATACATCCTGACACTTGTATTCATCACATCTACACTCAGGATAATATCTGGGCGGTAAGACAACCACAAAAGAAAATGAATCACGCTTTAAAGGATATTATGAAGGATGAACTACAGAAATTACTTGATGCAAATTTCATATACCCCATTTTTTATAGTAAATGGGTTTCCCCTCTGGTAGTTGTCCCCAAAAGGGGAGGAAAATGGATAATATGTATAGATTTATGTGATCTTAACAAAGCAAATTTGAGAGATTATTTTCCCCTTTTGTTTATAGATCAGGTTTTAGACACTTTGTCAGGAAAGCAATATTTTTCATTTTTGGATTGATATAGTGGATACAATCAGATAAGGATAGCTCCCAAAGACAAGGAGAAAATGACTTTTACCTGTTCATGGGGGACATATTCCTACAAGGTGTTACCCTTTGTATTGTGTAATGCCCCTACTACTTTTCAAAGAGTAGTATTGGGAATTTTGGCTAATCTAATTCATGATTGTGTTGAAGTTTACATGGATGGCTTTATAGTTTATGGAAACAACTTTGAAGAAGCCCTTCAAAATTTGGATAAGGTATTAATTAGGTGTTAGGAAACAAATATTTCCTTAAGTTATGAAAAATGCAAATTGTTATTAACTGAAGGTATAGTTTTAAGACATCACATTTCTTCGAAGGGTATTAAGGTTGACCTTGCTAAAATTGAGATCATTACTAGTATGACTCCTCCCAAAACACAAAAGGAAGTCATGAGTTTTTTAGGACATGTTGGCTATTATCGTAGATTTATTGCGAACTTTACTAATATAGTATCTCCATTATTTAAATTGTTGGTTAAAGATGTTAATTTTTGTTGGGATCGGTAGTGTGAGCTTGCTTTTGAAACTCTTAAAGCAAAATTGTCTTCAGCACTAGTTTTAAGAGGGACAAATTGGTCCATTCCTTTTCATATATGTACTGACACATCTGGCACTGCCTTAGGGGAATTCCTTGGTTAGGGAGAGTCCTTGGACAAAAGGAAAATCAAGATTACTATGCCATCTATTTTATCAGCAAAAACTTAACACCATCTAGATTGAATTACACAGTGACTGAAAAAGAATTCTTAGCAGTCGTTCATGCTATTAATAAATTAATTTAGACATTACATTACTGGTTATGATGTTTTTGTTCATACTGATCATTCTTCTATCAGTTCCTTAATGAATAAATCTATAACTAGTGGCAGGGTTACACGATGGATTTTATTACAGCAAGAATTTAACATTACAATCATTGATAAGCCTAGGAAATAAAACCTAGTTGCAGACTTTCTTTCCCGACTTACTCATGATAGTGAAGAGATTCCTATAAACGACGATTTTCTTGATGAACATTTATTTTCTATTGTTGTTAAAATGCCTTGGTTTGCAGATATAGCCAACTATTTGGACACAGTTAAGATACTAGTTCACTTACCAAAACACGAGAAGTGTAGAATTATTCAACAAAGTGCCAATTACTCATGGGAAGGTAATGATCTATTTCAAACAGGTCCAGCTCTAATCATTCGAAAGTGCTTAATGGAAGATGATATGTATGGCATCCTTCAGGCCTGCCATGATGGGTCTTGTGGAGGTCGTTTCTCATATAAACGCACAACCTATAAGGTGTTACATCGGGGCTATTATTGTCCCACACTCTTTAAAGATGCTACAAAGTATGTAAGGAGTTGTGATAGTTTCCAACGAATGGTGAGACCTACAGCCTCTGATGAAATGCCTCTGCAAGCGATAGGTAATGATCGAACCATTTGAAAAATGGAGGTTAGATTTTGTTGGACCAATCTCACCTATCACGAAAAAAGAAATATATCCTATTTTGTACCGATTACGTGACTAAATGGGTAGAGGCAAAGGCTTTGTTGAGTGCCACTGAGAAATCAGTCATAGAATTTATTTATGAGGACATTTTTACTTGTTTTGGTTTCCCTCATGAAATTGTGACTGATAATGGAGCACATTTTGTTTCAAAATCTATGAAGGAACTAACAGAACAATATGGGATTAAACATTGTAAGTCATGTCCATACCATCCCAAGATAATGGACAGGTAGAGTCAAAAAATAAAGTTCTGGAATCCATCCTTACCAAAACTATACAAATGCACCATAAGGACTAGGTTGATAGGCTCGCGGAGGCTTTACGGGCCTATAGAACTACATGGAGAAATACTACAATCATATAGTCCATATGAATTGGTTTATGGGAAGCAAGTGTTACTTCCTATAGAAATCCAAGTAAAGACTTTCAGAACCATTGTACAGTTAGGACTGAATTTAGATGAGGCCCAAAAACAAAGGCTAAAACAATTAAATGAATTGGACGAGATCAGACATGATGCTATTCAAAGGACTATTTTGGTTCAGAATCATAGATTTAAGTGGCATGATAAGTTTTTAAAGAAGGAAACATTTTCGGAGGGTGACTAGGCCTTGCTTTTTGATTCAAGGTTCAAGAATTTTAAAGGTAAGCTCACAACCAGATGGATGGGAACGTATGAAATCATAACTTTCTTCGATAATGGTTCTATGAAAATAAGGACAATTGACGATTAACAAGTAACTTTTGTGGTGAGTGGGCACCGCCTAAAGGTATATCATAAACCTATAACCAAGCAGGCATTTATTCAAAATTTGGCCCACCAATCTTATTAGGTGAAGAAACAATTTCTTCACCTCCTTCCTCTTGAATAGTGGCTGATTGAAATTTTCTTTGTAAATATGTACAAGAGTGCTTTTTATCTTGTTTATTTTTAAGTTTTTCTAAATTTTTGCAGGTATATTCTATCTATAGGAACAAATCAAAATATCTGAAAAAGAGAAGTCATGCTATTTTTTTATACATTCTGTGAAATGGCTGAAACTTTTTGTCAAGTTATACCAAGCTGTTAATTTCTGTTGTATGATTGATACCTGGTTTTTTTAGATCTGTGTCCTCTTGTTTATACATATTTTGTATAAATTGGTCTTACCTCAAGATGTTTTACTTATGAGACCATAAGTATACTAGAATACTTTTATTTGGCTTTACACTTGACTGAGCAAGTACTTTTACAAGTAGTAACTGATAAGGGATTTGAATTATCTTTCTAAAGACACCACAATAAACTCATAGGAAGATGTATATTGAGATTAAAAGAATATTTTGGGTATTATCCGTTGGCGCCCTAATAATTATAACTCTCATAACATCATTATGAGATTTAATTGTTCATGCAATAAAACCTTTACAAGCACTGTTCTAGAAAAATATTACAACCCAATACCATTCCACTTCTGAAAAGGTTTTTAGAGCAACTCCCCCATCTCACCTCTACGTAAGAAATTTATAAATCCTATATATAAGGTGAATTTAGGATAAGAGCCTCTATAGGAAAAAGGATGTAAGAGGTTAACCCATCGGGATGCTGAACAGGTCTGTTGGCAGCAGGTACCCACTTATGGTATGACTAGGAAAACCCATCAGGGTACTAAACAGGCATGTTGGAAATTGGGCATTCTTCCTGGGGAAGAAATTTCTTGGCTATTACAGTTACCTCATCGGAGTTATGAACAACCTCGCTGGTAGTGGGTTATTACTGTAGTATCTATTATCATGTTTCATTCATAATTTATTGTATGAACGATGTACTCTTGTAAAGGGATAAAATATGTGTTAGGATAAATTAAAATTAATCTAACAACTAGTGGATAATATCCTTAAGATAGTTTGACTCTCTACTTTCGAATCCTTACCATATGGGAGGATATTTCTTCCAGAGTGTCCACACAACTAATGATTCAATGAACTTGACAGGGAACCTTATCTTTATCACTTGCATATTCTTGTGTAAAGCTTAACCATGTTGACTAGTATTTTTATGAATTTCAATAGGAGAACTCTTGACCAAGCAAAATATATTGATTAGGTTTCTGTATAAAAAGGGAAAATAAATATGCATTTGAATTATGTTGATAGGAATTAGATTGTTGGAATGAGGTTTTAGTTTGTTGATTGGTGACTTTTTTTTCAGAACATGAAAAGGAGATCTATGTTCCTTATCTAGTATCATTTACTAATGCTATCACAAAAATTTGGGGACGCTTGGAGACTTAACAACAAAGGTACTGGAAGAGGTAATAGATGGAGTACTGGATAAGGTGACTAGTTGAATGAATACATAGGTACATAAATTGACTTTGGGATGATTGAATTGTTAAAATTAATGAAATACAGAATCTGTTATTATCCCGGCCTACATTTCTTTTACAGAAATTAGAGTTGAACTTGCCAATTCTCTTATCAAATTTATATTTATATCAGAGAACAAAGGTAAGTTAATATTTAATTTTTTATCAATGTCTAAATCTTTGATTTGGATAGTGATCTGTAATTAATTTTCGAATTGATAAGGGGAACTTTGGTATTGAAGCACCTAACTAAGAAATATAAATTATGCAATCTTGACCTTAGTTTTGATGCACAAATATTGATGTGTTCAAATTATAAAAATGATTTCGATATAAAGGAAAACTGAATCCTTTAATTATTTTGTATTTAAGGTGTAATTGTTTTATTCATACTTTAATACCTCCTTTTATGAGTCATAAGTTATAAGGTCTAAGGTTTATTCATAATACATGAGCATGCCTTCACTTAATTATGAAATGATTGTGGAAACTGCCTCCCACGTGGTCTTGTACCTCTCGACGAATGGCTCAAAGTGGCCATTGATTTTTGGAAATAGGAGAAATTATGAATCCATGCTCATAGCATCATTTTTGGAACTCTCCCATTTTGTTAACCTCGAGCTTTCAGAATGATATCCCTAGTAATAATGGGTCGACATTGGCAGTAGAATAGAAAAGGAAAGTTTACCTTCAGATGTTCGTATTCATCTCCTTTGCACCCTAGCGAAGATTCTATGTTGTTCCACCATATTTCCACCGTGGTCAATATCCATGAACCCATGTCTCTTTCTGACCTCTTAACCTTATCAGAATTTCAGGAATGCAAATAATTTTTTGTCTGAGACGGGTGGAATATGTTTCTCGCTACTCTTTCTAGCCACGATGATGAAGTCTCATTATAGTTCTCTCTAGGCTTTGATGGGAACCAAGCACGAATTGGGCCACTCTCCTTCTCTGTTTCATAGGAGTCAATCGCTCAAGCCACATGTTTACCTTGGACCGGCGAGTGATGGTTCAAAAATTACAAACTCTCTCGATAGAATTATGACTTTGTTTTCAAGCCCGAGTTCCTAACAGTCAAAGGGGACAAAGGGTTTGCTAAGAACTGGGTTCGGGACGAATTCATTAGCCCCTTAATGATTATCAGTTGGTTTGTCACTTCTGAAGGTAGGTTTTTCATTTTCAAAACCTATCATTTCAGTTTGTTATCACATTTTGAGTTTGGAAAGATGATAATTTTTCCCTTCTATTTTTGGAAGAGCTTAAGAAAAATGGTTGCTCGGGTTAGAAAAAAAATTGAAAACCCTGCTATAATTATTTACCACCATGGACTCATTAAAATATTAGTCTTAGTCGAGCTTAAGAAGATAAATCAGAATTGGGAACAGTTCCTCCTTATCATTCCCAATCCTCGCATTTTTTTCCAGTTGAAACTCCTCCTGTCCCTGTGCATCCAACCCAATCGACATCTTTACATGCAATTGACAATCCAGATAAATCCCTAGAGCCCTATGATGATAGTCATAGCCATAAGGGAAAAAACAAAATTCAGTTACAGGAAACAAAGGTCGATCTCAAACGAAAACAGAAACTTGATGGATCATCATGGGGTCTTCCTTTCTTTGCCAAAATAGAACAAAAAGATGTAAAAGTGTCGAAGGGAACTACTCAATGATTTACTCATAGCATGGCTGCTAATACCACGGATCAAAGAAAGATGGAAGGAACCTTCACTGATTCCAACCCTGCCCAAGTTTCATCCTATACCTCTCCATTACAGAGAGACCTTCCTCCATCCACTGCATCACAGTGCATGTCCTCAGCCCCTTTGTCCCCATTGCACTCTACTAATGAATCCTCATTTCCTGCGCAATCTGCTTTCGCTGCTTTGGGAACACCAACCCCTACGACTCTTGCTTAAAACCACTCTGTCCTTCCTTCTCAGTTTTCAACAAATGACTATTTTCAGAAGAGGAATAGACAACTAACTGGAGAATTCCAAGAATATGCTCTCCTCAACCGACATCTTACGAAGGAGAATGGAATCCTCAAAGATAAGGTTGATTCCTTGAAAAAACTAATTGATGACATGACCAGGTCTAACACAAGTTTGAGGAAACATATGAAAAAGAAAGAGCATAGGCTAGAAGAACTCCAGAGCATCCAACCAAAACATGTTTCTTCTTCTCCATAGCTGTAGGTGTTGGTTAATGGTTTAGGAGTTTGAGTGGATGGTGTTGTCAGTTTTGCATTTTTGCTTTCTTGCATTGGGACACGGAAGACCTTTGGTGTGGGGGAAATGATTGTCCCCCATTTTTCCATGTTTGATCCAGAATTTAAGTATTTTATATGTATTTTCTCTTATGTACTGTCACTTAGACATCATTTGCATCGGTTTAGAGGATATTCAATGAAGAATCAGAATCAGGTATAATCTTGTCATTTATCCTATTTTAATTGTTCAATTTGATATAAGTTGAGAGATTGTATTTATTAATAAAATGTTTATGTTCTAGGTTTCTCTCACTATTCGGTACTCATTCCTACACCTGATCTGGTACCCAGATCTGCACTCAATCCAATGCCCAATCTACGGTACCTTCACTAGTGCAGTCAAATAAAGCGATAAATATTTTGGGGACAAGGAAAGATTGAAATAAGGCTTATGTATGACTGAATTCCTGTAAATATTAGCAGCCAAAGCCATGGTTAGTCGTATCCCTTAAGGATATGTGATTTCTCCATCAAGTTCGTGACCGGAGATATGGTAGAATCTACTTAGGTTGGAGTGTGTTAGCTTGAGAAAATACCTATGACTACGTCTGTTACTCTTTAGCAGTTATGATCATTTGAAGGGTCAACCCTTTAAGTGGTCGACCCATATGGTGTAACCTATATATATTTGATATTAGTATTAGCAAAAGGACATAGAGACAAAAATGCATTTGTATGAAACTATTTTCAATTTAATCATCAAAATATTGTTTTAAGCTATTATTTACAGTCTGAAGCAACATCTGGAGGGGGGCCACCTTTACAATGTGTTGATCTTTTTCTTATGCATCTTGTTATTTGCTGTAAGGATTTTTGTTTACACATTGATTGATTATTGTTGTTCTGTATATTTTATTAGAAATTTCAAAAGTTAAACAGAAAAAACAAATCTCGAATAGAATATAGAGTAGTGCTGTAAATGTGGTTTTCATTGATGGTTAGCTACATT
This sequence comes from Pseudotsuga menziesii, assembly GCA_001517045.1. Taxonomy (NCBI): domain Eukaryota; kingdom Viridiplantae; phylum Streptophyta; class Pinopsida; order Pinales; family Pinaceae; genus Pseudotsuga; species Pseudotsuga menziesii. The sequence goes on along the minus strand of LPNX010792336.1, from coordinate 1,026,536 downwards.
GCATTTTCAGCTTGTTTTCTTTTCGCATAAAGGGTTAAATTCATGTAAGATGTTATATCTACAAATAAAGTAGAAATAGTAACTTTGAATGCTTGCTTTTTAACTTGGGTAGAACATAGAAATGTTTTACGTTTAAACCTAGAACGCTCGCCAGAAATTAGGCTTTGGATCTTCAACACATTTATTTCCTTGGATGTATTGGGTCAAGATTGTAAGCAAGATTCATTGATTTCAATGCTTTCACACTTAGTTCGAATTGAAGAATAACAGGGAAATTTTAGGAAGTTTTGATTTCCTAGTTATCTATGTTGTTTCATTAGCTAGATGATTCATTAAAATAGATTAAGGTTTCCTTTTGTTGTTTTTCTTTTAATTTAGAAACATGCATGTTCTTTAGAGCTAAAAGAGATAGTGAATCTGAACATCTTTTTTGCTTTATATCATATAGTGAAAGGTTGACTATTTAGATACACATGCATCTTTTTGTTTAGTCAATGAATGGTAGAGAGTGTAGGATAGGTTGTTAATAAATTGAGAGTGTTCAGAGTGTGTTTTATCTTTCAGCTTGTAAATTTCCATTAGATTTTAGAATAGTCCATCTTGCCTAACACAAACACTCAAAGTTTACTAACCTCGGTTGATGGTTTAATAAAGGGTGATATCATTTTCCTCACAATATGTCACTAGCAAAATGCATTCAAGGATATGTGACAGCACCCCCTAAATTTGAGGGAAAGTCATAAGAATTTTCTAGTCTATGACATTGAGGACCTCCTTGAAACACTAAAAAATTAAATATAAATATAAATATTGGAACATAAATTATATGTAAATTGAAATATGGCATGATAATGATTATTCATTCAAATATTATACATATATAATAAGTCATATTAAACTATACATGCAATAATGTATAATATAACATAATAATCATGATTCACAAATCATTGATATTCATTGTATCTAAAAATTAAAATGTATTAGTTGAAATTTTAATTATTATTATTTAATAAAACTTTAAAAAAATAACATATTAAAATTTATTTTTTCTTAATTAACATTGTTAAAAAAACATGAATTAATGCCCCTTTGAATATCCTCATCCTAGATTTATAAATACCCACATCCTAGATGTATAGAGAGCTCATTCCAACCCTTGGGGATGTGTACATAAAATTTTACCTAGCAAGCTCTTTCACTGAAATGTTTTCACAAACCTGTAAATAAAACCCAATTCAACCTATAAATAAAACCCAATTCAACTATGGTTACACATTTCATACAACATAACACTGTTATACTTAATTTTACAAAGTAAAATGGGAAAAAAACATAAACATAACATGCCTATCAAAATAACACATAAAATATTCCAAACACAAATCAATGAACTCCACAAAAAATTTAAAATTTTTTGATAATGCTTTTAGTATACAAATTTAAGCAATTTGCTTCCAAAAGAAATTGCGAAATGAATTGTGAATACAATCTCGATTTGATCTGAAGGAAAGTAACACCTGGAACACAATTAAAACTTTTCGAAGGAAAAATCTCTCCTATTTGTGTTTACATCTTTTGAACTAGAGTGCTCTTCTGTAACCTCTTCGACACCCCCAGGTTTCACTAATCGAAGCAGTTCTAGTAGGCTCCGGTGGATATGCAAAAGATGAAACCATTTCCAGATTTGATGCCTCTGCTTGTTTTGAAATGGCATGTTGTTTTGCAGCTTCTGAGTACTCTGGGGATTCGGTTGCTTCATAGTGTGAGTGGTAACATCTTGGAGAGATGTCTGGATTTTCAATGTCACTGAAAGTGTTGTACCTGCGCATTAAGTGCAACGGAGATGACCCACGGCTTGGAGTTGTTTCCACGCTTCGAATTCCCCCTCTGCTTGAAAATCAACGCTCTGAATTTCTATTTTTTCTATCTTTCTTAGCTCTTCGATGCCAATTTCTCAAGCCACTAGCTATCCGTTCTTCAAATATTGTCTTCTTCATGTGAGAACCCATCTGCATAGTATATTAATCAGTTTAATCTCTAATTTAAAATGCCCAAATCTGATTTTATTTTAAAGAATAAAGAAGAAATGTTTACCTGTCTCACAAGTGCATACAGTGGAAGCGTGACATAGCTACATATAAACTGCACAACCACCCTGGACGTAAACACAAACAACCCAATGAATACTGTCCAAATTTGATAAAATTAACAAAACAATGATAATAAGAAAGATAAACTGTTTGATTGGAATGTGTTTTGGATGATGATTAAGTTTCAGTGAGATCAATTTCGGTATATTGGACTTTAAAAGGAAAATACTTGGTATAAAATCTTGTTTCTGTGCTCAAAAAAATCTTATTTAAAAACTTCCAAACTAGTTATACAAATAAGAAAATTTGGAGGCATACATAATTATGGACTTACTTACCCAATGACTATTCGAATTATGATACTATAAAACTTCCCGTGGAAACAGGATCTTAAGCCAAACTGCCACTGCAATCATACTGTTTCTCTTTGTTAGCTGTGTAAATCCAATGATCGTAATACTATAATTTAATTTAATTACTAACACAGTGCTTACCCATGTCCACAAGAAGAAAGCTAGCATAAAAGTATTCTGCAGTAACCATTAAGCAGTTGTTATTGTCATGAACATAATATACAGTATATAAAATTCAGAAAGTACAATTTGACAATGCATATATTTTGATACCTGGAACAAAGTGAAATGGATCAAGGAAAACAAAAATTGAGGGCGACCGAACCAAAACAACTTATCAGATAACTGCACTACTGGAGTTTCTTTAACCACAACATGTCTCCCTTGAATTTGTAAGGCCATCTCTAATATTATGAGTTGCAGCTTCATTCCAACTATCAAAACTATATGCACATTAATTAAGTGATGGAATGACAATAAGCAGGCAGAAATCAATACTGGATGACTTTCCAACAGCATTAACCTATACTATAAGGCACTTACAGCTAAGGGAAAGAAAGAGAACCAAAAGTATGAATGCCAGTCTGCTCACACAGAAATAAAGCCAATAAGAGAGAGAACGTCAGATTAAATAGCAGCTGAAACATAACTATAGTCTGGAGTAATTAGACATAGAGTAGTGAAGACTTACTGTGCAGATTCATAAGCATAAAGACCATGGCAAAAGGCCACAGGGGCACACTGCAGATAATGCAATAACTTGTGTGTTAGGTAAATAGCAAGGGGAGATTTTCAAGGGAGGACTGAAAGGAGAAAATTCCATTATTATTGTTATAGACCAAAGTTTTTATGAACAGAAAAATCTCTACAAACCTGATTCCAATCACCTTACTGAAGTCATCATCCAATGACCTTTTTATATATTAGGAAAGTCGAATTTGTCATGTCCAGAGAAATGAGCCTAACAGTGCGAAGAAGAAAATTTGCAAGACAAATCAGAAAAATCCTGTGAATGAAACGGTTATTTACTTACATAACCAAGATGAAATGGAAACGAAAGATTTGAAGTTATGGAGACGTACAACGATGACGCTAAATGCTATCTTTCTGAGCTCTTCGATGCCAATTTCTCAAGCCACTAGCTATCCGTTCTTCAAATATTGTCTGAGAACCCATCTGCATAGTATATGGATAAGTTTAATCTCTATTTTAAAATGTCCAAATCTGATTTTATTTTACAGAATAAAGAAGAAATGTTTACCTGTGTCACAAGTGCATACAGTGGAAGCGTGACATAGCTACATATAAACTGCACAACCAACCTGGAAATAAACACAAACAACCAAATGAATACTGTGCAAAAACAATTTGATAAAATTAATAAAACAATTGATAACAATCAGAAAGATAAACTAAGTTGATTAGAATGTCTTTTGGATGATGATAATTAACGTTTATTGAGACCAATTTTGTCTATCCCATCCCATCTTGAAAACAAAAATAAATACTTAGTTTACTTAAAATCTTGTTATAAAAACTTTGCAAAATTAAATTAAAATTAAATTAATTAGTTTCCAAACTAACTATAATTTTAACAAATTAAAAAGTTTTGCAAATTAAAAAGTTTACATAATCATTCACATACTTGCCCAACATACTTGCTCAATGATGATTCGAATTATGATCCTATAAAACTTCTCGTCGAAACAGGATCTTAAGCCAAACTGCCACTGCAATCATGGTGTTTCTCTTTGTAGCTGTATAAATCCAATGCTCCTAATACTATAATTTAATCTAATTACTAACACAGTGCGTACCCATGCCCACAAAAAGAAAGCTAGCATAAAAGCATTCTGCAGTAACCATGAAGCAGTTGTTATTGTCATGAACATAATATACAGTATATAAAATTCAGAGAGTACAATTTGACAATGCATATATTATGATACCTGGAACAAAGTGAAATGGATCAAGAATAACATAAATTGAGGGCGACCGAACCAAAACAACTTATCAGATAACAGCACTACTGGAGTTCCTTTAACCACAACATGTCTCCCTTGAATTTCTAAGGCCATCTCTAATATTATGAGTTGCAGCTTCATTCCAACTATCAAAACCATCTGCACAGAGACCATGGCAGATTCATAAGCATAAAGGCATAAAGACTTACTATCCAGATTCATAAGCATAAAGACCATGGCAAAAGCCTACAGGGGCACAGTGCAGATAATGCAATAACTTGTGTGTTAGGTAAAAAGCAAGGAAAGATTTTCAAGGGAAATAAATTTACAAAAAGGAGGACTGAAAGGAGAAAAATCCATTATTATTGCTAAAGACCAAAGTTTTTATGAACAGAAGAATCTCTACAAACCTGATTCCAATCACCTTACTGAAGTCATCATCCAATGACCTTTTTTAATATTTATGAAAGTCGAATTTGTCATGTCCAAAGAAATGAGCCTAGACAAATAGATAAATCCTGTGAATAGAAATGTCAGTCCATAGTGCAGAATAGGAAGTGGTTAAATTTCACTATCTCACCTTTATGGCATTGGCAAATGTCACATTCTCCCATAAATGTGCATATCCCATTCTTCATGGCTTCATATAAAGATGATCATTTGATTCATTAATATGTTTTATGAAATCCTAAATATGATTGGTTGTGTGGCATGCATGTAGCTTAGATAACACCCTTGATTTCAATGTTAACTTCTTGTGTAAATATAGACATCCTTTAGAGTGAAGCTTGTCATTGTGACAAGTGTAGCCTGAATATGCAAGGGATTCCTTTTGAAGTTGTTGGACAATGGTAGCAAACATGAAATATGTGAACCATTTGTTATAAACTTCATTCAACTAGTGTGCTATAATGAAGGAGAGGGAAAAGAGGGAACCTTCTTATTCATACTTTTGAGACATTTCATTTGCTACCACATTCTTCTTTATCTTTTGGTAAATTATCTCATAGTCATATGCCAACAATTTGGTGACCCATTTTTGTTGCTCGGGGAATAAAGCTCTTTTTCCATAAAATATTTTAGGTTGGGATGGTTTTTTTTATATAGAAACATCACTGAGGAATGTATGGATGCGAGATGTCCACATCATGTAATATGATCATCTCCTCTTTTTCAAGTCAATTTTAGGTGCCGCTCACAAAATTGTTTTCTAGTAAAATCCAACAATTTTCCTTCTTGCATGAGCATTGCATTTATTCATTTATTTGATGAGTCACATTCCAAGCCCAAAGGTTTTAGTGAAGTTGGGAAAAGCAATTATAAGGGTGTTACACCAAGACTCCTTTAAATCTAGAAATCCTTTTCTACCACATCATTCCAAGTGAGAGCATTTTTTTAGCAAATTTATAAGTGGAAGTTCAATATTACCATAGTTTCCTAAGAAATTTATGTAATACCCGATGAGGCCAAAAAAAAATCTTGTGATTTTAAGAGTTTTAGGGCGAGGCCAATCCTTCATTGCTTCAATTTCTTTACATCCACATGCACACCCTTATAACTAACAAAATGGCCCAAATATTCAACAACAAAGACACCAAAGGAACATTTGGACCTTTTAAGAAGGATTTGATGATCCACAAGTAGTTGTAAGACCTGAGACCTAATCCACATGGCCTACATGGGATTGCCAAGTTTTATGTAGATCTAGATGTCATAAAAAAAGATGATGGAAAAATTATAAACAAAGGACTTATTTTTGTTCATGAGACTCTAGAAGATGGAGGGTGCATTGAAAAGTCCAAAGGGCATAACAAACAACACCTAATGGAATTTATGAGTGTGTGATATGACCCAAGGGTGGGATATATGGGGTTAAATGTAAATGATATGATCTTAAGGTGTGCATATATGGGGTTAATACACAACAAGATTTGAACCCAAAATCCGACGACAAAATTCGACGACATCCGATGAAAAAGTATTGTTTTGTTGGATTTCAATTTGAAATTACGAATTTTGATTTTTTTTTTTAAATTATAGAATTAGTTGTCGAATTTTCGACTCAAATTTCAATTGTCGGATTTTTTACTCCACGTCGTCGTATTTTCGAATTCACTATCGTCGGATTTTTTTCTCCCTTGTCGTTGGATTTCTAGCAACACAGTCGTCGGATTTGTGACGTATTTGCCATTTTTTTTTGCAATTGTAACTAAGCTTTTTGGAATGTTAACTAGGTTAATATCATATGTTATTTGATGACTGTTGAAATTGAAAATATATAACTTACAAAAACATTCCGACATGTTTGCTATAGAAGCGACGAACGGTTTGTGGAAATTATTTTATTCCTCGACGGACGGTTTGAGGAATTTTTTTATTCTTCGACGGAGGATTTGTGGAATTATTTTATTTCTCGGCGGACTGTTTACGGACATCATTTTATTTTTCGACAAACGTTGGTTGCAGAAATTATTTTATTCTTTGACAAACCACCATTTGCGGAAATAGGGATGTGTGGACCTCGATTTTTTAAGATTGTCGATAGTCTGCATTGAATATTTTTGTCACAATATGTCAAATATCAATATTCTTGATCCAAAGAAGCAAAATCGACAATTTCTTGCTAGATTGTGGGATGGAGTGAAAAGAAGGGGTGATGGGAAATGTTATTGATGTAGTCAATGTAGGGGCTTTAAGAGGAGAAGAATATTGATCACAACAGCCACAAAACATTGTAGCAACATGGACACGCTAAGGGGGGGGGAATGAATATCGTCCATTTGTAAGTTTAGCATTATAAAGTTTTTTATATTTTTTGCTTTGGTAAATGTATGTATTATTTTCATATTTACTATATTAACTTATATCTATTGATGTATTCATATAATTATAAAGGAAATACATCATACGACATATCGTCCAAAGAAAGTTCTTTCCCCGAGAGGCGCTCTACAGCCCAGTATGGGGGAGATCTTGTAACGTGATGTAACGTTAGTAACATTTGTAACATGTCGGCAAAAAATAATAGTGATAGTGAAAATTATGGGAGAGATCTTGTAACGTGATGTAACTTTAGTAACGTTTGTAACATGTCGGCAAAAAAAATAGTGATAGTGAATATTATGAGAGAGATCTTGTAACGTGATGTAACGTTTGTAATGTTTGTAATATTGAAGTAGCTAATGTAAAAAGTAGTAAATATTTTGTCGGCCTAATAATGTAAAATTATCCCGCTCAAAAGTCCACCAAGAACATATCGCCAGAACATGCTGTAAGGATTGGAAAACTTGCAGAATATGTTGCTCATGCATGATTACTCGCTTCTTACAATATTTATCCAGAGCCTGTGTATGTCTATACATTATTTAGTTTGAGATATTTCTTGAAATACAAGTTCATTGAAGCAATGCATAACATATCATGAACAATTTTGGTGATGCTCGCTACTTTGCTTTAAATATTGAAGAAAAAATCAGTACAAATGACCGACATAAGAAATGCCTAAACCCTAGCGCAAGCACAAAACCATTTAATAGATCAAAGATCTGAGAAACCATAAATGGGCAAAAACTCTTTTCATTTCAAAATTCATGGCATAAATTCCAGAAATGCAGAATGTGTAACCATATCATTGAGTGTGAACATGAAATAATTGTTACCATGCATGTATTTGTAACTTATACATGAAACAGTTCATGTAGAATGTAATTTACCTAACAAATGACAAGCAAGTCAGATCATGGAAAGTCATCTGAAGCTTGAAATCTCTTGTGGAAGCTTTAAATCTTTTGTTGTTCGACCCATTTTGTAAGAAGACTGATGATCAGCAAAGCCTGCCATCATCATGAAGCCGAGTCCAGCAATCAAAGGTATACCTTCTGTGGTAATATTTACCTTTTTGTAGTTTCCACATATGGAAAAATTCATGATAACTTAGTTGTCAAGAGTGAAGATCACTTATGGTTATCGGTTGTTTTTGTTATTAGAAAATTTGAACCTAATCATCAATATTATTTAAGAAAATTAAGTCGTTTAAGATAATTTGTTAATTAGTTGGTGGTTTAAAGAATAACAAAATTATCATTTCTTTAAGATAATTTGTTAAATTGAGAAAAACAACACAATATGGGGGAGATGTTGTAATGTTCCTACTTAGCAAAATAATAAAAGATGAAAAATTGAATTATCCGCAAAAAAATGTTGCTCGTGCACATGGTTTTAAAACCATGTGGATGGCCTCCTAAACAACCCATGGTTTTATTGTACATGGTTTAGGAGGGCCTTGCAAATGGTTTTAAAACCATGTGCAAGTCCTCCTAAATAAATCATGGTTTTATTGTACATGGTTTAGAAGGTCGTTGCAAATGGTTTTAAGACCATGTGCAAGGTCTCCTAAACAACCCATGGTTTTAGGAGGGCCTTGCACATGATTTTAAAACCATGTGTGGAGGAGATGTTGTAATGTTATTTCCTAACAAAATACAAAATATTATATGTCTGCCATAAATAGTATCAAATATTAATAATAAAAATATTATATGTCGACCTTAAATAAAAAGATGTGTCTTTTAGTCTGAATCACACCAAAGCTGATAGTTGAGTGCAATATTTAAGAAGAGGTTTGCACCTCCATAGATTTGATCCCTCTCGGCGCTTGATAGAGCCTAGGATTTGGATCTATGCTGATTTCAAAACAAGTACCGGAGGAACATGGAGTTATGCTTAATGGAGAACAAATTAATGATCATATTGAAGAAGATGATCATACTAATAACGTAGTTGAAGATGATGGTAAAAATGCATTGATCCATGATTCATTTAATGTTAGAATGGATGATGATTATGATGATGATGATCATGTAAATATTGATGACTTTGATGATGTTCACGATATACCTCTTCTTGAGAAGGCATACAAACCCCTTTATGGAGGCCCCAAAACAAATCTTCTCTCTGCTATATTGGTGATAATGAACTTGAAGGTTATGAATGGTCTTTCAAACATATCAATCATATGGATATTAAGGTATGTAAAATAATCCATCGCATATATATGATCGTGATAAAGGATATCTTTGTTCATCTAATAATTGTATTGTTAATTCATAATTCAAATTAATACGGATGAAATGTGTTTCGTTAATATTATTTATATATTATATTAACTCCTATTTTTATTTTAATTTGGTGTATCTTGATAGCTGAATTTTTGGTACCACCATCAAATATTTTACCTCGCACATATCGAGATTTATCTTCCATCATGAAAGAGAATGGAATGTATTATGAAGCAATTCATGCATGCCCCGATGACCATGTTATATATTATAATCAACATGAATTTGTAATAGAATGTCTGTAATGTCATATAAGTAGATATTGAACAGATCAAGTAACAAAAAATGTGCCTCGCAAGGTTCTTCATTATATTCCCATCATTCCACGTTTGTAACGAATTTTCAGGTGCAAAAACATAGTGCAATTTATGGATTTCCATGCAAGGAACATAATTCAAGATGATGTTATTTGAATGCCTACAGATGGTTTTGCATTTAGAGATATGGAGGAAAAGTGGCCTCACTTTAAAGAAGGACCACGTAATCTTAGGATTTCTTTGGCAGCAAATGGTGTTAATCCATTTGCACAGATGAGATCCATTTACAATGGTGTGGTCTACTTTTGTTATCAACAATAACATGAACCTACATGGTTGTCAATAAAGAGGGAGCACATAANATATATATTACTTTACTCTTGTGCATGTTTTATATATCTTAATGGTTCTCATAATTATATATTCTATATGTACTTCAAATCAATCAGGTAAGTTCCAAGTTAAAGATATGAATGTATATATTAAACCTCTTATAGACGAGCTACTGAAGTTATGGAATGGCATCAGTATGTATGACGTATCTAGACCAATACGACAAAGGAAAATTCAATTCCACACAATGCGTGTATGGACAATACACGATGCCCCAGGGTTAACCCATTTCTGTGGTTTGTATTTTCAAGTTCCACTTTAATTGCATTTAATTTTATGAACTAGTTAATATAGTTTATATATAATTATAATTGACATAGTTATTCCATATCTATATGTAGGTCTTTAGAAAAAGGAAAAAATTTCATGACCAGTTTATGGTCCTAACACTACAATAAAAACCTGTGATTAGTGTCTCTTTTAGCTTCCTTTTTAGCGTCCACTATCACTTTTAGTGTATTTTTCATCATTTTTTGGACAAATTGGATGCTTTTCCATGGGATGGTGCTTTTAATGGCATTATTTGCGTCCATTTTTAAAAGTTGGCGCTATTTTGGCCACTAAATAGCATCCCAATTAGCGTCCCAATTAGTGTCCCAAATAACGTCCCAATCAGCATCCCAATTAGCATCACAATTATCATCCCAATTAGCATCCAAGTTAACATCCCAATTAGCGTCCAAAAAATCATCCCATATAATGCCAAGAATAGCCTCCAAAAAAACATTTTGAATAGCATAGAACCATATATTAATCTAGGGTTAGCGACATGAATTGTGCCATGAATTTCAGGAGGAAAAACATCCAACATAGCGCCAAGTATAGAGCTGGGAATTTCTCTTGGAAAACATCCATGTTAGTGTCAAGCATAGATCCAGGTATAACGCCTCGAATAATGCTAGAAATTTTGAAATGAACCGTGCTAGGAATTGCACTAGGTTTAGAGATAGGAATTGTGTTCGAAAAATGTATGACATAACTTCATATATATCAATTTCAATGTCAATGATCATGATTCATGTGATAGTACTTTTGGATCTTGATTTATCATAGTAGCACATAAATTATTGTAATTATGGCACATAAAGGCGCCCTGCATGTTGACTATAACAAACATCATCTTTTCTCCATGCATGTGCTCCCTAACTTTTGTGTAAGTGCCGATATTACCTAGCATTAATCACTATCTTTCTCTAATTTTATCACATTAGCATGCACAAGTTAAAAATGCATTGTTTTGACTGATCGAACTCCCATATTTGAAGGGGATTTGCACCTAAATTTCTGACATACAATCACCAGCTATAAGGTTCCCCTTTTGCAAGTGTATGATTCAACCTAAGGAAAAATATGCTATTAGAACTACACCTTGAAGTGCCAGAGATCCATTAGAGAAACCAGGCCCTGCATATTACTTATTAGACATCTACTACAAAAATTACACTTTGTATTTGATTGAGTTACCCTCCTAAGTGCACAGTAAAAGATTGTGTAACCAGACCAATCTTTGAGGAAAACTTTTGGCATAGATATTTACTACTGTCTTTCTCTGTGATTCAAATGAGGAAAAGTAATCTCGAGGTGTCTTCAAATTACTTATTAAAATATTTATGATCATTGGTTGGACATTTATTGTCAATGGATCTGCTATACACCCATTCCTCTAGAACTATGTTGTTGGGAGAGGGGAGCGGGAGGGGAGCAAAAAGTGAAAATTTTCAAAATCTCCCATTTTGGGAGCGTTTTTTGTATAGTGTATATTTTAATATATTTTGATGGATTTATATCTAAAAAACATGTAGGATGTTGAATTAGCTATAGAATCATTGGATTAAACCATGTAACATCAATAATCTAGTAGTTACAACTTATAACATTATCATCAATCGATCAACCATAAAAACCTTTGTAGGAGTTTGGGAAGGAAGGGAGGTATCATAACATTGTCATCAAATGATCAACCTAGTATAGGATATTTTAGTATAGGAAAGGAAGGGAGCGCCTCGGGAGCATGCTCCCAAATCTGGGAGTTCGCTCCCAAAGGTAGTGAGCTTTAGGAGAGGGAGCGAGGGGGTGGGGGGCGATCCCATGCAACATAGCTCTAGAATACCTTTCTGATCAAAATCAACCATCTTCAAGACAGTAGGAATCACCTGAAATTCCTTAACATCAATGGGTGTGTTTCTCATCATTGTTTCATTAAAACTTTAGGTGTCTTTTTATTGCAACATCCTGTGGACACTATGGTTATAACCTTAGATTCTAGAGCATCAGAAGCTTCAGTGACTAGGGCGTATGTTGAATTGTTTTCTTCCTTTGCTTTTATGTAATGATCAAGTGAAGTGTCCTCCAAAGAAGATGAACTTGCATAAGTCAAAATACTAGGATCTAAATGTACTCCCTGAATTATAATAGCTTTTACATCCTTCATATTGCCTTTTCAAAGCTCTGGCCAAACCATCTTAATAATTCGACACACTACCAAATTCTATGACAAGCTCTTCTTCGGAACTGAATCTCTATCCTAAACAGGGTTTGAATCCAAAAAGCGGACCCCATGGATCTGAATTACCTATCTATTGCTTCAGGGAGCACAATTATCATCAAATCATTCCCAACATTGCTTTACTGATGTCTCCACCAAGCATTCTAGAAATGGTGTTTGAAATCATCATGAATTCACCTTGATTTGATAAAAAAGCCAACAACATGAACTGTCAATTAAGATGGTGTTACCACTCATTATGTCCTTGGTGTCATCATTATGTGTATGCCAGTGCCTCACGTACTGAAGATGAACCAATAAAATCTATACATTAATTCTTGTATGTCATGCTAGGCTTGGATAACATTGTTAACATTATATTTGTTGTAATGTCTCTTCATGTTTTGAGCTGATCTTTCTAGTCCTATATGTATTGCTTCTCTATGTTGTTTCAACAACTTTCAACCTCACACTTTGACATGTTAATATTCATCTATGACTCGGACCTGTGTTCTAAACACTTTGCTCTAATATCAATATCGATCTATTGCTAAACTATGAGAGGAGAGAGAGGCACATTGATACAACTTCAACTTGAAAATCAAATACGTACATAGAACAAAAGAATAGAACATATAAACATGCTTCAACATGCATGGATTTAGTACTTTATTTCAATAGCAACAAAAAATTTCTGATATCTTCTATTCAATCACAAGAAATTGCATATTACAAAAAGGGTCTTCTTCCAAAAGTTTCAATGTTAGTTAACTTAATGATGGTGCCTCAATGTGGATCAATATCATTATCACATTATAACAATTTTCATTAATAAATGTAATTCTAATGTTCCTACTGCAACATATTATCCCATTACCATGGGAATATCACAAAATAGTTTAATGTTATAACTAATTTGATTTTCATAAACAAATTACAAAACATCGATACATCAAATCTCTTACTACACATATCCAAGGATGAAAAAAAGTGATCTAAGGTATATTACAACCCACCAGCCTCGACTTATTCTTTGTGTTCCTATGGCTTTCCTATCTTTGCCTCCTCTACGTGGGCTTCCAGATGTCTTCTATGCAAATCATATTCCTTGGCCTACCTAGCCAGAGAGAGACAAAATAGATAGTTATGCATATCAACTTAGCTGCATTGATTTCAACAATATAGTTTTTTTTTTATGTGCAAGTCTTACACAGTTGGACGAGTCTATTACATTCCACTGCAAAGACTCAATCGTGAAATCACGTGTAACAAATTGAAGTTGAAATTATTTCATAATGGTAAAGAAATGGAGTTTAATATTTAAAAATAATATGGACATCTTCTGCATTGAGGTTGTAAAAAACAAAATGTAGACTCCACATCTTATTATCTAACATATCTCTATGATATAAGCTATTTCAAAAAATTGTTGGTAGGAATTTTGTACAAATTATTACTCAATAAAGCTTATACACTTCTCAGTTTCTAATTTTATAGTTCGAGTTATTTTATCATGACCTAATATATGAGTAGCCTTTAAAAACTCTATGATAATAAAACCAGCATAGACCCATCTATAATGGGTAAAGAGGGATCAAATCTCTCAAGGTGCAAACCTCTTCTCAAATTTTGCACTCTAAAAATGTTTGCACTTAAAGATATTTGATCCTCTAGGCACATGGTGCATGGTACATCAGAAGTTTAGATGATTCTATGTTGGTGTATTGTGTTCAACGTTGATAGACAAATAATAGATGACCTACAAACTTAAATATGCAACTATTGTGAACAGAAGAACGAAAGGAAATAATGTGGCGAGAGTGAAGTGAATGCAGTGCACTGAATGTAACTTACAACATTCAAAAGTCTCCATTCGAAAAGTGTGTCCATGCTGACTTTGGTAAACATGGAAAAAACAATTATGAAAAATCAATTAAAATAACAATGGAAGGTAAATATAGTTCATAAAATCCCACCATTGACAAAGTTGTCAATCCTATTCCAACCTTTGCTTGGGTTCAACATCAAGAAACAAAATGGGAATGAGCAACCCAAAACAACTGTAAGAGCGAGGATTGTGGGAACAAGAGGACTTGAAAGAGCCAACAATGCATTAGCTTGAACCTATGGCTTCAGAGATGAAGGGTGTACTCAAGTCGAGGGTGACATAGGTTTTGAGTGACATAGGATTTCTTAACCAAACATTTATAATTTTTGAATGTTTCATTTGCAAATGGTATATATTCTTATTGTTCATAGCCATTTTAGTTTTTTCATTGCAAGTGGTTATTTATCTTGCACAACCCATAATCATTGCTTGACATTAAGACTTCTGTATGCCACTTTCTATGCTCATCTCTTGGGTTCTCCATCCTTTTCAATTTTTTAAGCATAATACTTCTTTTCTCTACCAAAAAGAAATGGAAGCTTGACCATTCTTGTGAAGTTGGGTTCCATTTTTTCATAGCAATTATATTACCATGGCTTCCAAAAAGCATTCTTTTGGCTTAAGCCTTGTAGCAATTGGTTTAATTCATGTATCTTCTCTTCATACTATGGCATTGTATGGCTATTCCAAAATAATTTTCATATCATTTCGCAAAATAAAAATACATATTTAAATTTTCATCAAATTTTCATGTATCAAACTATTTTACTAATTGAGTGAGACTTTTATTAATAAAGAGCTTCCAACTTCTAGTTAAATTTCATTTATGATGTAAAACATTATTAAAATTAATTTATAAAGTGAAAACAATGTTAACCTTCATTTATGAAGTGAACACATTGTCAAAAGCCTCTAGGAGTATCACAACTTACTTTTTTCCACAAATAAAAGAATCATTAATGAAGTATATACCTTGAGACTATAATCATATGTTTTTTAAATTAATTCCCAACAGACTTCGGCAATAAAACTCTTTCAACGATGATTTTGAAAGTGAAATGTATGTGCAATAAATTGAGGCTGCATATGAACCCAAGTAATGAAATTGTGGTTAAAAGGATCCACAATTATCCTGACAACTTTAGTAATTAAAAACACAAAGAAAAAGATGCAAATCTCAAGGATTTTCACTCCACCAATGCAGCTTCATATTTCTCATACATTTCCATGATAATGTTTTACATTCACAAGATTCAAAGATTCTATCAATTTCCACTTTTGTGAAGCTCCATACACTTCACATCATTACAACTAAACAATCATAGTAAATGTAAATCATACATCAATTTCACAAAATTTCAATCACGATGTTGATACAAGATGAAAAGGACTTCATAAATTTTTAAAATAGCATCTTCTTTGCATTCCATTTTCATCAATCCGTTTTATTTTAGTTTGTTAAGTGCCAATGCAGAAAGACAATCCATTGTTTTCTTTAATTGACAGTCCATTGTTTTCTTTAATTTTCCAACAATAACAGCTACATCGAGCATCCAAATGCTTTCGATAAGAAAATATTACAAAGAGTCCATTAACTCTTCTTCTTCCAAACATTTTTATGTGAATCTAAGTTCCATAGCAATTTTTAGAAAAACCCAATCCTGAGAAGCATGTGAATTGGATAAAAACTTGGCTAGCCTGAAATCGCACCTACAACATCCCAAACATTAGAACCCACTCCATATCCGAGAATCGAACCTGCAACGTCTAGAAAATCATAATCGGCATAATCTTGAATAATAGAACCTATGACATCCATAAATCATAAACTATCAATTAAAGGTCGGGTTTGAGGTGAATTTGGGAAAAATACCTGCAGTTGAGGAAACCTCATGAACACGCTTTCGGTGGAGAAGTGGTTATGTATTTGAGGGAGAGTGAACATGGTAGTTTTCCATTGGAGTGAATGTGTCATTTTTTCATTTGACAAAGGGACTCAATAGAAAAACACCTTTGGCCTAAAAATCTAAAAACGAGGACCACTCAAGGCAGATGTGAAAATAAGTTTGGATCACGTTTATATTTAGCTCCTAGGTTACAAATGCAAAGCTTTTATTATTTGCTCGCGCATTCTTTTCTTTCTCTTTGATCATTTCCACCCCTTACATCACTCTTTCGGCAGGGATCATCAAGGTTCCGGAGTGTTTAACCTGCAAAGGGATATTTTCCTCTCATCTACTGCCACTCTCAGGTGAGTTTTCATATTCATCCATTATTTTTACCGTCAAAATTCAGATACAATTCGTGGCTTGTGTTTTCCTGGGTATGGGTTTATTCATTATTCTCATCAATATATATTTGTCAAGTTTTCTGTGAGGGCTTCTGATATTTTCTCAACTCACTACTTTCTCAACCAGGATTTGAGCAATTTGCGCAAGTCCTCCTTATTTTATGGTTATTTTGTATGTATAGATATTAAATATTTTTGTTTAAATGAAGGTTTCTACAATTTTTAGTCAAATGTTTTCCTGGTTACAAGTTTATTCACTATTCTTGTCGATATAGATTTGTCAAGTTTTCTGTGAGGACTTGTGATATTTTCTCAACTCAATACTTTTTCGGCCAGGATTTAAGCGATCTGCGTAATCCCTATTTATTCTATGGTTTTTTTTATGTATAAATATTAAATATCTATGTTTAAATCAGGGTTTTTACAATTTTTAGTCATATGCTTGCAAGAACTTCAGCTATTTTAATATTCTTCACGCTTTTTTCCTTTGCTTGCATGTTTGTTTTTTACCTATTGTTTTCTTCAATTAAAATAAATCACGGTAAGTTTGTCACTATGGATACTGTAAGTTACAGGCTGCTAAAGGTGGCCTTGACCTATGGATTTTGTTTTATATCCATGCAATGGGATTTAGCCACGCCGATAATGCATATGGGTTATTTTAAGAGATCCATATCTAATCCTCACTGAGAATCCTCCAAGACATAGCAGATGCGGCAATAAGGGCCCTGGATAATTTATTGTACCAAGACAGATGTATTTACCGGTTCAGTAGTCTCTTTATATAAAGTCCAGTAAGATCCATGTGCTCATGGGAAATCTAGGAAGAAGTAATTTGGAAGCGGGGATTCAAAACCCCATCTCGACCTGTAGCTACTGTAGCTTTATGGGTATGGTATGGACTAGTACGTAGTGGTTTTCTCACCAGTACGGAATTTTTTTGGCACGCTAGGGGTGAACGTATTATATTAAAATGTGATCCTTTATGAGGCCCTGTGCTGCATCGAATGTTTTAGTGTTACCGATCCAGTCTGGGTAAGAGCTCTCCTCGGCTGGACCCAGCTATATATGTGATCGGAGTTGTTATCCATATCATAAATCGATTCATTCTGGGCTTAGGACAGAAGCTCGAGAGGGAGTGAGACCGTGAAAAGAAGGGCAACTTAGAAGCAACCACGTACCCACACTTAATGCTACACTAGGTTCTTCTTAGCATGTTTAGGGTGCTCTATAAGACTATTATTTTGGTTTTTGGGAATAAAAGATCGTTTAAAAGTATATTAGTAAGGTTCATGGACTACATAGAGTCAATTTATAGCTAATTATAGAGTTGGGATTTGATGACCATCGTTCCAAGGTAGGTTATATATTTTAAGTTATTAAGATCGAATCAATAAGTTACTCATCTGATGGAGGATCAATAATTTTGAAAAAACCTATAAGAATTGATGACTTAACAATCTATTCTTATCATAAGGGTTTTATTTCATTGTTTCTATGCATGTATTCTTTATCTCTTTTTGTAAAGTTGCCTTAGTTGGTTAAGCATAGTTAAGCTTCTATGTTACTTCATTCCCTTGTAGAAAAAGCTAGTATATTGTAGAAAAAGCTAGTATATTGGTTACTTTTGATCACCATTGTTAACTTAGTAACCTCATACTGCTACCCACTTAAAGAAAGTGTATATGTTAGTAATAACTCAGATTACACATGGTATTGAATCATACGAGTTATGTATTACTATGAGACCCATCAAGCTAGTAATGTAATCATACTAGTCCTATACGGTTTAATGTGATGGGATTGCTTGTGTTTCCATTATGCTCATGCTTATAAGTAGCATGTGTTATAACTTCATCTTATTATTGGTCTTACAAATGCTATCTACATGATATTTGTTAATACATCCTATTTTCAACAATAAACTTTCATTATTCCTTGTTAAGAAAAACTAAGTTAGAGGTACTATTTGTTTCAGAATTTCAAACTCAGTTCTTTTGTGATTGGTTTTCACTTTTCAGTCTAGAGTAGCAAAGCATGAGGGTCTCTCTTGTCTTTGCGTGAGAAAAAGAAAGCCTTAAATTATAAAGTGAGTTATGATATTTTAAAATTTTGATTATTTCAGATGTTTATAATCTGCAGACAATGCAAATATAGATAACACAGGAAAAGACAAAGGGGTGGTTCTTGCAAGTGGTTTGAACATAAATTTTATGGAACTGTAACTGACAATTTTTTTTTATCAATTTATTCATCTACCTGTAACCCCTTGTATCCACAAAGTACTCTTGCATTCGACTTTTCAAGGTATGATGAGCATATATATGTGTGAGAAAGTCCTTATAGGGGCTTCTTAACTCAATGGAAATCCAAATACTCCAAACCAATAGCATGTTTCTTGCTATTTTTGCACAGACATATATCACATTCAAAAAGATGAAATCAAATCCAACGAATCTCCCTTTAACTGTTCCACTTAGCATGAATTTAGAAAAGTTGATGCACGCAAAGAAGAGTATAAAATATCTTAAAAGATTTCCGATGCTTGTTTTCTTGTGTTCCAACTTCCAAGTCGAACAACTATAGCAAATTGAATTCTTTACAATCTACACCAAGTGGATATCACAAGTCTATGTTAACATAATAGGATGTCCAATTCATTTTTATATGGTCTAAAGATCACCTCTTTGTATTCAGTACACTTTGAAAACATTTAATTTAACGGTCGATATGTTCATACCATGGAAGTATTTTTTATCAACAATTGTAATTGTCACGGGTTGTTAAGATGGTTTGAGCTTATGACCATTATTTCACTCTCTTTGGAATGTTTGAATTTGTAATAGTAGTATTCTAGGTGTATACAAAAATATGGTATTCATAGAGTGTCAATGTAAATTGGGATGTCCACTTATTTTGGGAGTTACTATCTGATATTATGCATTTTTTTCAGGAATCAAGTGGCAACACAGGATGGCAGACATGAATATAAATGAAATCATAATTGCATAAATAGATCAAGGTGAATTTTCAGATGCAACAATTGAGATAAAGGTTAAAACGCTGGATTCATAAACTTACACTATAAGAGTCGACAAGTGTGTAAGTATTTTTATTTCCTGGTCATCAATGCTTTTAATTTTATTTGGAGTTAAAATTGGATGAGGTCACAAGAATTCCGAAGTTGTTAGGCTTCAAATGCTTATATTCTCTTACAAATTTTATGATAGCATTCAAGAAATAAAAGCACGAAGTGGCAGGAACATTAGAATATTATATTTTTGTACTTAATTATTTTTGTATCTTACTTCAAGGTGTTCGCCGCATGATATCATTAGATTTCTCTATTGCTGAAAAGACATTATTTTTTTATTTTTTAAAATTTTGTTCTTTCAAATCTGACTTGCTTGTATAATGCGTTTTTATAATTTCTTTATTCATCATCAATTGACTTTCAAGGTTTAATACCTATGAAATTATGCTACACCTGTGATCTATCTATCCTGAATCCCAATGTAAAATTTTGATCCTTCTCATGGCGAGATTCAAGTTTGTTGTCATATGTTCAACATGTGGGTTAGGGTTATTCTAAAAATAAAATATGTTTGTCCCCTGGGTTGGATTTCATTATAAAACTAGTTACCAATATTTTATATCTGGACACTAGAAGGAGAGAACCAAATGTTATTCTCTTTCAATTTCTTATGTTTGGGCCATAGTCACTAGACTTGGAATCATCAATAAATTGACAAGAAAAAAGAATCAAAGTTTTGAATTGGATCAGGAAAAAATCAACAAATATAAAATAAATATATACAAATATTTTGAATTAAAAACACCTTTCATTGATATTTGAAATAGCCATGTCCATATATTACAATATTTCAATAGATCTTCCAAATTTCACAATGAATAGGTATCATCTATAATGTGATGATAATCTCGATTCTCATCCATTAGGTGAGTCCATAATCCAGAGAAAAATCTATCTGAGTTAACCATACCCAGGTAGCCTCTTTGTGGATGATTTGGTCACTATCCCTTCACACCAGCAAGTAGAAAACACCTCCATTAAGCAAAACAATGAGAAAAAACATTGAAAATTAGGTTTTAAACCTTTTCCTAGGTGCAAGGATTCCATAAATTGCTAGTCAAGGGTTAAGTCATGAGTTTGACTTGTGATGACTGAGTCAACTTGGTTAACCCAAGTCAAACTCAGAAAGTTTTGAATTGGATCTTTTGATTTTTAAATCAGAAAATCATAATTTGACTCATGATTCATGTGACTTCGGTCTGGACTCTTTGAAGCTACATTGCAGGGGATCCCTAACCTCTCACACTTTGTTCTCGGAGCATGATCCGAGAGGGAGTGTTTAGGAAGTGCCCTTAGGAGTATGATCTTAGGTTCTCTGAGGTGCTTTTGGGGTGCTTCTTAAATGATAACATAAAATTCTTAATTTATAAGGGTAGAAAGGGAAAATCCTTAATTTTTTTTATATTATTATTAATTGTTTCAGGATGTTTGAGATGGGTTCCAACCTCATCAGATCTCATTTGAAAAAAGTAACATCCCATCCAAAAATTTAAATTCAACAAAAATAGCAGTTTTCAGCACTCCAACAAATAGAACTACACCGAACCAAAGAGAAGTCCACTAAACCATCAAAATACACTAAATGCCACTATGCCCATTTTCCACATGCCATCTTACTTAAGGAGTAGTGACCTCCACAAATATAGGAACTAAGGAATCTCTAGATTTTACTTTGAAGGACTTGCCGCTAACATCGTGCACTCAAAACGATGGTCAAGAAAGAGCCAAAGTTATATTTTTTTTTCTAGAACAACTAAAATATTGTAGTTGGGGTCTTGGAAAGGATAATAGCATGTTTTCCCTGCGATCTCATGTTTTGGATCTAATTTTACATAAATACAATACAATTTGTGAAATTGCTACTGACAATGGTCTTGTTAGTGTTTTGCTGGATATCTTGTCTAGTTTTTACCTGGATCCATCAAAAAGTGACAGCCTTCCAGGTTTTAAGTATGTGATCCCTATGCTACTAGTTGTTGATAATTTTCTATAGTTGAAGGAAAAATTTGATTCAAAGATTATGATATTTAAACAGTCCAAGAAAAAAGATGGTGATGTTGAGAATACTGAGAATTTGGAGTCTAATCATCAAAATCATACAAAGCACATGTTGGTTGTGCCTGAAGGGTACATAACTACTGAAGGGTAGAAAAAAACTATTAACATAGTCTGCAACTTCATTCAGATGAATCTTACCTCAACTATTGTACAAGCTCTTCTCCAACTATGTGCAAGGATAAAAAGGGTGCATGTCATAGCATTGTGTTTCCTTGAAATAGGTGGATTGGTTTTTTTGCTCATCTTTCCTACTAGTTGCTTATTTTCAGGGTTTAAGAGTGTTGCATCAACTATTGTTTGTCATATTCTTGAGGATCCTCATACGCTTCAGGCATCTATGGAGTCAGAAATTTGATAAGATAATGTAGCTGATTTAAATCAAAATATAAGTGGAAGGTTGAGTCCTCATACTTTTATCTCAAACTTAGCTTTTGTTATCTCAAACTTCGCTTGGTTGAGTTGAAGGTGATTTTATGTTTGATCCATTTCATGTGATGCCTATCGAAAATGTTTTTGGGTAGAAATGACGAAAGGTAAGTACTACCTATATCTATAATATTATAGGAATGACTGATGATTATGGAACGAAATTTCAACATCCAATTCTCATTAGACCATCTACCCCATTTAGATCAGTTTTTCGTCAAGAGCAATATGTAATTTTTAAAATTTATGCTTGTTGAACATTTGCTAGATTATAAATTGTTTTTCTTGCATTAGAACTTTAGAATTCATAGTTTAAGGACATATATAATGTAATGTGTCTATGATTGCAGAGAATGATAGGGTTGTAGCAGAGACTAATATTGAAAGCACTTCATATCCATCCCATTTGGATTATATTTACTGAACACTTTGAAGTGGGCGACCAATAAATAGTTTGAGTAGTTGGGTTGATGATAGTCAGTGACTTAGAGGAAACTACAATAGAATTAGGAATTGAGGATAATTGTGTTTCTTGATTATAGAGAACTCAACTAGTTGATGACACTTGATCATATTAGGACCATGATACCACCAGATCACAGGAAAAAGGTGATGCTACTACCTCACAAGTTGCATATGTTGGTACTGTAATGATAGAAACTTTACAATCATAGGAAAATGATATACAGATAACCAAGGAATGTAATCAATCCCATATTGAAGATAATACAATATATCATCCTTTGTCGACCATTAGATACTCAAAGTTGTGTATTGATCATTGTGAGAGGACTCTGCAAGTTAGGTTCCCAAATTCTTAAAGGGTTCTAGCTCAATGGAAGAGTGCCTGCCTTACAAGCAGGAGGTTGGTGGTTCAATTCCGCCATGCCCTAATGATATTATAATATCAGTTAAAAGCAACTAAATTAGTAAGCAAAAAATAAGAGATAGGTGACTAAACAAAATGACCAAAACTCATATATAACATTACTAAAATGACTAAATTAGTGACCAAAACATGAGAGATGTGAAACTAGGCATTAAAAAGGATACAACATGTGGTGCTAATGATGAAGCCAAACATGGCATTGATATGGTAGCAAAATAATATGTTACCTTGGATGCAAAACATGACGCTACATAGGAAGCAAAATATGGTGCAACAATAGAAGCAATATTTGGTGTCATTTTGGTAGCAAAACACGATGCAAAAAAAGAAGCAAAAATTGGTGAAAATTTGGAAGCGAAAATTGGCACATATTTGGAAGTAAAACATGGTGCAAAATGGGATGCTAAATTGGTAGAAAAAATGGATGCAATATTGGATGCTAACATGGTGCTATTAAGGATGCAAATATGGCGCCAATGGGGGAATCATTTAAGAAGCAAAAGCAGACACTCACTAGGAATCAAAATAGGACATTATTTAGGAAGCAAACCTCGATGTTGTTTAGGAAGCAAAGTTGGATGCTATTCTGGAAGCAAACCTCGACGTTGTTTAGGAAGCAAAGTTGGATGCTATTCTAGAAGCAAAAAAAGAGATGCTAGTTTGGACGCCATAAATTTAGGAAGCAAAAAAAGACGTTTTTTGAGACACTTTAAGTTTTTTCTATGACGCATCCCATTTAGCCTCTAGTTTGACCACTCAATGTAAAAAAAATTACACTAAAAAGGGATGCTAAATGGGACGCTAATTCCAGGATTTGTTGTAGTGTAAGATCAAATCTTGTTGCTCAAAAATCTTAAGAAAGGAGGTGTTTCATGACTATAGGAACTTCCTCTCTAAGAATCACAGGTATAAAACAACCTAAAAAAATCTTTTCAATGGGAAGCAAGAGACTACATTAAAACCAAAGAGAATGACACCTCACATTTGGAAGTTGCAATATAATAGAAATCGTCAAGATGGTACGTATGGATCATCATATATGAATTGTTATGTATTTTTTTATTGTGTGTTGTTTACTGTAGTGGCCATAATTGATTTCTGTAATTTCTTTATAAATTATGATTCATGATGTCCGTTGTGATCATCAAGGCATTAATGGGATTCCACAAGGAATGAAAAGTTATCCTAAACAATCTAGAAGGTTGTCCTACTATGAGCACCTACAAATTGCTCATATGTTTGATACAATCCATATCGAAAAGAATGTGACTAAAACATTATGATGACTATTGGAACTAAGGACCGACAAAGAAAAAATTGTCAAATTTTGCAAAGACATTCAAGAAGGAAACCATGCAATGAAAGACGTCACTCAATTTCATAGCAACGGAGACCAAATTAATATAAACTCAATTCCATGGATGTTAATGGAGAAGCAAGTAATGTTGTAAAACAAGTCACGTGGAAGATTAAATTTCCCACTGGATTTTGTGTGAACATGAAGAATATCATAACAAAGAAAGGTGATTTTACGAGGGTGAAAGCGCATGTTTGAAAAGTCTTCACGGAGGTAATTATTATGGTTATATCCATATAATTATTGTTTTTTTTAATTCCATTGCATATTGTTGTTATTTTTTTTGTCTACTCTTTGTTTAAAAAAATTTATGGTTTGTATATTGTTACAGTATGTGCTACCTCTCTCTCTCATGGACAACTTCGACAACAATGTCAAACAAGTTATATATAATCCTAGGAAATACATGAGGTAACTAGCGATTATTTGCATGTGCTTAGTGTTTCATTAATTCATGGTATAATTTATATTTTTTTTGTGCACTAATTCATGTTATGTAATTTAATGTTTTTTTTTGTTAAATATCATTATTGGTTTATGTCACTTGTAGATGGTTGTCATCTAAAGAAATCCATAAAGAAGATATAAAGTATCAGAGGAGAGAAATTCCTCGTCTCATCTGTAAAATGAAAAAGAATCTACCTTCGACATTTTTTAATGCAGGGGAACACTACCTCATACACCAAGTCGAGGAGATTGAATTGTGTGGACCTATGCACTCAAGATCCATGTGGATGGTTGAGAGGCACTTGAAATTTATGAAGGGTTTGGTTAGACAATGAGCACATGCTGAGGGTTCTATGACAGAGGGATATATGGTATAACAAAACATGTTGTATGTTAGTGAATATCTTCATAATTTAGCGTCAAAGCTCAAATTACGTCGCATTTGTGATCTGGACTCCAATAACAATTTTGAAGCAGAGTACCTGAACGGGAAAGGTATATCGAGAAAGGTGAAAGGTAATTATTAGCTAGTGGATTTTAATTAATATAATACATTTCACTGTTGACTTTTATGTATATATATCATACATATTCTATTTTTATCTTCAATATATTGCATCAATTAAGAGCGTATACTTTGTTAAGATAATTTACATTTGTCTTGAATTTTAATTTTTATTGTCATCAAGCAGTTGGTCGAGAGTGGGATGCAATTCATTTATACATCACGAACAATATTGACTAGATGAAGGTATGGATTGAACGATGCAAACAATATGGTCATGGAATATCATGGGAAGGTGTGGCTTCATTGGTTAAAGCAGCACACCGCAATGGAGATACCAATGTTACACAAAGGGAAATCGATTTAGCATATGGTTTAAAAGATAAGTAGGAAAACATATTAATCAACCACTCTAATTTTTTTTTTGAAAATTACATATTGATGTACACGTTGTATTTTCCCTGTATGGCATAAACATGTGGTTAATCATAAATATTGAATCATTATGTAATATTTTCGTGTATGTCTTGTTCTAGGTAAAACACCATAAGGATATGGTGTGCAATGGGTGTAGATATCACTTCAAAAAGTTGGTTGAAACAAATAAAACATCAGATTTTGGGATATCTGCAGTCTTTGAGGTGACCAATGTTTCATCTAGAAGTGAAAGACATCCAAAACTCTTAGAAAATCGATACTATGGGTATCTGAAAGATATTCTTCTGTGTGACTTTAAATCCTTCAATACAATTTTGTTTGTTGTCAAATGGTACAGGTTACAATTGAATCAACATGATCCTGATAGAACTATTATTGAACATGATCATGGATTTACCATGGTAAATACAAGGTTGTTTGAGCCAAGAAAAAAGCCCTATGTTCTTCCAAGCCAATGTGAACATGTATTTTACTCTGAGGTTCTAGGTAAAGCGGGTTGGTCATTTGTTGTGAGACACGATCCAAGGTAAAGTATAACCTAGAGGAAGGTAATGAAGAGTCTCTGGAATAAGCATACAATGATGAAGATCATGATCAACATGAGTTAGATGATCATGATGATCCAAAAGAAGACATCGAATAATTAGTTGAATCAGATGATGTAGCAAACAATGCCCATGAAGATGATATCGACGATGACATGATGATCGTAACTAACTTAGATGACAATGATGATATGGCCAATCCTTACAATGTTGACTCTAGATCTGATGATACGGATGATGACTTGGATGAAAAAGATGATGAAGTCTATTGAATTGTACGAGGTATGCAATAATTTCTGTACTCTATATATTTTGATTGAATCTTGCGATATAAATATTGAATTTTATTGGTACTGAAAATTCAATAATTTAATTATAAATATTATTTTATCTTATTTGTTTTAAAAAGACTAACTAACATTAATGAGATCATATTACAGATAGGAGAAAAGGTGAGGCTAAAATAATATGTGACAAGTATCCAAATCACATACCTATAAGATCCAAGTCTTGTTATATTGTAAATAAATTACTTTTTGATATGTTGAATTTATAAATATTTGACTATTATTATATAATTTGATTTGCAAAAGAAATTAATTTCATCAAACTAAAGATACAAATAATAATTCATTTTGATTTAGATCATCATTTTGGATTTGCAGATATGTGATTCCAATAGATGTTACAGTGGGACAGTTTGTACATATGATATGCAAGAGAATAAATGTAGGTTCGGAGAAAGAAATATTTATT
>LPNX010792336.1:914181-996681 GCA_001517045.1 Pseudotsuga menziesii | reverse complement strand
TCATCATCATCATCATCTTCATCATTATCTTCGTCACCATCCTATTCCTCGTCAACATATTCATCAACATAAACTTCATCATCATCATCATCATCGTCATCGTCTTCATCACCATCTTCATCGTCATCATCATAATCATCATCATCATCTTTGTCATCACCTTCTTCCTCGTCAACATCTTCATCATCATCAACTTCATCATCATCATCGTCGTCGCCGTCATCACCATCTTCTTCATCATCATCATCATCGTCGTCGTCGTCGTTGTCATGACAATGTTTTGTTTGTGAGGGTTTGATGATGAACTTCATTCATGTGTCACATGGATCATTTTCCTTAAGGGGTGCCCCAGTATTCTTGGTTTGATTTTCCATATTGATCACAAGTACTTGGTTTTTTATACATATTGACGTGGTGTTTAGAGGCTCTTACATGAGAGTTTTCTAGGCTTATGAGGCTAATTCGGTACCTTGATGACACAGACATATGCAATCAATACTAGTGGAGCGCTCTTGCATTTGTGGCTTGATATAGCTTCTTGATGGCATGAAGTAACATTTTGGGTTGAGCACTCTAACCTATTTTTCATAACCTGATGACATGTATGGTTTATATTAGATTTTCCATAAAGTGACTTTTCCCTAGCACATTTTTTATGATTGTTTCATTCATTAAGGTACCATGCTTAACTCTTGAGGAATTTTGGATGTTCTTTCTAGTAGTAGAGCATGGTTTATATGCGATAATGTGCACGTACTTTCAAAAATTCCAACCAAATCCAATTCCTTCATGAGAAAAATCGTAGACTTGGATACCAACCAAAGCCAATGCCTTCATGAGAAAAATCGGTTGGCACATATAGAAACTAGTATGAGTCTTCCTAAATATTGCATATCCAGAACATAAATGCAATTCCTTCAACACACATGGTATCGAGTGTTCTCACAATGATATGTTTTCATCTCTCACAAGGGTATGTTGTCATCTCTAGTGTATTTCTAATTTTAGACACTTAATTTTTAGAAGTGTTACTTTTAGACACTTTTTAAGAAATGTTACTTTTAGACAATGTTATTTTATATTATTGGTCGAATTTTTTATTTTTTATTTTTGACGAATTTATGTTGAATGTGGACCTAAATGTAAATCTATTACCATTAAAGCTTTTAAATAGACTAGGTTATATTTTTATTTCAACATTTGAAAGCTTCTACAATTACCCTCTACAATTTTTATTTCTCCACGATTTTTGTATTGGGCGTTGCATCTGATTTCTCCTACACAGCTTCATGGGTGTATGTGATTTCTGTTCATGATGTTCATAGGGTTTTCTGCAATTTCTCTTCATGGATTATCTACGATATCTCTTCATGGGATATTAACAGATTGACTGCACCTTCTGTCGGGTTCCTGCTGAAAAAAATCAAGAGCAGCAATGTCTTCGGTATGTGGTCGTTTAAGGTCAATTTGTAACTAGGTTTATAAAAAATAAGAGGTTAAATTGTTTCTAATTTTCATTCAACTTGGACTAAGACAACTAGGTAGGGACTGACACTATAGAGATAGGAAGCTTATGGATTCCCCTATTATTTCTTAACGTAAATGTCTCTATGTGATAGCGATATAGTACATTGGATTGGATTAGTCCCATTCCCTTAAACCTCGGTAAAGAAATCAACAAGACCCTCCCTCAGGTTAACTACATGAAAGGGAAAGAAAAAAATAATACATTTTATTGGTGGGGGTATAATTGAACCCATCTAAATGATTTTTTGACTATGGCAAGCCTCTCCCTTTAGTCAATAATGCTTCGCTTCCAAATGGGAAAGGTTTCGAAATCTGGACCAACCTTTTGAACAAACGATGGAGATTCGGGTTGCTTAGTCTAGATGTATGGGGTGCTAAGGATATAACCTAAACTGTACATGGAATTGCCGGTATCTTATATATATAGGTGTATTTAAGGAATTTAGTGCATACCCTACCCAAACCCTATTTTATTTTCTATAGATAGAATCTATTTCCATATCCAGATTACTTACCAAAGAAAAGCCTGTGGTTTTTAGGAATTATGAGTTTTCTTTACTATTCAAACGGAATTCTGAGATGAATGTTCAGTATGTGTCTATGGCCACCTTTTTTGTCATGGAAAAACCCCAATCAAGTTGTCACTTTCCTGGAAAAATATTCTCTCTTCCTCGCCCAGCTAGAATTAGTCTTCAACTGAAGTAGTATGTTGATACAGACTTCCATAAATGTTCCTGTGAGTTGTGAGTACCTTAGCAGATTTTTTGAGCCACAGTGTATGCCCTAGAATGAGCTTGGATGAACAGTGAGTGACCCTGGAATGGTTACCATGAATTTTTAACCCCAATCAGAGTTTCCTAGGTTTGTAACTGCCCTAATTCAAGGAAGCTGAGAGTTGCAATACTATTTTCAATTTGGCTTGAAATATATCTCATTCTAGATACAATTACCTCCAGGATTGGACCACCCTCTCCTCCAATTAAATGAATTTCATCCACAATGAAAAGGATGACTTACTGAACCAGTTTGTGTTGCTTCCATCCTTCTCTACACACTTGCTAATACCACAATCTAAGGACGCAACAAAATACACCACTCAGACTTCTATGTGTTAAATAATAATCAAGAACTGGTTTATATTAAGGTAGCTTGATATTTTTCCTTCTCAATTTATGATACAAGGAAGTATGCCCATCAATGGTATCACTGATAGAATCCACAAGAAAATTATTTGATTTCCCCTCTTCTTTCAGTCTTGGAAAACACTGAAAAGAAATCCCGCCATAGTCCAAGAACTCTTGATCCTGGCCTTCAATGAAAATAGGTAGTTGTTGCAGTGGATCCAAATGGCGCGGTTGCATATGCCTCCCATCCATATCTTTTGGATTAGTCACAACTCTATAGAATTTTTTTTTTCATCAACAATAGAACAGTCAGCTCTTTGCACACTACCTGTCGTATCTAATAATTTCTTTTGATACCTCTTCGCTTGGGGAGAATTATTACTGAATACTAACTTAAGTTCACTATTTTGATTCTCCAATTCTTGGTAAGAATTTATATTGCAACATTCAAAAGATTTTATAGGTGGAGTATTTAGCTCTGAATATTTCTGATTGGATTTGGAACCTTCTAAAACATCTTGCTATGTTCATTACCATCGCAAATGTAAACTCCTGCATTCATATCAAGATATAGTCCATTAGAGTTTCCTTGCTCATCAACAATTCTTTAACATACTGTTGCAGAACCATCATTTATAGAAACCCTTCCTATAAAGACTTTTTTAGTGTTACCAGCTTGTGGTTCACCTCGAACTGGCTCTTCTGATATAGAAAATGCATCAAGGCATGATTTTCCTTTTGGCTCTTCTTTCTCACCTCAAAAAATACATTTAGGGGTCCTTATTGCTCAATGTGTTGATAATATATTGCTATATCTAATAGGCAAACCCTATAGAACTTAATAAATGGATTTCTTTCCACCTGTCTTACATATAGAAGAAGACATTGGAAACCTTAAATTTCATGAAAAATTACCAAATCCAATCCTGTGGAAAATGACTTAATGAACTAGGAAATTTCAAGGTATTTTAATTCAAGGAATGACCAACAACCTCTATATTTTTCTAGGAGATATTCTCCTGTAACATCCATTCCTTCTAGCACTTGGTGTCCCCCCTATTCTTGCTTTGCAGATAACAATCCTTCATAATGAACTAAAGAGGTATCAATTTATGTAGAAGATAATCACAATGGAGAAGTTGGTGTTGGGGATGCAAGTGTACATGAAAGGCACTAGAACAATGTATATTTCCCCTTTTTTTATGGGAACACTTACAACTGCATCATCAAATCGTCGAGTGAGAATAGTAACTCCAAGTTGCTCATAAAAAATAAAAATATAAACTATCACTAAATTGTTGAAAATTAAAGCTTGTTCTTCTATGAACACAATTATATCTAAATAACAAAGTAAAATGCACCTTTTCATACTCAGAAATTGAAAAAATGTACTTTTGTGGATCTTGTACAGCTTTCCTGCCACTCTCTTCATTAAATATTTTCAAAGGAGGTTGGATCTCAAAGAGATCAACTTTCCCCACTTTCCCATTAATTGGGTCACTCGAAACGCATTTTACAGTTTACTCCATTCTTTTATGTTTTGAGTGTCATTGGTGGTGTTTCTTTTGAATTTTGGATTTAATCCATTTAGCTTTAAAGACCCTTCTCCTGTTGAGCCTATAATAATAATGCCCCTACCACTAAATAATATTGCTTTTTCCATTTAAATATATATTAAATATTATAATAAACTAGTCATTTATTTTTAACTATACATTTAAGCAATAATTTGACATGTCATTAATCATTAAATACTAAACCAATAAAAATGTGTTACAACAATCTGGGCTCTAACAGTGAACTCAATATTTTTTACTACATATTGTTTACATCAATAAATGAATTGCACTCATTGTTAAAAATAGTGGAATTGTTTGTTTCGTCTTTTGTCATTGATAAGAATAAAGGAGGATAAATGTTTTTATTATTATCAAAAGAGTGGAAACCTACATCCCTGTAGGCTGAGTTATAGGGTTGTAGGATGCCACATGCAACCTACAACCCTATAACTCATCCTACATGGCCCTTGTAGGTTGCATGTGGCATCCTACAACCATGTAACTCAGCCTATATGGTTGTAGATTGTGGGGAGGCTTGTAGGAGGCATGTGGAAACCTATAACCCTCAGCCTACAAGGTTGTAGGCTGTCATGTACGCTACATGTGGCAGCCTACAGCCCTTTAGGTTATGTGGCAGCCTACATAGTTTAATTTTCAATTTTTGGAGTGTTTGGGGTAATATTTGATATGGGGCAACAAGACTGCTTAAAGGTAATGATTAAACTAGTCATCAACAGTCTCATAAATCTATATATCCAAACAATTATAGAAGACTATAATTGTTGTGTTTTTATTGAAATTGGTATGCCTATGATTATGATATTATATTTGGCTAATCTTTATGGTTCTGGTCAAATACAAATCCATATACTACAATTAGTGTGGAATCAGATTGAAAAAATATGCATTCATCAAATATTCATACTATATATAGACAAAAATTTGTATGGCTTATATATAAAGTTCAAAAATACTTTGTCAATCATAAATAGCATGCAACTCCTTGTCCTAACCACATACACTAAAAATGCATTAGAAAAGAGAATGTCCATCTTATTGGAAAACCCCTATTTTTTACAAATGTATTGCTTTGGTATTTTGTAGAAATTGCTTGAAAGAATCTCATTGCTAAAGTGCTGAACATAGCCATTCTAAAAATTAGCAATGGAACATCACACTCTAGAATTCATTGAATCTATCAATTGATGATTCTAATATTTGTAAACATGCCTGAACAATTGTCATTTGGAAACGTTAGAAAAGACTCCATAGTTATCATTATTTTCACTTTCCCTTTAGGGTTAGGCACAAGCTATGAAATCTCCATAATGGGTAGATTTTGTTGAGGTAGCCAATCCCAGAGGGCGCAGCATAGTCAATTGGACTTGGATGAGATCCTCACAATGACAACTACCTAAGTATGCATTAATATTCGATAGTAATCATAGACACTAGTTAGATGCCATGGTTCTTTATCTATTGTAGTCAACTTGAGGAAGGTTTACACTTGCCAACCTGCCTCTGAGCTCCTTTGTAAGGAGTGAAACAAGGCCTCTTTATTGTATATAATCTCATTATAAAAACATGTTACTTTCGAGGATAGTTATAACCTTATTGTTTTTCTCTTTTTTCTGTTGCAACTTTCTTTTATTCAGGATCTTTATACTATTGTATAAAAGGTCAATAACTAGATGATGCTCACCTGGGTAAATAATAGGTCTAGTGCATTATGCAACCCAAATGTTTCTATTGTATATTTGTTTCTTTGTGATGTGCTTGCTAGTAGCAATAACATGTGTATTTTCATGATGTTTGGCTACTTATGTACTCTCATTTAGATCATTATGTTGTGACACTATTGTGTTTGTGAGGGTTTGATGATGAACTTCATTCATGTGTCACATGGATCATTTTCCTTAAGGGATGCCCCAGTATTCTTGGTTTGATTTGTCATATTGAACACAAGTACTTGGTTTTTTTTACATATTTATGTGGTGTATGGAGGCTCTTACATGACAATGTTATAGGATTTTGAGGCTAATTCGATACCTTGATGACAAAGACATATACAATCAAGAATAGTGGAGCACTCTTGCATTTTTGGCTTGATATATCTTCTTAATGGCATGAACTAACATTTTGGGTTGAGCACTCTAACCTATTTGTTATAACTTGATGACATGGATGGTTTATGTCATGGATAAAATTTTGGTTTGAGCCCTTTAATTTATTTGTCATAACTGTATACTTTTTCTACTATTTCCCAAACTTATGATGTCAACTTCCAGAAAATTCTTTGCGTGCTACTCATACTTCTTTTGTCTACCTGAAGTTTCAACAGAGGCTTCCTGAAACTCTAATTGCTTCCTTGGAGCAGATATAGGGATTCTCGAGATAGAATCAGACTTCCCGTGAGTGTGAGGTTTTTCCCGAAGTGGCTTCCCTGGTAATCTGTGTAATGCACAGACCAAATATGTGTTGCATGTAAGCTGATATACGGTTTCCTGTAATAATGATTAGGCTTCTTGAGAATGGATATGAGCTCCCAATGGTAATGTTTATCCTACCCAAATATAACACAGGCTACCTGGATCTTCTCCTAATAGTTCAGAATGGTACGATGCTTTCCTGTGACTATTATAATCCTACCCGTGGTTGTCTGAACCAATAATAGTCTTCCCATGGCTGTCTATGGACAGATTAGGTGCCTCCCTTGAGAACATTGTTTGCCAAACAATGTTTATGCTATTAGTGTATGCTCTGTCTACTTGGAGATGGAGATATTGATGCTAGAAGTGTACATGAGGCTGTCGTGAGGGTTTAGGGTCATGCCCTATCTCGTTAGGAATTTCTATGGATATTGTGAGTGTTTAGGATGAATCCCTAGTTTCTACTCATTCTTTCCATGGATAATTCAATGAGTGGATGAGTGAGATATTTATCAAATTTAATGTACTAGGCCCTTAGGGCTTTGTTTAAATTGTAAAGATCATTTGCAAACCTACACACTATATGTTATTTATGTGCATCTTGGAATCTTTGTAGCTAAAGCATGATACACATGCACCTCCTCCTAAATATACATCAAGGTAGGCATTCTTTACATCCATCTGATAACATTTCTAGGAAAGCTAAGCTACAATGGCTAGATCCGATCTAATTGTGACCAGCTTTGTTGTAATGAGATCCGTAAACTAGGTCTTTAATAGTTTTGGTGAGGAAACTAAATACAATAAAAAAGATAAACCTACAAAATTTGACAAAAACATAGTTTGTATTTTGAGATAAATTGGTTGAAGCATTTTCTATGGAAACACTTGATATCTATCTCATGTTACAAGACTATGTGATGTATTGTTATACTAGGGAAATATTGGTATTCTTAAAGATAATTATATCACTATGATGTCATGCTTATAAGTCTATCAAACCTTTTTCTCAACAGATTGATGTCACTAAGATGCAATGTTGATAAATCCTCAAGATAATGATATCAATTCATTGGTTATCTGACCTCTATGAAGGAGACTTCATCGGATTTATGACAGCTATGTAGTGAAATTTGTCGCCGGATATCCATTGAATCCGACATATATGCTATACTATAGATGAATTCAATTTGTGGGTTATATGACTTTAGGCATGTATACAGGGAGCACAATATGAGTGCAGACCATTTATCTAAGAAAGCACTAAATATGAAGGTTGGCCTCCTCTCCTTCTCGTAACGTTTAGAAGGAGAAATCATTGAGGAAGGCATGATACAAATCTTTTAAGAGATTTTTGATTTATGTGGCATGTTCTTTTTGGCTCTTTTGAGTATTGGATACATTAGCACCTTTCTTGTTTTAGTTTGGGATATAGATTTTATTTTCATCCCCGAGGGGTGTGTTTTATCCACCCTCGAAGGCTCCTTGGATAAGTTGTTTGGGCTCCTTATGTTCTCCTTGTGGTATTGCTACTTCAATCATCTTCGGATTAAAGTCTTATTAACCCAAAATCCCTTAAATTTTATAAACCCTATTCAATAGAGAATAACTTATTCTAGAAACAAAGAGGAGTTGATTAAGGTATTCCAATTTAGACTTATATAGTCTTGCACATGTTTAAATGCATGCTTATTAGCTTAATTATTATATGGTCTTATAAAATTTTAATATATGATGATTTCTACAAGCCTTGGAAAATGAAATCCAACTCATGGTGGATGCATATTAAATCATCACCAAAAGAGCGTATGGTAGTTTATTTATTCATTTATTCAGAGAGGACATATCTTCATTTCTCTCAATCTATTCATATTTAATCCATTGACTATCACTACACTCATGCTACTCTTCCTCAGTGATAAAGTAAAATAAAATGTAAATATACTTATATTACATGATGCTTCCTCCTATCATAATGAAACAAACATGTTTGTGTCCTTCCACAATCAAACACTATTACAATGTAGTGTGGTTGACTTACAACTCTAAAAGAAGAAAAAAACATTGGTTGAGATGCAAAATGTGAGGAATATCTATTCCACCAAAATTGATCAAGACTCGCACCTACCTTAATCCAGTTCAAAAAATATGCTTGCACATGAGATACAATCACCACCACTTAACCATTGAACCAAGACATCATACAAAATTGTACATAATTATTGACCTTATTATTATTTTATCTAATTTCCACCAAACTTCATGTTCATACTATACTCGATATTGGATCACTAAAAATGTAGACATCTCTTAAAACTGAAATTCTCTAATTTTATACTTTGGGTTGAACAAGTTTCGTTGGATTTGAAACTAGAATCCCATGCACAACTCTCCAATGGGTATCCAAATATAATTTTAGATTTAAAGGAAGATAACATATCTAAAATCGAAAATTTTCCAAAATTGTGAATCTTGAAATTATGAAGGTACCTAATGAGAGAACTCAATAGTAAGTCTCTAAAGTGTTCATTATGCATTTTTTAGTAAAATTGATCAAGTTTATAAATACAAAATTTCTAAATATAGCAAGATCAAGACTCCAAATATTCCCATCTGATTTTCCTCATCCTCCCATGCATCCTCCAAAATCTAAATGACAATTTGATGCATGGGAAAAATGTTGAGAAAAGGTTTGGGAGCCCAAACTAAAAACTTAGTAAAAAATAGATATCTAGAACCTCACATCAAAAATTTTCCAAACAAATATACAATGCAACTCTAAAACAAAATATGGTGGAAACGAGTATTTGCAAAAATGTACCCATGTGACCCACTTCTTGCTCATCAAGAAATATGCATGTTAATAAGGGGGAGAAGACAACTCAACCAATCTAGAAATATTGGAGCCTATTGAAAACAATAATGAACAGACTACCAACATATCAGGGGGAGAAACTAAACTACATGCAAGTGGGAGAGTATTCAAGCATCCAATTTGTTTTTTCTTAGTCGTTATGCAGTCTTTAGTTGACATGTATTTGACCCTTTGTCATTAATGTCAAAGGGGGAGAGAAATTGAAGATGGGAAGATTGTTTCCATCAATGACAAAGGGGGAGTTTGTTGAATATGGTTGTCATTGATGACAAGCTATTACTGACAAAGGTTGAAGTGATGACATAGAAAGAAAACAAAGTACAATGACATGGCATGGCATCAAGAACCCTAGATGTGGGAATTGGAGCCATTGGAACACCTAATGAGCCAAATGACCCATTCTATGGTCATTTTTGTCTTAATGGGGTTATGAGTCCTCTTACCCTCACTTGTGGAAGCCCTAATATTCCACACATAATGAGAAGCCCTTGCTTGGGCCTTTGCTTTGAAAAGGACTTTGAAGATACCTTAAATCTCTTGTCTAAAATAATCCTTGCTTAATGGAGTACGTGGAACCTATGATGCACAATCGATACCCTCAATTATCATTGTTGTGGTAAGATAGCTAGTAGGATGTTGGTGAATTTGTTCTAGTATACCACTTTATGATATGCTTATTTGAAGCTCCTTACACCTTGTAACATGTTTTTTTGTTGGATCTAAGAAAAGACAAAGATTAGTATTGGAATATAAGTAGGTGATTTTGATTCAGTAGGTGTTGAATTACCTCACGGTTGTAGCTGATTGAACAATTATAAAAGATTAAAAAACTATATCTTCTGTCTCTTACATGGTGTTGTTGATAATGTGTTTTACTTTTGGTATTGGTTGGAGGTATTTTTAACATGATGGTATTTTTCTCTTATTTGCCAAGTTTTTTTCGGCCATGGTGCAAGTGGAAAAAAATAGGTATTTGTCATACCTTTCTTCCTCAAGAAAGGGGAGTTTAGGAAGGCTAAAGGAAA
Organism: Pseudotsuga menziesii; assembly: GCA_001517045.1. Classification (NCBI taxonomy): domain Eukaryota; kingdom Viridiplantae; phylum Streptophyta; class Pinopsida; order Pinales; family Pinaceae; genus Pseudotsuga; species Pseudotsuga menziesii. The sequence continues at coordinate 986,142 of LPNX010792336.1, read as the reverse complement.
GTGAGACATCCAGTAGGTTTATAAGGGAAATATCAACTAGATGTCAGAAGATCAAAAGAAAATTCAATAAATGCATGGAATTTTTTCTCGTAGGAGGAAGGTCACGTTCATATGATGATGAGACAATAGGAGACATCGAAGTGACCTTAAGGTACAAACATCTAATGAAACAATGGGTACCTAGGGATATTCCTCAAGTCAACACATATTTTTGTGTGAATGAGAGGATATATAAAGTTGCATCATTGTCATTACATGGATTGGGGTTGTTTTGCATGGATCGCATAAAGGTGTGTTACAGCAGATGTACAAAATTGATTGAGTATGTTGGACCCTCTTACAAAAATAAATATTGGATGTGACTGGTCCAATATACATGGAGTATGCATAGATATGGGTTTTCGGCCAATTATTTACAACTCAGAGACAAAGATCAAAATAGAGCAACATTGTACATTGACGGAAGGCCAAAGACAACTGAGAATATTCTGGGATTTATAAACAGTACTCAACCAAGGTCTACACTTAAGCAACCCAACTTCATATTTGAGGGGAATGAAGGAAACCGTGTATTTGTATGTGCCATTAAATGAATAGTTGCAGGGGAAGAGCTGATTGTTAATTACAATTTGAATCAAGTAGATACAAACACGGTTACTATGGATGTGGTACATCCAACAATTTACCCAGCCTTTTTTTAATTATTTTAACATCTTTATGATCTTTTGTTAGTAGATAGTTCTAATTTTTTATTAAATTTTCTATGTTTACATTGCAGGGAGATGATCGGGGGCACATAACCCCACCAGCTGGTTAGAGGAGTGCACCGAGGTATTTTTTAAGGATTCTATTATTATAGTAAAGTATAGTATTCTAACCTATTGTTCTCGATTGAAAATACATGTTTATAGATAAGTAGGTGAATATTATGATAAAAAACATCTTTTATGTAAATATAGGCAATATTAGACACCAAATAGCGAATTTATTTTTTGAAAAAAACCCCAAAAATAGCAATTGGCGAAATTTCGCCATTAAAAATTACCCTGGAGTACACCATCCTTGAGGCAACAAGTATACATCAAAATGCTATGTTATTAAATCTTTTTAGTTAGTATTTTGGTTTCCTTAGATAATTGTTTCTATGTTTTTGATGTAGAGTTATGTCAAGGGCACCTCCCTCATAGTATATGTTACCAGACCTTCCTCAAGGTGACAGGTATACATCGATCTTTTTGTAAAAAATTAATATTTACAAAAAAATTTGTTGTTATGTTTCTTCAATAGTATATTCATTCGGTTTATATAATCATATCTATATTTGATGCAGAGTGTTGATCGGGGAAGCAACCCAGCTATTGATTAGATTACAATAACCTCGGGGCAACAAGTAAACCTGAATGTAATTCTACAATTTAAATACTTCAAAATTGTACAAATATATAAAATGTAGCATAATGTTTATTTTGTTATGTATTTTTTCGTTTGTATAATTGCTTTCATTATGATAATGTTGTCTCCTTTTTTTGCAAGTGGATGATTGGGGAAAGTCCCCAACTGTTGATCAGACCACACCATCATGGAGGAATTAGGTAAACCTAGATGTAATTCTAGGAATCAATCATGATAGATATGTTTTGTTAATATAATTTTTTGCTCAGATTATTGCTTCAACACGTAAGTAATGTTTTATATATTTTTGTTGTAGACCAATGATTTGGTTTATGAAACATCAACATGACAATCCATGTATTTGGATGTGAATAATTTTTTGAATGAAGTTGACATTGGTTCTTCTCTAGACCCGGTTAAGGTGATAGAGAAGGCCTTGAAAAAAATTAATGCAGATATGCTCCGTCTGCTTCTCATTATTCCGCAGACAGACGAGATCAAAGCAAATGTTGAAGTGTTTTCAAAGAGATATCAGGCCTTGAAAGTAAGTTGTAGAATCTTGAATCATTATATCAATCTGTTTAGAGCTTTATAATTTTTATTTTTATATGATAGTGAACTTATAATTGAATGGTTTTTATTTACAGGATTTTCTACAAACACGCACTGGTGGTGAAGGCAGTCTTGGGCCTAGTGAGAACACGACTCCACATACACCACATACTACACCCTTGTTGTTGGATGAAAAATCTAAAACATGTTCTATGACACCCTAGAGGCCATCAGAGAGTGCAACCACTGTTAACCGATGCACACCAGATCGTGCAGAAGAAGGGGTGGATGCACAGCCGTATAGTAATGTTGATGTTGAAGCACCCTTTTGTGGATCTTCCTATGTCACTAGCACTGTTTCAATAGAGACAACATTTTTGGTGAACTAGGAACTCATTCCAATAAATATAGAGAATATTCCAGGTAATTATACATTTTTTAATTTAATTATTATAATTTGATTTTAATATACCGATAAAACCTTTTTTTAACTAATGATGGCATGATTGCTTTGCAAGAAATGATGTTTTTTATAAAAATATAAATGATTTGACCTTGGATATCTTCGATCCCACCATCCACACAAGGTGGGTCATACAGACAAAAATATTAAAGGATGAGCTCACTAATTGGTTGGTTGGCCTATTCGGCAAATATACCTTCGATACAACAAAGGTCCTAAAGAAGGTTGGACAACATATGAAGATTATCCGAGACCAATATAGGGTTTACCTAGAAAGGATCCCTAGGTATAAGCACCCTCTGATGATTCCATTAAGGGAATGGAAATCCCTAGTGGAAGATGGAAAAAAGACGGCTCTGAGAAAAGCAGGAAAGATACCACCAAGCACAGGGAGGTATGCAATACTTTCTACAATGTAATGGTAACCATTATTATTATTAATTTTTATATCTAATTTCAAACATATAACATAATTCAACACTGGATTAGGTTTTCAGACACATCAAAGGCCACAAAGACGAGACTGGAAAAAATTGGTCAGCAAAAGCTTGTTCCTGGTGGTTATTAGAATTTGGAAACACGAATTGTAAGTATCGAAAGCCTAATAATGCATCCAAATAATAAATTGAAAACTATTTTCATTTTAATCTGGCGTAAAATGTGAAATTAATGATGTTATGCTAATATGCAAGCTGACTAATTCAAAAAAGTTCCCACTCAGGAAGACTTGAAGCTTGGCTTCCAACATGGCTTTGAAGTTGTTGTTGATCCATCTAGTGCACAGGTATATAAAATCTATATAGTTTAATGAAAATTTATTAATGGGCACGAAATATATTCATTATAAACAATTAACATAAAATATTTATTTTGTTTTGAAAAGGAAACAATTGATCCCCTTAATGTCGATTATGGACAACAACCAATTAAATATCGTGCTTCGATTCCTGGTAATGAATGTATTCATATGCTACAATTTTTTATATATAATTTCATATGGTGAACATTAATTGTACCTCTCAATATTGCAACTGCAAGGCATGTAGATGTTTATATTTTACAGGTTGAGCCTGGACAGGAAAATGAAGAACACGATGTTCCCACACCAGGTAAAAAAACATCTTTGTAATGTTTTTTAAATGAAATACTTGTAATTATAAAAACAAAAATAAATTAATCAAACATTTTCACATTATTGCAGTAATTTCGAGCCCCTTTCCGCAAGATCCACGTGGCGAGCAGTCTACTAGGGAGACATCAGAACAAGTGGATGAAGCACTAGGAACCAAAGGACAAATTCTAGAAGATGTGCTTCTTGCTCATTTTGTAAAGAGAATAAAAGTGAAAAGGAAATGACTGAAGAAATTTTGAGTAGTTCTTTTTTATACTACAATGTCGTGCATGGTTTTTTCCTCTATTTAATGAATGGGTGGTTTAGTGTATTCTTTAATGAATGGTTTTATCGGCTATTGAGTGAATGAATGGTTTAATGATTAATGCTTTAATGAATTTTTTTTCAGCTATTGAATGAATGAATTTGCACTAAATTTTTATTTGCAAGTAGATGCATTGGGTTTGGGGAATTGAGAGTGATGTGAGGGGGAGGAGGGGCCATAAGAACTTCCACCTTCACGTGGTTGGACCTATTCAGTAGAGAATATTAAATAATTCTCGAAATAGAGAGGAGCTCAATGAATGGTAAGGAATTATACATTTCTCGCATTTATTTATATAATTGTAGTGTTTAAATTTTACTATTTCTATTTCACTCATCCATTGGAAATTTTTACAGATAGCCTTGGGACACATTTTCATATTTCAGAGGCAAAATTGGCATTTTGATGTGATCGAGGGCCTTATATACTTAGTGTTGTGGTTATCCTTGTTTCCTCAAGTGATCTCTTATTACCAGTTATTTTATTTGAATATTATTGTAATTTACATTGTTAAGTTAAAAATGTTCATCAAACATAAAATGTTCATTATTAATGTTGTTTTATTCATTGAGAGAAACTACTCAAACTGTATTTTTTTAGCTTCATTTTGTTATTTTCGTAAACATGCAAATATTTTTTGATGGGTCTTAACATGGAATTATTACAACAGGAAAATATTTGTAGTATGTTGAAATATGTTTTGAAAGGTAAAGAAAAAGAAGATAGTATCAAGCTCCACAAATCAAGGAAAGTTGTATCAATAAATCGTAAGTATCGGCAACATATTCCTAATTCTCATACCTATTTTGTTTCTGTTTATTTGATTTGTATTTCATACTTGGTGAATTTGGACCATTCTTTGTTCCCTATTGTTTTTCCTTGCCTGAATTTCTAATAGAAATGATCAAATATGCTTAGAAGTCCAAAAACATGGACAACATGTTTTGTTGGTTGAAAATGTTAGGTATCGTTTTCTTAGTTTTGAATGATTTTCATCGTAACACAATCGTTCTCTACATAATAGATACGTTTTTCATATCTAACTAGATTGCAGATACAAACCTAGGGTTTTCCAAGATTGTAAATCACTTGTGATATTACATCAAATTTTAAAAAGTCTATGCACAAGTTAGGAAATATTTAGATGAGGTCCGCAACTACTTGCAACATTCATGTGGTTATTCTTGTTGTCAAGGTTATTGATGTTTAAACCCACGTCAAAGTTTACGACTCAAACATAAATCCATTAAGAACCCAATTTTCATCTTAGAGGGAAAATGTGCTGATGGAAATTAAATAATTAAAAAAGAAAAGATGACAGAGGACAATAGAAAATATAAGATAAATGAAGGGAAAACAAACAAGATAAAATAAGAAGTATATACTGCTAGGCTTATAAAGAAGTTACAGCCTCTCCAATCAATTCTATGCTTACATGGGCAAAGATATTTTGGAAAATTGTTGTATTGATATTGACACAATTGTTATATTGAATTTGTAAGTCCCCTATTAGATAAACATAAATGATATGAACATAAAATAAAACAACCTAGATCTATAAAATAGTGATATAAGTTCCCATGTAAGGGTTATCAGGGTATCAAAACCCTGGAGATAACCAACCACAATATGAATGCATGCAAATATCAATAGAAAAACACAACATTTTTTTCCATTTAACCATCGAACATTCTCAAAGGAAGGCTAAAACACACTCACTGAAACCGAAGAAAACAACAAAATCACAACCTTAACACACCATTCACATCCATATACAACATAATTTGTTTCTAAACCATTGACCAATATGAATACCATTAAAACAAAATAAAATTTCACTGAATTAACCACATATAAAATTCGATGCATGAGAACCAAACCATCATTACCATGTAATACAACAATGCACAATAAGTTTGCATGCATATGTTCTCAAATTGTTACAGATTCGGATCTAACGGTTCACAAGGTATTACAACCTCGAAGAACAAATCTAACCCTAATGAACTAATTTAAAGATTGAACAGTCCCCATGGAAGGCCCAAGTTCAGCATATTTCCATTTAACCATTATATGGTGTTCGAGTAGAGAAACTAAACATAACTTAACCAAAATAACCACAAGAAAAATTCCATGCATGAGAAATGAACCGAGTATCCAGAAACAACACCATTAATACCATTAACATGGTGATAAAAAACCACGTTTACAATAATGTAGGTCGATACAAATCCATTACCACAAATGGAGTAGAACCCACAACCCAAAAAGGTACAACCAAAGCAAAACCTAAACAACCATTAAAATTTCTCAATTGATTCTTAACACCAACCCTAGAACAACTCCACAATGCATAGAGCAACCAAGTCCATCCACAATAGAGTTAATGTGTAAAAAAAAATAGAGGAGAAGCTGGTAGGAGTCGAGTTCCTACTATTATAAAACATGAATAGTGTCGCAACCACCTCTGTATCCATCTGCACAACTCCACACACCTGTATTCACCTCCAATGTGACCTGCATAAACAGAGGGGAAGTAAAAAAACCAAGTCTTTGTGGAAAAAGCCAACAAGAACACAAAATATATTAATGTTACATCCCACGGCATGTTCAACAGCTAGTGGCCGGTAGCATATTCAATCCCAAACATCTACAAACACAGGATCACACTAACCCAGAAATGTGCAAGTTAAAACTAGTAAAGGAAACCACACCGCCATGCAAATCACCCACATGGTGTCGCAAATGACCAATGAAGAACCATTTGATAAAACAACATAGAGCAGCTTCAGTAACCAACATGACTAGTCATTCAACCCACACATCACAAATACATAATCATAATATGGGGAGTTGCAGGAACCAGGTGCACCACCATCAGGGGGAGCAAATGGTCATGCACCATCCCCATACAAGAATGAACGAAGTCTTGGGAAGAGGATGGGAGAAAGGGTGAAAAGGGTGGTAGTTGTGATCATTAAAAGCACAAAAATATATTGCATGGTAAGGCACACATGTCGTTGTCATGTGGTGGTCTTTCGAGTTCTAACGTTCCCTCCATGTGTCCGACATAGGTGGAAAAGAGGAAGGCACGCCACTATTGGCGTCCCTATCCTAGATATTCTACTCAAAACCTTCTAAATATATATGGTTCCACCTTATATTATTTTCTCCACATGTAAATACAAAGTTTTAGGAAAAGTGCATACCTTCCCTCTATTTGATGTTAAGGCTCCAACCAAAGTTATATCCTCTTTTTTCTGATGGCCTTATAAATGTGCAAAGCTCCACCTACCCTGCTTGCAAGGCTCTAGGCATAAACTCTCATTGTAATTTTACTGCCCTCCTTTCCTAATTAAATCCTTGATTTCGAGCCCTACTTGGAATTATGCTTGGTATTTACATTACCTTGGTTTTCACGTCAAGGTTCGAGGTTCCATACAAGAATTTCGGAAAAAACTTTGCATGGAATTTATATTGCCACTTCTATGATACTACAATGTTAGAGTTACACTATCTTATTTATCATGTCACATCGATGTCACAAATGGTTCCTTTCACTTCAAATCAAAGTTTGTGTCATGTTACATGGTGTTCAATATCCAACCCGGAAGGTTATGCTCCCCATTATGTCATCTTGTGAGGCTACATTGTGTTTCCATTTGGGTTTACATTTATATGCTTGCTATTTTTCTTTTAGTATTAATTTCACTTTCTGTATTGTTAGTTTTAAATGGGAAATGTGTTATGCACTCACCTTGTGCTATTGTTGCATCTTGTCTTCTCAAATCCCATTGACTTTCTTTGGCCATTTGTGAACATGAATATAATTTCAATTGAAATTTTTATATTGATGCTAAAACCTATGAGATAATTTTTTTCAGCATCATATTTTAATATACTATCCTAGAAGACATTTGCTTTGTGTTTTGCATACAACAAGTCAAGGTAAAGGTTTGAATTTGAGATGACCTATTGATTCCCTCATAAGTGTATTTTATTAAGTAGCAAAATCACATGAGACAAGGATCCTATTCAGTTTTGGATACTATTCTTTTCAAAATTGTAGGAAAAATGGAAATGGTGTTGAAACTTTTTAAATATTTATCAAGTCCTAAAAAATTCAAAACTTAGACATTTTTTAGCTTTTCTTTTTTTTGAAAGTTTTATATTTTTTAAATGTGCTTTAAGAGTTTATCTACACAAAAACAGGTTATATGAGAGTTTGGATTCCTTTGTGGGGCCTCTATTTATTTATTTTATATTTTTTTCCCTTGGAAACACACAATTTCTGCCTTTTTTGGATAGGAACAGCTTCAAAAACATAAATGTTTCCATGGTGCCATGACTTTAGTGTGACCTTGTTAAAGTGTTAAAGTGTATGCATTAATCTGTCAAATTATTTGCTCTAAATCATGGACACTCGTCTAACTACTTTCCTTCTTGTTATCTAAAAGCATATTTACATTTAGTGATTTAAAAGTTGATTTTGATTTGGGATGATGCAATTTGTGTTGTGCCTCTCCATTTCATTTATTAAGACTGAAATTGAATAATAATGTGCTCTTATCTTTTGAGTTTTCAGGAAAAAAAACCATTTGAACGAATGGAAGTATCAAGGAAGAAGGCTCTTGAAATATTTTCTGAGAATCCTTTCAAGGCAAGGTCATTCTGCCAAATTCTTATGCTTTTTAGTAAAGAAAACAATACCATGATTTTGTGTATGCTCTTTTTTTCCTCTAGTTGTAGCTAAATGGCATCTATGTTTTATCAGTTGTCCAATAGTTGCTTATGAATTGGTAAACCCTTGGATTTCATTGGCAATATTTGATCCTATACATCAAAACTATTTGTTGGCATTCAAGATTCTTCTTTATATTCTTGGAACAGAGAATGACGTTTCTTATTATATTTTGTGATAGACTAATTTGGTTTAAATTATCTTGCAGGTTGAAATTATAAAGGAACTTCCTGAGGATAAAACAATTACAGTGTAAAGATGTGGACCTATGGTTGATCTTTGTTGACGGCCGCACATCCCTAATACATCTCATGTGAAAGCATTTTCTTGTCTGAAGGTGGTTTCATTAAAAATTCATTATAGGAAAAATGACTTAAATTCTAGTCTTTGTCTCTTTTTCTTTTTCTTTTTTCTTTAACGATTTTTAAATGTTATTTTCCATGCCTTTAGGATTCAGAATCTTACTGGAGAGGAAAATTAGATCGTGAAAGTCTCCAGACGGTTTATGGTATTTCAAACCCATATTCCAAACAACTAAAATTATGTGTACTCTATTTTCCTAATTTAATAATATATACATATATACATATATACACATATGTACATACATACATACCTACATGTATATTATATAGAACCTTTCTACATTGAACTTTTTGTTACTTTCCATATGTCCATACTAGTCCATGAAATGATGTTAACTCAATCAGAATTGTGAATTATAGGAATACCTTACGCACTTAGAAGAATCTAAGCAACGCGATCACAAGGTTGTGGGACTGAATCAAGATATTTTCTTTTTTCATCCACTAAGGTTGCTGGAACTTTCGGTTTCTTCTTTATTTCAATATATAGTTTCTGCAAAATTTATTGTTTTTGGTCTCTACTCTTATGAATTTTATTGATGCTTCCCATATCGGTGCTTAATTTTTTGTATGCTATGATCTTCTATTGTTTTGCAGTCCTGGTAGTTGCTTCTTTTTATTGCATGGTACAAGAATCTACAATAAGTTGATGAATTTTATATGCAATGAATACAAGAAAAGGGGTTACTAGGAAGTATGCTTTTGTTATATGTTTTCTGGTTTTTTAGGTGATGTTCAAATGGGAAGATGTTTGCAATAATCTTCTTTTACTGAATTTTATGTGATGGTTTGAATGCAACAACAAATACCATTGTGATTCTTCACATGGCCTTCCCTTAGATGCAGGTAGAATAGGGAAAGTGGAACCATGCACTGTGCAATATACTCAAATCCTTGTAAATGGAACCATTCGTACAAGGATATTCACAAAACTTCGTTTCGTACAAGGTACGACCACTACGAGTTTGTAGTAATGTCGTTCGGGTTGACCAATTCACCTGCGAACTTTATGTGTATGATGAACAATATATTCAGTAAATACCTGGATAAATTTGTTTTGGTATTTATAGATGAAATTCTAGTTTACTCTAAGAGTAAATAAAAACATGAGGAACACCTCCTCATAGTTCTATGAGTGTTACGAGAACACCAGCTCTATGCCAACTTTAGTAAATGTGATTTTTACAAAACACAGATACAGTACTTGGGTCACATCATCTTCAAGACGGGGATAGCTATGGACCCTAAAAATATTAAATCCATAGAAGATTGGCCTACCCCTACTAGTGTCACCGAAATTAGATCATTTTTGGGATTAGCTGGTTATTATCGGAATTTCATTGAGAACTTCTCGAGAATAGCTTATCCCATGACTACTTTGCAAAAGAAGGAAAACAAGTTCTTATGGATGACCAAGCGCGAGGAAAGTTTTCAAAATCTTAAAAATATTTTGACGACCGCACCAATACTATGAATTATAGATCCCAATGGGGGTTTCATTGTTTGCACGGATGCAAGAAAGGAAGGGCTCAGAGGAATCCTCATGCAGAACTATTATGCGATCTGTTATGAATCACAAAAGTTAAAAGAACATGGGAAGAACTAACCCACCCATGATCTTGAGTTAGCATCCATCATCCACACCTTAAATATCTGGAGGCACTACCTCATGGGAAAGAAATTCCTTCTGAAGCCAGACCATATAAGTCTGAAATATTTATTTGAGCAACCAGATCTGAATGCCAGGAAAGCCATATCGTTGAATTTCCTTAGTGAGTACCATTTTGAACTAAACCATATAAACAGAAAAGAGAACAATATTATTGATGCTTTGAGCTGATGAGCTCATATGATATATGAGGTGACTTCAAGTCAAACCGATTCGGAATTACACTAGACGATTCGAATGGCCAAAAGAGTTGACCCTTTCTATGTTGAAATCCTCAAGAAGGTCCAAGAGGACAGGTTGTTCCAACAACAAAAGAAGTACAAGGTAGACAAAATGGGATTTCTATGGTCCAAGGAGAGATTGTACGTTCTGGAAGGAGGGGACATCCGGTCCAGCATCCTCACAAAATTTCATCGGACACCCTACTCGGGGCATTCGGGATATCAAAAGATGATATCCATAGTTAAGAGACAATTTTTATGGCCTAAGTTAAAGGAAGACATAGTATTGTTTATTGTAAAATGTCAAGAATGTCAGTTGGTCAAAGCTGAGCACCAGCATCCTTCGGGGTTGTTGCAGCCATTACCCATTCCGGAATGGAAGTGGGAGGTCATTAGTATGGATTTTATCATGGGTCTACCTAAGAGTAAGAAGAAAAATGACTCTATCTTTGTAGTAGTTGACAAATTGTCAAAAGTAGCACACTTCATTCCAGTGAAGTCGACCTATAAGGCAGTACACATTACTATATTCTTGAAGGAGATATTTAGGTTGCATGAGATACCCAAGGCAATCATCTCAGATCGATATACTAAATTTACTAGGAAATTTTGGAGATCCTTATTCTCTAGATTAGAGACGCAGTTGAACTTTAGTACTGCTAACCACCTGCAGACAGACGAGAAGATCGAACGGGTAAACCAGATTGTAGAGGACATGCTTAGGATGTATTTCATGAACAACCCCACCAAGTGATCAAAAGATTACATGCATCTTGCAGAGGTTGCATATAACAATGGATACCATAATTCCGCCAAGATGAGTCCCTTTGCGGTACTCTATGGATAGAAGAGTAGAACACCGGTTACTTGGGATATCCTAGTGGATCGGCCCATGTTAGGGCCTAAATTACTAAAGTACTTGGAACAATTGGTTACTAAGGTCTAGCTAAACCTTAAAGAAGCACAAGACCACCAAAAAAGCTACGTGGATAATAAAATAAAAGATAAAGATTATTAAATAGGAGACCAAGTTTACTTGAAAGTAAAAGAAAAACGAAGCTCCTTGAGCTTAGGAAGGTGTGGTAAGTTAGTACCTAGATTTTGTGGACCCTTTGAGATACTGGCCAAGAGAGGACCAGTTGCATATGAACTAGCGTTACCCGCTCACATAAGAGTCCATAATGTTTTCCATGCATCTTTATTAAAGAACTATGTTTATGATACTAAACATGTGATTGATTGGTCCTTTTTACAGGTGGAACCTGAAGGGGAGTTTTCCCCTGAACCTCTTCATATACTTGACAAGAGAGAGTTGCAGCTCAAGAAGCGCATAATAGTCTAGTTTAAAGTGCAATGGAGGCACTTTGAGGCTGATGAGGCTACTTGGGAGAATGAAGCCACCATGAGAAAGGCTTACCCCTCCTTGTTTCATGATTTCATTCTGAGTCCATAGAACACTAGGGATGCTGTTGTTCCAACCTGGGAGGGATGTAATATCCTAAACTTTGACCTAACACTTATGGGCATAAACCCCATTGATTATGATGTTACTTTGATGTTTTATTTTGATATATTGGGTCTAATACCCCACTGCATATGAACATGATAATTTGTTTGATATATTGGGCATAAGCCAATTTCATATGTTTTATATATATGTTTTCATGTGTTGGGTGTGGACCCTGGAGCACATGATTGATGAGATGTTTTATGTTGAGCGAGGAGCTCTGGAGCACATGGGTAATTGATGTTTTGTGTTGTGTGTTATAGATTATTTTACCACACCATGTGAATCACACTTGTATGGCCTTCCCCTGTCCCGCTGCAGATTTCTTAGACCCCTTGGACCATTTTTTGTCCTTTGATGTTTCCTAGACCATCCCTAAAAAATGTGTAAATTCATATACGTGACTTTCAAACCCCTAATTGCGTATATACATGGGTTTGACCACTAAAATCGCGTACATCGGGATGTGTACAAAATCCAAATCATTTTGGAGTTTTCCTTGACATGGATCTGACTCACTTGACTCCTAGCCTTCCATATGCCTTGAGATCGCTCAGATTCGACCTTTCATTACCCCTTTGAAAAGCTATATAAGGAACTCTTTGGTACATTGGAGGCATATGAGATAATTGAGAGAAAAGAAACTATAGTCCATTGTTGCCGAAACTTGTGTTTGAGTCTGCACCCCTTTGTCCCTTGGAGCACTTTTGTGTTCTTCCCAAGATTGTCTTTTGCTTGTGAGCTTGCTATCGAGAGATGGAGGATTGAAGTGGTGGAGACCCAAGTGGGGGATTCAGTTTCTCCGATTCACAGACGTGCCGACAGAGGTTATATCCATTGTAATCTCTAATTTTATATTAATAGAAATATATTTTCCTATCCAATAATGTATGTTTGAATGAATATTTTATCCATGGGATGATTTCAAATGCTTATACATTGTTGATTATATATGCTAGAATAGATCTAACACCAATATATATAGTATGCTTGTATTGTTTACTTGTTGTTGAGGAAGTAATCTATCAGTTCAAGCTGGAGTTGAAAAGTTCAACAGGGATCTACTTCAACCATCCGGAATAAGGTACAAGGTTTGATCCTTTAGTGTTAGGTATTTAATTTCTATTACATATTGGAAAGGATTGATTTCTGGAGTCAAGCTGTCTGTTGTGGTACCCCAAGCCATAGGAATTTCTCTCCGTAACAGAATTGGCGACTCCACTGGGGAGTTCCTAGTAGTTGTCCTTTGGGGGTTTTCTATCGGCATTCAATGACTTTGAATTGCTATTTCTCTCTTGTTTTTGTGTCAAGTCTGGGGGCATGTTTTCCTGGTAGTGTATGATTGGTGTGAAGTTTGTCTCAGCTTGTCTATTTGCCTTTATTTTTATGCACTTTTCTTCCTGTACGCGAGTTTTGAACTCACAGTCGTATATATACACGGGTTTCACTGCTATTTCCATGTACACACATGGATTTACTGCGAACAGTCGCGTATGCCCTTAGTTTTTCCTTATAGAGGAAGTTGAATGGTTGTTGGGTGAATTTGGATGGTTGTTGAGTGTCCTTTGATACTGCCAGAGTTTGTATACACCTCTGTTTCTGACCAAAGACTTTTTTTTTTGGGTAAACTTCTTTTTTAAGAATGTTCTTGTCATTGCATCTTCGATTTTTTGTTTTGAGATTAGTGCATTAGACTTCTTTTACCTTAGTGCTTTGCTTGAGTGTTGCTTGAGTGTGCTTGCAGAGTCTAGGGGTTGTAGAATCATTCTTTTTCCTTTTATATCTCATTTTATTTCAAAAAATCCAAAAATATTTTGCTTATCATCATACATTGCATTTTGCATTTTGCATAGTACTTGCACTAGATTTGATTTGGAGTATTAGTCAGGATTTCATATAGGAAAGCTTGCATTTATCATTTCAAGAAAATTATGCATTTCACGTAGTAGCATATCCTGTTTTCATGGACAAAATGCATTTGCATTGATTGTTAGGTGTGCATTTTACTTCATGTTGTGTCATAACACCATTAGTTGCACAGCCATATCCCTCTTTTGAGTAATAAAGCCAATTAAAATCAACACTTAATTAAAATGAACTACACTATTTTATTTGATAGGGTTCACCAACAAGATTAGGTTTTAGGGTCTTGGAATAGTTCATTATGAGTAAATTATCCAAGACCACTAAACAACAACATGTATGTGTCTGTCCAGGTGAGTGTGTGAAATCCTTGGTATAACCAGTGTTTCTCAGGATCCTCCTCTCAAAAGGGAGTTAAGCATGAGGCAGTGTGAGTGGTTATTGATTGGGATGACCCCCAGTCATAACTGAGTAGCACTGGAGATATTTCCAGGATTGTATTCGTATATGGGGGCTCTTTCGAGAGTTTCGGGCTTTGCTACCCTACCCATACGGTCAATCCCACCTATGACTGTCCACCCGAGCATTGATTATATTGAGGTGACCTTAGTGGCCTTACCTAGGATATCGAGGGGGTACTTTGCAGGGGTTATTCTGTAGGTGTCTCGGCCAAGTTGAGGTCGAACAGGACATTCGCTTTACGCGTTGAAGCTGAGGGCCACAATAATTGGTTACGTACCTCCACTTGTTGTGTATGGGAGTCTCAAGCCTCTCCTAGGCGAGACATACCTGCTTCATTCGGGAGCTCACTTAACCTACCCTTGATTGCTTGTATTTGTCTTTAGATTTTATTCGTGATTGCTATGTGCATGATAGCTTTCCTAGGGTTTGGGTAGATAGAGAGTCTTTTCTATTTTTGAGTCATTGTGGATTTGGGTGCGGCTCCTCATCGTTCTCATTGTTTAGCAGGAATTCCGCCTTCTGCACCTCCTCCTCCTTTGGGAGTGAGAAATAGATAGTCCAGGTGGACTACTTCGCACATTGATTCACACACCATGGGAGACCATATAGAAGGTATTCCTGAACCACCTTCTCCCATTCATGTGGAAGATGGGGAGTTTACTCCTAACTATGATCCTTCACTGACTTGACTGAGTTAGGTCCTGTGATTTCTGAGATAGGAACTTTTCATGATAGACCTACTTACTCTAGGGTTCATTCCCCATTGACTCATCGCCAGTACGGAATGCTGGAGGATGATGAGACTCATTTTGAACCCGTGAGCACTAGTTATGGTACTTATGGTATGTCTAGTTTTCCCACACATGATTTGGCATTTCATGTCAAATTTGAGTTCGAGCCTAACACTATGCCTAGGGGCACTCTCATTCCTTACCATGCGGAGAGGTTTGGGAGCACTAGTCACATTGCACCTTCCATCCTGGTGGTGGAATCCACATCACATATTCCTCCTAGGTATAGGGTTAGTGATCCTATTAGGATACCAGATTCAAGACAAGTGACTATAGGGAATAACACATACATAATTACACACGTCCCTTCATCCTCTGTCCCTAGTTCTTTGAATGTTCACCATCCACCTCATTCACATGGTCCTTCGGGCCGGAACATTGCTACGAGTTATGTCTGTACTGCAGTTACTAGACTGGTTGTGTCTCAACTTCATGCACCACCCATTGTTTCGAGGTCATGTTCATACTTCTAGAGGCCACATTCCTACTTTCGGAATGTATATTCCTACTTCCAGAGCGTATGTTCCTACTTACGGAGTGTCTCATGGGACATCTCATGCGATGACTTGTGGACCTTATTATGGGATGCAGTATGGACAGGGTTCTTCACCTTATGGGTGCGGGTATCAAGAACCTACTTACTCTCCAAATTATGACTTTGTAGCTCTGAATAGTCAAGGTACACCACACTATGTTGCTTCCATGCCACCCTATATGGGTCAAATGGGAAGAGGGCACTATGGCCAAGGCCATGGTGGCAATCCAGCCTATGTGAATTAGAACTATCAAGGAGCGGTCCATCGACCTCATCATCCTAGGCTCCCTTTCCTCGCAACGCTCAATCTTCCTGACTTGTCAAGATTGACGAACGATCCTGTAGCTCATGACCTGGCCTCGCTGGCTATCCCTACTAAGATTCCCTTGGACATACCCAATTTCCAAGGAAAACTGGGAGAGGATCTGAGTGAACATGTTACTACTTTTCACATATGGTGCTCTTTGAATTCCTTACATCAGGACTCAATCTGTTTGAGACTATTTCAACGCACCCTTATAGGGCCTACCACGAAATGGTATATAGAGCTACCTAGGGGAGCATTCACTTTGTTCGATGACCTAGTGATGAATTTTCTTAACCAATTCCAGCTACCAGTGCATTATGACGTTGGTACTGAACTCTTGTCGACATTTTGGTAGGATAAAGCCACACATATCTCGGATTATATCCAAGAGTGGCGTAGGCAGAAGAGGTTAATTAAAGCCTTTATACCACTGGAATTCCTCCTCGAATGGTTCCTTAAGTCGTTATTGCCGTATATAGCAAAGGATGTTTCTAAATCTGGAGTGCAAAATGAGAAACAAGTCATATTTAGGGCGCAGGAACTGGATTTGATTTATGCTCAGTCCGGTTTGTTATATGAGATCATTCCCAATGCTCCGTGTTCTAGTTTCGACCCCAAAGTTAAACTTGGACCACATGCTGATGGCATTGTGGGTTGTGCGAGTGCTAAACCTATGGATTCGGTTTCAAAACAAGTTAGTCAGTTGTCAATCAACCAATCTACCTCGAGACAATCCATGGCTTCGTCTCAACCCGCCCAAACGGCGAGTGTTCTTTCAGTACAATCATCAGACCAAAAGGGTAACCAGTAACCCGGACGGAATAGAAAGAAGGCTAAGAATAACTGTAAGGGTGGGAATAAGAATGAGAATGCTAATAATAATGACAAGAATGCCCGTAATGCTGGGGGGGGAAAGCAAGCTAAACGTAAGGTTAAATTCCCTTAAAAATTTTGTAAGGATGATCACCTCACTTACTTGTGCCCTCGTATCGATGAAGCCTCAAGATTCTTGGCACAGGGCCCAGCTGTGCTAACTAACCCTTTACCTCACAATAAAAATATGAACTCGAGGACCCATGATCAGTCTGGTGGTGATCAAGATCCGTCGGAGGGTAGTGGTCATGGTTGCATTAACATGGTACGTGCTGTGAAAGTTGTGACCCGTGCAAAGGATTATGGTTCATCACAACCCAGCCCAGGAAAGGAACTTGATCCACCAGGGTCTCCTTTGTGTATTGAGAAACCTGTGGATAAACCTGAAGCTGCACCTCACATTCCTAAGGGAGTCCTTAAGCATTTGGGGCACAATCCTAATGCCCGAGCCGCCCAGAATTATTCAGTTGTTGAGGATTTGGGCCACACTCTTTGTGCGATGTCTGCATTGGAAGTGCTTCAAAGTTGTCCTTCGCAAAGGAAGGCTTTGCTTTTTGCCCTTGGTGTGAATGATGATGATTCTTCCTCTGTGATTAAATTTGAAACTACAGGACTTTAGCCTTGCTTTCCTTACTATGTGTCTCTTTTGATTCACGTAGAATGTCTTCACATGACCGTCAAGCACACTGTGATTGACGAAGGCGCTGCTACTTCTGTGATGGCTTTATCATGTTGGAAGGGTTTAGGCTCCCCTGAGTTGTCTAAATCAGTGACCATGTTAACTGCGTTCGATGGGAGATCATTTAGGCCGCATGGGATCCTTCCTTCCCTTAAGGTCCATTTAAGAGGGAATACCATTGCAATAGAGGTCGAGGTGGTTGATGCGCCCCTTGACTACAATCTCTTGCTGGGTAGGAATTGGATGTATAGTATGCAAGCTGTAGCTTCTTCCCTATTTCATGTTGTATGCTTTCCATTTAATGGGAAGATAGTCACGATTGATCAAACGTCATTCAAAAATATGTCAGTTACCACATATTTGGGAGCTTCGATCCTAATCGTTGAACACTCTTAGCTAGCAACTGGGAGTGTGGGTGTAGGCATGTATCCATCCCTCATGGGAAGTTTTAGTTGTCCTGCACCGATCCTTATGATAGGGTCTAGTTTCGGCGAGGCTTCAACATCTATGAGATTGGTGTCTTTTTGCACGAGTCATATGGAATATCCTTGGATTCTTCCTACACTGAGTACTCCAAGTAAGCCCATCGTGACGGACGTGCCGTTTCCTGCAACTATGGTAGCTTATCAAGCTAATCTTGAGCATGTTACAGATCCCAATCCTTCCTCTTCACGGACGGAGGAGGAGGACCCTTATGTGCTGTCGGCATGGGTAGTGCAGTCCTCTCACGCACATGACTTCCTTGATAGTATTTTCCCTTCAGATGAATCAATTATTGAGGCGATGTCAGGAGTTGAGCCACCATGGGAGGAACTCCATCATAGATCTTACTTTCTTCCCGAGCTTGATCACTTGGAGCGTGAAGACTTTAGGGCAGTTCTTAGTGAGAGATTTGGTAGTCCTATGGTTCCATTAAGCTCTCCTGGTCCGATGGCTGATGGAAACATGGCAAACATATCTTCAATGATTCCTATCAATATATCTCACGATCCTAGAAGGATAGAGAATGTCTATATTGGGGCAGAATATTCCCATGCTGAGATTCAAGAATACACCAAGCTATTTAAAGAATTCCGTGATATCTTTGATTGGTATTACGATGAAATGCCAGGTATCGACCCTTGTATTGTCGAACACGAGATTAAGACTTATCCCAACGCTAAGCCTGTTCGACAATGCTTATGTGTGGTGAATCCTAGGAAAGCACCCGTGATTAAGGTGAAGATAGAGAAACTGTTGAAATCCGGTTTTATCTATCCTGTTCCCTTGACGGAGTGGGTTTCAAACCCCATTCTGGTAGATAAGAAGCAGGGAGCGATCTGCATATGTACTGATTTTCATGATTTGAATCGTGCCTGTGCTTAAGGACAATCTCCCCACACCATTTATTGATCAGATTTTGGATGAGTGTGCGGGTAGCGAGGTTTTTTCCTTTATGGATGGATTTTCTGGATATAATCAGATACAAATTAAACCTGAGGACCAACATAAGACTGCATTTATTTGTCCTTGGGGAACTTTTGCATATCGGAAAATGCCTTTTGGCCTTAAGAACACCGGAGCTACTTTTCAGCAGGCAATGACCTTAATCTTCCATGATCTCAAGTTGATTATTGAGGTATTTTTGGATGACCTTGCTGCTCATTCTCATATGAGAATGCGTCATTCCTATCACTTTAGATTGGTATTAGAAAGATGCCACCATTATTTGGTTAGGTTAAATCCTCACAAGTGCATATTTTGTGTGAAGTCAGGTCACTTGTTAGGATTCATGATTTCTAAAGAGGGTATAAGAGTCGACCCTTTGAAGGTTGAGGCAATACTTCAGTTGTCTCCCCCAAAAAATATTCATCATCTTCAATGTTTGCAAGGAATGGCAAATTTCTTATGGAGATTTGTTGTCAATTTTGCCAATTTGACTAGATACTTCATGCATCTTTTGAAGAAGGACACCACCTTTTGTTAGGATGAGCGAGCCCAGGATTCCTTTGATGCACTCAAGTGAGCCCTAGCATCGGCCCCGGTGATTAGTCCCCCAGACTATAGCCGTGATTTTCTCCTTTATGTGGCCGCATCCATAGAGACAATTGGTATGGTTTTGGTTCAGGAGGATGAGGAGCTCCAAGATCATGTCATATACTATCTAAGCCAAAACCTTATTAACGTAGAGATTCGTTATTCTCATGTTGAGAAGATTTCTTTAGCTACCATACATGCGGTTCAACGGTTGAAACATTATATTCTCCTTCGCCAGACCTTGGTTGTAGCCCATGTCAATCCATTTCAACTCATCCTCACTCTAAGGATGATTGGGGGGAAATATAATAAATGGATTGTCATCCTACAAGAATTCAATCTCGAGTTTGTTTCGGTAAAGTCGAAGAAATCGTTAATTTTTGCAGAGCTTATATCAGATTTTCCAAGCGAGGCCGAGGAGTTGGTTTGTGAAGATACATTTGTCGATGAACACATCTTCTTAATCTCAACTTTAGACCCATGGTATGGGGATATCATTATATATTTAAAAACATTGAAGGTCCCTACTCACCTCTCATGGGATGAACAACGACGCTTACATCACGTGTCTAAGAATTACCTTATAGTGGATAACACTTTGTACCGCCGTGGGGTAGATTCCATTTTACAACGTTGTTTAACTCATGAAGAGGCTGAGGTAGTGCTGAATGATTGCCATGGAGGGGCGTGTGGTGGTCATTTATCTAGGCTTTCTATAGCCCAAAAAATCTTAAGAGTGGGTTATTTCTAGCTATTGATCTTTAAGGATTGTATAGATGCGGTCAAGAGGTGCCACCCTAGCCAGGTGTTTGCACATAATATGCACTCAAAACCTGCCCCGTTACATCCCATCATCACCGCCGGTCCCTCCACTAAGTGGGGGCTTTATTTTATGGATTGCAACCCAACTTCAGCTAGGGGGCATCATCATATCATAGTGGTTGTTGATTACTTCACAAAATGGGCTGAGGCTATGCCTACAATTAAATACCACGGTGAGACAGCCACGCACTTTGTATTCAACCAAATTATTACTCGATTCGGGATTCTGAAAGATCTTATCACTGACCATGGCTCGCACTTTCAGAATCGTATGATGGAAGAGTTGACATCAAAGTTAGGGTACAAGCAAGAGCATTCCTCCTCTTACTACCCTCAAGCAAATGGATAGGTAGAAGCAGTGAATAAATCACTCAAATCCATTCTCCAACAAACCATCACACAAAGCAAGAATAATTGGCACATCATGTTATATCCTTCTTTGTGGGCATATAGAACCGTTGTTAAGACTGCCACGGGTTTTTCTCCATATCAGCTTCTACATGGAGTGGATTCGATATTGCCGGTTGAATGCGAGATTCCTTCTTTGAAGCTAGTCGTAGAACTCTTACCAGACACTTCACCATTGGAGGAGCGTTTGGTCCACCTTGAGCAACTTGATGAGCAGCGTCGAGATGCCTTGGTGGCTCTAGAAGTAAATAAACGTTGTGTAAAGGTCCAATATGATAAGTCTGTCCATCTAAGGAGGTTTAATGAAAGAGACTTGGTCCTTTTGTGGGATCAACTGAAAGAACCCTTGGGGGCAAGAAAGTTTAACCCCATGTGGTGTGGTCCTTACGTTGTCAAATGTGTGTTAGAGAAGGGGGCTTATGAGTTAGTGGATTATGAGGGAATGGCCTTTGCGAAGCCTAGAAATGGGCTCTATCTCAAGAAGTACTATGCATTTTTTTTCAGCTAAGGCTAGTTATTGTATATTATTGTAGAGTTTTGCATAGTTAGGTCTTTTTCTTATAGTGATCGAGTTTGTGATTAATTTCCATTTATTTTGACAGATGTCAATGGAGTCTTCCACCTACATAGGATTCATGGATGGTGCGAGCCGTCACACTCAACACTCAGCCTCTGCTGCTTGGGTGATTTATACTCCTATGGGTCAGGTACTATCTTCAAGAGGCATATCTCTACAGCCATCTTCAAACAATGTTGCTAAATATAGTGTCGTTATTGAGCTTCTATGGGATGCCATTTCACATGGCGTTCTTTCTCTTGAGGTACATCTTGATTCGGAGTTAGTAGTGTCACAGCTTAATGGTTTGTACCATGTTAGAGATCCGACGTTATTAAGAAGATTCTTATGTGTAATATTAATAGAACGAAAATTCGACAATATAACATACATACATATTCCAAGAATTAATAATCAAGTTGCTGACTCATATGATAACTACGTGTTAGATTGGCATTTGTTTCATACACAATAAATTCATCACAAACACAAATTTTTACACATGTAAATAAATAAACCGATCATCATAAAAAAATTTCCAAAATGTGGTAATACATAGTGTCATGATTAAAAAATAGGGCTCTCACACCACCAAATTATAATACACGGTAATACAAAATGTGTCACTCCCAGGTCTCTAAGCCTGTGGAGGAGGAGGGGGGTTGTGATCATGGAAGGTCACTACGGCTCTATCTAGCCGTCAAAATAATCACACCCATGCTCGTGGTACACCCACCACCTGGCATTGCATAGCCTTAGGCAAGTCCTCGACTTGCACCATGGGAACTCTGTGTGTCAGCCTAACAAAGTTGGTATGAATGCTCTGGAGCGTCCGCTCCGCATCCACACCCGTGATATCGTCTCCTCTTCCCCTCCGTCTATGACAAGGGAAACCTTCAGGCCGCCATGGTCCCACATCTGCATGCAAATGGTAGATGTCACTATGTATTGTCCCCCAAAAAATATGTCTTTTGATTTCATATAATCAGTAAACACAAAAAAATTAAATAACTCAAAAATTTAAAGAGAGGGTTGAGATTCGTTACCTATGTCACCGTATGCCAATCCTGGTGGTAGCGGCATGTCTGGGTCCCCCCAAAAATCTATCGCCGCATAGGGGTAGTCATCGATGGTAACTATCTGTCATCACCACCGCGGAAAGAACTCAGCTAGATAAGGGTTGGACACCCTACCTCCCCCCAGTCTGCGCATTGCATCTGCCCAACGCCGTTGGGCCGGATCTCGAACCCCATAAAGAGGAACGTCAACTCTGGGGCTCAATCCTGGAACACGCTCGAAGAAAAACATGCTCAGTATGCTGCTGAACCCGAAGTTCCGCACACTTCCCATATTACACTCACTGAGCTGATGTTTCATGTTGCTCAGTAGTGTAGTGCTCTAGTCATAGACCGTGGGTCTCATGCACTCCACTGCATAGAACATCAGAGGTCGTGATGCCTGGTGGAGTGAATCCAAGCCTGCTATCCTTCCCAATGTCAATAAGGTGGCCTTTAGGCCCAACACCTGTATAGAGTTGGTTGGGATCTGACTCCCCACCTTCTCCATGTCTGGATAGCAGTACACCGCAATGTACTCATTGATAGTCAGGCCACCTTCGGGCCCACCGTGAGAACGAAGGTTCACTACTTCCCCCCATCGGGAAAGTCCAGTAATAAAGTATATGCCCTCCACCTCTATGGTGAGGGACATTCCATCTATCTGGAAGGACTTTGAGTCTGGATCCCAGTAATCCACCAACATCTACAATAGGCTTGGTTTGGACCTCAAGCCACCAAGACACCAAAACTTGTAGAGTCCACATGCACATAGCTCTTGTTGAGCCATTAGATTGGCCCTTACTGCCTCCTCTACATAGCCATGTTTATGCTCTCTCCATTCTAGGACCATCCTGCACAAAAAATTGCAATTTTTCCCATTAGAATACTCAAAAAACCTCATGCGTGGCCGCATACATGACTGTTTTCCAAACAGCCGCATATGTACGCGACTGTGAGGGAATTTTCCACGTATATCCAGCCCTATACGCGAAAAAACCCTCAATTTCTGCGTGAGCCACAACGCCCATTTTTTATTGGCCTAGAAACCTCAAAGGACCATGGAATTTGATAAAAATTGCATTGAAATGGAAGAGAAGAGAATGGGTAAGTACCTAGAAGAAACAGTAGTGGATGTCGCTGGCTGGATCTCCTGGAATTCGCTGTTGAAAATCTAAGCTCAATTGGATAAAAATTTCAAATATTTTATAATGTTTTGAATTTTTTACTATTTATAGAAATTTTTCAAATTTTTGAAAATTTTTACCCCCTTTCCTATGGTTTGGACTATTTCTAATCATTTTGGATTGTTTTTTACCTAATTTATGATGTAGGAGACCTTTTTGAGTGTCGTTTCAGCCGTTGGATTGACCCGTTCATCCCGATCTCAGGTATCATGTCTAAACTGGCATATAGGTTAGGTTTCATCACCATTTGCATTTTGCATGACCTTTTGACCGTTTCATCATAGACTTAGGTACGAACCCACTCTGTTATGTCACAGAACCATCTTGTTGTTTTAGAAGTGGCATGATATGAGTGGTAGAGCTTAACCTTACATGGGTACCCTAGTTAGCGCCTTATCTGCATTTGGTGCCCATGCTGATGTTTTGTTCTTTAGGGTGTGGGAGTCCATTGTATAGTATTGCCATGACATTTCGCAAGAGCCTCATACTCCTCTTGATATTTTGCTGGCCTATTTCCCTCAGGACTCTTGTATGTCAAGTTGTAATTGAATTTTCATGAGCTTTGCCTGCCTTATTGAGCTTTAGGTCGGCTTCCCTAACATTGTGTTTCAGAACATATAGCCCGAGCTTGTCTCATGTCTAGCCATGCAGAGCCATTTTATATATCCTTTGCAGCTCGATTCCCTTTTTACCGGGAGGGTATTTTCCCCCGAGTATCACTATCCTACACATGTATCCTTACATTGAGCATAGGTATGTTCCACTGCTTGGAACTAGTTTGTTTGCCCCTATGACACTTGTCTCCTCCTAGTCTGTAACTATAAAGTAGTTTTATTCTTTTTCAAGCTTTTTAAATATTTGAAAAAATCCAAAAAAATAAAAAAACCAAAAATTAGGACAAGGAAAGATGTTATCTTTGGTAGCTGTCGAGTCATGTCGCCTTCGAACAGAGAACTATATATCACATCCATTTGTTGGGTTTATAGTTTGACTTTAGGAGCTGTACTCGTTTATCTGAGTTTATCTCCACCAACTGGTTAAGCTTCCAGTCCCCATGGAGCCTTTGTCGATGGCTCCTATGTCGCAGAGATGTCCCAGTTTGTATATCAAGTCTATGCTGCCTCTATTCAGTCACCAGTCACCATTATGCTCTTGTTCGAAGGAATTTGAAACCTAAGTCGGCCATTCCTCAGTTATATTGACTTTTCATGTCGACCATTCCTGGTACAGTTATTGGTTTGTGCACCTTATGATCGATTCCTTCCACATTATACAGCTTTGTTGAGTACCTCGTGTTGGATGATGGGGGATGCCTTAATTCCCTCCTTCCAGCGGATTTCATCCCATTGACTTCAGATCATTTATTTTGGGATTGGAATCTAGAGTCATTTTGAGTGCCTTGAGACTTGCAGTCATCAGTGGCAGGTTCTCTCACCATCGACAGTCTTTGGGAATACATCAATGTCCCCTGATCGATGGATCCTCTCAAGTGTTCGACCTCAACACATTTATTCACATTTGTTAGTTTGCACTCTAGTACCTTGATTCCCATTTTCATTATCGGTGGGTGATCTCGCGTCTGTTAATGGTATACATCAATGACTGGTAATCATATGATGGACTACTGTGTTCAACCTCGACACCTCTATTCACATAGTAGGACATGTACTCGTAGCGGTTTGTGTAGAAGACCTTCCATATTGGTGGCATCTCTTATATGCTACCTCCTTGATCGTGACAGTGTTCATGAGATTTCAGCTCTCGTGAATTGATTCTAGTATATGTCAAAAATTTCCAGCCATTATGGAGATCTTGATCCATTATATATCTTCAGCTATTATGGAGATCATGGTCCTTTGTATATCTTCATCATGGATATTCTGATCTATGTATATTGTACATGGCGATGACCACTTAGGTGATATCTTGTATCATGCCTATTCATGGCTATTGTACTCTTATGTATCCGAGACTGCTATATGTATTTGCAGTGATGTGCAGAGTTGTATCATTGTACTATGCTGATTGGGTGGCTGGTCTTCCATTTGGGATCCTTCATCACTCCACTTTTAGGATGGACTTATAATGTATTTCGTCCATCGTATGACCCCTCTGACCTCACACATTAGGGGGCATCTGTTATAGCTGATTTTACCGCACCAAGTGAATCGCACTTGTATGGCATTCCCCTGTCCTGCTGCAGACTCCTTAGACCCCTTGGACCATTTTTTGTCCTTTGATGTTTCCTATACCATCCCTAAAAACATGTGTAAATTCATATACGCGACTTTTAAACCCCTAATCGCGTATATACGCCGGTTTGACCACTAAAACCGCGTACATCGGGATGTGTACAAAATCCAAAATCCTTTTGGAGTTTTCCTTGACATGGATCCAACTCACTTGACTCCTGGCCTTCCATATGCCTTGAGATCACTCGGATTCGACCTTTCATTACCCCTTTGAAAAGCTATATAAGGAACTCTTTGGTACATTGAAGGCATATGAGAGAACTGAGAGCAAAGAAACTATAGTCCATTGTTGCCGAAACTTGTGCTTGAGTCTGTATCCCTTTGTCCCTTGGAGCACTTTTGTGTTCTTCCCAAGCTTGTCTTTTTCTTGTTGGCTTGCTATCGAGAGATGGAGGATTGAAGTGGTGGAGGCCCAAGTGGGGGATTCAGTTTCTTCGATTCACAGACGTGCTGACAGAGGTTGTATCCATTGTAATCGTTGATTTTATATTAATAGAAATATCTTTTCCTGTCCAATAATGTATGTTTGAATGAATATTTTATCCATGGGATGATTTCAAATGCTTATACATTGTTGATTATATATGCTAGAATAGATCTAACACCAATATATATAGTATGCTTCTATTGTTTACTTGTTGTTGAGGAAGTAATCTATCAATTCAAGCTGAAGTTGGAAAGCTCAACGAGGATCTACTTCAACCATACGGAATAAGGTACGAGGTCTAATCCTTTAGTGTTAGATATTTAATTTCTATTGCATATTGGAAAGGATTGATTTCTGGAGTCAAGCTATCTGTTGTGGTACCGCAAGCCATAGGAATTTCTCTCCGTAACATTGAGTGAGAAGCTCTGGAGAACATGAGTATTTATATTTTTGTTGAGCAATAAGCTCTCGATCACATGAGTTTTGAGACATTTGTGTTGAGCATGAAGCTCTGGAGCACATGAAAATATAAATTGGAAGTGTTGGGCATAATCCTTGGAGCCTTCCAAGTTGATGTTGAGCTTAAGCTCTGGAACATCGAATCCTTGGCCATTGTATCCCTAGGTGTATCCTACAAGTACATCATAGAATTAATGTTGAGCTAGGAGCTCTGGAATTGCACTAGTTTCGTAACACCATGTTTTTGGCATTGAGTATGGGATCTACATAAGCACTAGGAGTTACTGAAAAGAATTAATATGTCGAGTGAAAATGACTCGAATAAAACATTGATCTCATTAGACTTATTTTTAACTGATTAAATGAAATTTTGAATTTATGTATCTCATCAAGTACTGAAGAACTACCATGTTATACGAGGCAATCCAACATGCAAAGAGGTTTGGAGTTTCCTAACCTAGTAGACCTAACCCCTACCTGAAGGTCTTAAAAAAGAAAGTGTCATAAGTTTAAGGATCATGTTATATGATACCTAAAGACAAATTGTTGACAACTAATATATATATATATATATATATATATATATATTTTATACATGGTATGTATAAAGAGTAATCATAGTAATAATACTAATAGCTATAAGAAATAAAGAAAGACTCCATCTATTATTATTATTACTAAAAGATAATTAAATATTAAAATACCTACAAGAGTCCAAATAGGAACTAGTTAAAAGTTCCCAAGTTAAATATTATAAGTGCCTAAATTAAAAAAAAAAAGGTTGAATCAAGAAATCAAATGATTCTGGATTTAACTGCCGCTTTGACTAAAAATTATTCCTATAAAAACCCAAGCCAAAGAGAGGCCTGGGGATCTTTTTATTATTCCATTTTTATGTCTCATTTTTCTCAACAGAGTTCTTGGAGAACATCTTTCCTAAGAGGAAAAAGAAGAACTGATTCAGAACCTGATATCCCATTAGGAAAGCCTTACCTTAGGATCTCTAAGCTACTTGCATGTTGGAACCAGCTTAGGGGGATCTGGATTGAAACCAAGAATGGTTACGGGTCATGGTTGGGTGGAACATGGTAGTTCCCAAGTGATTCAGTTATCTATACAGAGGTCAGATCTGTTATTGAATTTCTTAATACTGGGTATTTAAGTGTGCAGGTTTTCATCCATTGAAATGGCTTCATCTTGCAAGTATGAGGTTCTTGATTGTTCCCTTGTAAACTACACCATATTTACTATTTGAAATAGATTTAATTATAAATGTTGATGTAGTAACTACCTACTATAAACTAGGTTATCTTTTCTACAGTTATGTTCTTGTTTATGAATGTAAAGGTCTTGTTTTATAGTTCAATTATGCAATTCATCTTCTGTCTAATAATTTAAGGGTTTTGTTTTTCTAATTCCTTTCTGCAATTTATTTTATGTCTTTAAATTTATTTCCAATACCTAGAACTAATCAAAACAAATCCTAGATATTTTATCTCTACTGGCAAATTTTATATTGTCGATAGGCTTATGTTAAATATAAATAAACCAAAACTATTATCCATAATATAACCTAATATTTATGCATAATATTATAACATAAAATATAAATATATAACACTTTAAATTAATTATAATTAAAACCAGAACCATGTTAATATTTGTACCAACCTCCTACAGAATCAACCACAGTTTAAATACGAAATACTTAATAACAGAAACATAAAATAAAATTATCCAAATCATATCTCACAAGAGAGCTTTCCACATAATAATTCAACTATAAATTTAATCACACAACTCACTAACATCTGTCGTATAGGATCAAATCCTGTGGGCATTCATCCCAAACCAAGTTATTTACACATATCATTTACAACCATCATATCCCAGGATCGAATCCTGCGAAGCTCACGACTTCCAAACCCAAAATACATTTTAAAATGACAACATCAAATCCTGTAGGATTCGTTATTAGCATTTCAAATGATGTAACAATTCATTAATATTTTACACAATCTACACTAATTACCACAAACCACAGATCAAAATCGTTTCCCTGTCAACGTTTCCATACCCCAAGAACCCACGAATAATGCAAGCTGTAAAACGATTTAATGTATCTCTACACATAAATAAAAAGCCAACTTATTATTTACAAATAAAATGCCAAGTTATTATTTACACGATGTATCCATTTTGTGGCTCGCAGCCTTTTTACAAAACAAAAAACCCTTAACATAAATCAAGTTAAACCCTGTCTACGCTAAAGCTTAGCCACGGCATCCATTTTCCTAAAGTTAAACCCAACAGTTACAGTCATTGCCAAGT
Organism: Pseudotsuga menziesii; assembly: GCA_001517045.1. Taxonomy (NCBI): domain Eukaryota; kingdom Viridiplantae; phylum Streptophyta; class Pinopsida; order Pinales; family Pinaceae; genus Pseudotsuga; species Pseudotsuga menziesii. Next base: position 956,773 of record LPNX010792336.1, on the reverse strand, counting down.
AAACACTATGAATAACCACAATCAACACAGTCGCTACGCTAATGGCAGGAATGCCAATGCCAATAATGGCACAGCCCCAAAGCTAAACATCTACACTAAATTATATAGGTAAGAAACTAATTACAAAAATAGAATTTTACACAGATTTAAACAGTTCCAAGCCAAGAATTGTAACCACAACTTATACACTGTAGCGAATGAATCATATTAACCACAATAAAATATATAACAAATACACAGTCGTGTTTACAAGACAAATGCACCATTGCAACCAATGGTGTTGTCACCACTACCAAAATCCAACATCATTTAACAAAACACATAGTCTGTAATATTAACCACGGCCACACCAAATTATTCATTTACAAAGTTGAATCAAACTAGTCTCAGCCCGAGGGTGCCAACCCAACAAAAACCCCAAACTATAAATGCATCTCTAGATGCTTTACAATAATTACAAATAGGCCATTACAGTCACAACCCTTAAAACCAAACCACGTATTTCATCCAAATGATGAGCTTCACGCTTTGTCAAAACACCCAAACATAGAGGAATGATTTTTAAACTTGTTTTATAACAGGGCTTACCCATGAAGGGTAATGCGTCGGCCACTTGGGAGACCCATGACCCACGCCGTGAAGAGCCTGGAACCTGCAAAACCCAAAACGAAGGATGAGGAGTATGCCAAACCTCCCAACTGAAACAACTAAACAAGTGCTGCAAAACAAGAACGAAGGATATACCTTCCAAGCACAACCAAACGCCAAACCTCACGCCATAGTGCAGACCAAAGATCCAAACAGAGCTCACCCAACAGAAACGCAAATGACTCATACCTTCCCATTAGTCCAAGCTTAGGTATTGAGACCCCTGTTTCCCAAGGTGCATTAACTCCCCCACCATGTCCTCCATTACATGAAATCCAAACCCCAAGTCTCTATTCCATGCCACACCAAAATGCATTGTGACAAATATCCAGCATGCAAATCATAAACCCCAACTTTGGTATCGTAGACTTAAGATAAATCCATAATTCATGGCATATGTAATATGCCATGAATGGCTTACAACATGCCCTCAACATTATACACAAGGACCTTAATGAACATAGGGCTACGATTTAATATATTAATCCCTATACAATACAACATACACCATATAAATGTTAAGTGCAAGCTCAAACTAAATCAAGGTCTTAAGACCATAAGTAATAATGGTAACCATTGCAAAAATGGGCATAATTAACCCCAACCTTGCGTAAAAAACAATGCTAATGACTGTAACAATAATCACTAATATAAGACTGTAGGTATGTTCATCATCAAAGTTGTGAGGTAGTTGAGCATAGGAGGTTTATTTACGTTTCACTATTATAGTCAGTTTTTCATCATCAAGTGCACTTGCACAAAACAAAGAAAGAAATGCATTAGTTCAAAAAAGAACTAAGTAAACCCTGTAGCGACAAGTAAAACTAATTGCCTTTCTAGGTGTTTCTACAAGGGATACAAATCCTACCACTCCACCCCTTGACAATACAAGTTAAGTCAGGTTTATTCATAAAACAGTAATCAAACATTATAACCAATAAGTAAGAAAATAACGGTACACACTTACATGTAAATACATGATAAAAAGAATTCAATAAATAGCATAACCATCTAACTCAGATTCAAATAACATAACAACAACATATAATCACACTAATAACCACATCAGGAAAAACATCTAGAAGAAGGTAAGAACAACTTATGACAATTCAGTTCAGTGAACAAAGTATGACACATTCTACATAAGTTAAGATAATGTCCAGTTCAGGTAGTAATTGGCTAGCCTAATATAAAAAAAATATTTTCAAATTTTTGGGACATTACAAGTGGTATCAGAGCCTAGTTTCAACACTAAGATACCAAATGCACGTACCAGATATTCGTTGCAAGAAAATAAAGTAGGTTTTTAAATTTTGTTAACTAACAGAAAGTTTTCCTGTTATTAAAAATTTGCAATTGCGGGATTTTAAGAGGACAGTTCAGAACATGAACACTGAAGAGGACAACAGTTGGTAAGGAAAGTTGAATACCCCCACCCAGGAAGAAGAACTGGTGGTGGAACTAAATTTTGATATATTGAAAACCATACAAAGTCTCCAAGCAGACTTGCAGAGTTTCAGAGATGATAATATGAATGAAAGAAAGGAACAACAAGCAATTAATGAACCATAGATGCGGAAAATGATGGGAGGAATCCCGCAAGGAAAACCCACTCATTCCACAAACAGGTTCAAGAATTTTTTTTATCACAAATGGGCCAGTAGCCCAAGAGAAGAAGGAAAAGAAGAACATATCACTGAACCTCCAGAAAGAGATTATCATAGTCCTTCTAGTGATGACTCTTTTTCTCCATGTAGAAAGAAACAGAGAAATGATGACAATCTCCAGGGAGAGTTCAGAAAAATAATAGCCCCAACCTATGAAGGAGAGATGAAGACAAGGGAGAAAGCTGAAGAATGGCTTCTGGCTATGAGCAAATATTTTCAAGTTCATAACTACTCTAGAGAAATGAAAGCTTTCCTAGCCATCTATAATTTAAATGGAAAAGAAGCTAGATGGTGGAGAGAATTGAAGCATACCAAGAAATATGAGGTAAGAGAAATACGATGGAGTAATGTTCGCAATATTTTTCAAGAAAAATACATGTCGAAAAGGTTCTTTGACAAAAAGGTTAGAGAGTTTCAAGAGGTATGTATGGGTTCCTTGACTATGGATGCTTTTATTAAAATATTTTTGGATATGTTACACTATGTGCCATAGATCAAGGATGAGAAGGTAAAAATACAACAGTTTTTAGGATGTCTCCCTCCCAACTTTTGGGAATGGATTGAGTTTGACATGCCTAAAACGTTGGACACCACCTTACACAAAGCTAGGCTATGCAATGAGCATGGGCAGTTGAGGCAAGAGAACATCATCATAAATAGAGATAGGTCTAAAAACTTCTCTAAAAACCACAAATCAGGTTTGAACCCACCACCGTATAAAAAACAGAGCAACAGTTTTCCAGCCAACAAGAACTTCAACAAAACAGCTACAAAGCCATATGTACTAGCTCCAAATGCTAACAAGCCAGAAACAAATGGGGGAGCCAATGTTACCCCGCTGCAAATCAAATGCTAGAAATGTGAAGGACCTCATTATGCCCAAGACTATAAGAACAAGACCAATGGGGTCTTGCACAACTTACAAGAAGAACCAATGGTAGAGGACATAGTTGGAACACTGCGGATTTATGCAGCCTTGGATGCCCAATAGGCAGACCATCAAGATACCATGGTTGAGATAGAAGGTAAAATATTAATACTTCTATTTCAATATTGATTGACCTCGGTGCTTGCTGGAGCTATGTATCGCCTAAAATTGTTGATGTATGTAAACTAGAAAAAGTTAAACATGACAAACCTTGGTTGGTGCAATTAGACACAAGTACGAAACAGAAAATTTCAAAAATAGTTAAAGATTGTGAGGTAACCCTGAATGGTTTTCCTACTAGATTAGACCTGAACATCCTACCCTTAGGATCGTATGATATACTTATCGGCATGGACTGGTTGGAATAACACCATGTCATGCTTGATTGTTTACACAAGACAATCTTCTGTACATATAGCCAAGGGAATCAAGTGAAGATTCAAGGAATATCTAAGAAAGTTTCTGTAAGGTAGATATCCTCTTTACAATCGAAGAAGTGCATTATGAAAGGCTGCAAACTGTTTGCAGTGAACATCTAGGACATAGAAGCTGAAAGAGAATAGCACATCGAGGACTTTCTAGTTCTTGTATAATTCAAGGATGTATTTCCTGAGGAAATCCCAGGATTACCACCGAAATGAGGCCTAGATTTTTCCATAGAACTGACACTAGAATCAATTTTGGCTTCAAAATACCCTTACCACATGAGAACACCAGAATTCGTGGAACTCAAACTGCACTTGCAGGATTTTATTGAGAAAGGATATATCTGACCAAGTGTGTCCCCTTGGGGAGGACTGATACTTTTCGTAAATTAGAAGGACGGTACGATGCGGATGTGCATCTATTACCGTCAGCTTAACAAGATGACTATCAAGAATTGATACCCACTCCCTACGATCAATGACTTGTTCGATCAAGTAGGAGTATCCAAGATCTTTTCAAAGATCAACCTGTGATCTAGGTACCATCAGGAACGGATTTGCGATAAGGATATTCACAAAACCTCCTTTCATACAAGGTATGGACACTATGGGTTTGTAGTAATGTCGTTCGGGTCGACCAATGCACCCACGAAATTTATGTGTATGATGAACAATATATTCATTAAATACCTGGATGAAAAAAAAATTGGTCTTTATAGATGAAATTCTAGTTTACTCTAAGATTAAAGAAGAACATGAGGAACACCTATGCATAGTGCTACGAGTGTTATGAGAACACCAACTCTACGTTAAGTTTAGTAAATGTGATTTTTGCAAACCACTGATACAATACTTGGGTCACATCATCTCCCAGATGGGGATAGCTATGAACCTGAAAAAGATTAAAGCCATAAAAGATTGGCCTACCCCTACTAGTGTCACTGACATTAGATCCTTTTTGAGATTAGCTAGTTATTATCGGAATTTCATTGAGAACTTCTTGAGAATAGCATGTCCCATGACCGCTTTGCAAAAGAAGGAAAACAATTTCTTATGGACGACCAAGTGCGAGGAAAGTTTTTAAAAGCTTAAACAACTTTTGACGACTGCACTGATATTACGAATTGCAGATCCCGATAGGGATTCCGTTGTTTGCATGGATGGAAGCAAGGAAGGGCTCGGAGGAGTCCTCATGTAGAATGATTACTTGATTTGTTATGAATCATGAAAGTTAAAATAACATGGGAAAAACTACCCCACCCATGATCTTGAGTTAGAAGCCATCATCCACGCCTTGAAGATGTGGAGGCACTACCTCATGGGAAGGAAATTCCTTCTGATGACAGACAATATGAGTCTGAAATATTTAGTTGAGAAACTAGATCTGAATGCCATGTAAGCCAGATGGTTGGATTTCCTTAATGAGTACCATTTCAAGCTAAAGGATATAAAGGTAAAAGAGAACAATATTGTTGATGCTTTGAGTCAAAGAACTCATATGATATATGAGGTGACATTAAGTCAAACCGATTCATATTTGCACAAGAGGATTAGAACAGCCAACAGAGTTGACCCTTTCTATATTGAAATCCTCAAGAAGGTCCAAGAGGACAGGTTGTTCCAACAACAAAAAGAGTACAAGGTATATTAAACAGGACTGCTATGGTCCAAGGAGATATTGTACATTCCAAAAGGAGGGGACATTTAGTCCAGCATCCTCATGGAATTTTATCGGACACCCTAGTCGAGGCATCCGGGATATCAAAAGATGATATCCGCAGTTAAGAGACACTTTTTTTGGCATAATTTAAATGCCAATAGTGCTTTTTATTGCAAAATGTAAAGAATGTCCACTAAACAAAGCTAAGCACCAGCATCCTTTGGGGTTTCCACATCCATTACCCATTCTGGAATGAAAGTGGGAGGTCATTAGTATGAATTTTATAACGGGTCTACCTAAGAGTAAGAAGCAAAATGACTCTATCTTTGTAGTAGTTGAAAAAATTTCAATCACACTTTATTCCAGTGAAGTCAACCTATAAGGAAGTACACATTGTCGATATCTTCTTGAAGGAGATATTTAGATTGCACTAGATACCCAAGTAAATAATCTCGGATCGAGATACTAAGTTTACAGGGAACTTTTGGAGATCCTTATTCTCCAGATTAGAGACGCAGTTGAACTTTAGTACTGCTTACCACCCGCAGACAGATGGCAGATCGAACGGGTAAACCAGATTGTAGAGGACATGCTTAGAATGTATGTCATGAACAACCCCACCAAGTGGGAATATTACCTGTATCTTGCAGAGCTTGCATATAACAACCAATACCAGACTTCCGCCAAGATAAGTCCCTTTGAGGTACTCTATGGATGGAAGTGTAGAACACCGGTTACTTGGGATATCCTGGTGGATCGGCTCATGTTAGGGCTTGACTTACTAAAGGACTTGGAACAATTGGTTACCAAGGTCCATCTAAACCTTAAAGAAGCACAGGACCACCAAAAAAGATATGCGAATAAGAAAACAAAAGATAAATATTATCAAATAGTCGACCATGTTTACTTCAAAGTAAAAGCAAAACAAACATCGTTGATCTTGGGAAGGTGTGGTAAGTTAGCACCTAGATTTTGTGGACCCTTTGAGATACTAGCCAAGAGAGGACAAGTGCCATATGAACTAGCGTTACCCGCTCACATAAGAGTCCATAATGTTTTCCATGCATATTTATTAAATAAATATGTTTATGATACTAAACATGTGATTTATTGGTCCTTATTACAGGTGGAACCTAAAGGGGAGTTTTCCCATGAACCTCTTCATATACTAGACAAGAGAGAGGTGGAGTTGAGGAAGTGCACCATAGTCCAGTTGAAAGTGCAATGGAGGCACTTCGAGGTCGTTGAGGCTACTAGGGAGATTGAAGCCACCATGAGAAAGGCTTACCACGCCTTATTTCATGATTTCATTTCGAGTCCCTAGAACATGAGGGACGATGTTTTTCCAAGTGGGGAGGGATGTAATATCCCGAATTTTGAACTAACACTTATGAGTATAAACCCAATTTATTATGATGTTACTTTGATGTTTTATTTTGATATATTGGGTCTAAGACCCCACTACATATGAACATGATAATTTGGTTTATATATTGGGCATAAGCCAATTTCATATGTTATGTATATGTGTGTGTGTGAGTGTGTGTGAGTGTGTGTGTGTGTGTGTTTGTGTGTTTTCATGTGTTGAGCATGGACCCTGAAGCACATGATTGATGAGATGTTTTTTGTTGAGCAAGGAGCTCTAGAGCACATGGGTAATTGATGCTTTGTGTTGAGCAAGAAGCTCTTGAGCACATGAGTATTTCTATTTGTGTTAATGGAGAAGCTCTGGTGAGCATGCGTTTTGAGACACTTGTGTTGAGCATGAAGCTCTGGAGCACATGAAAATATAAATTGGAAGTGTTGGCTATAATCCCTAGAGTCTTCCAACTTGATGTTGAACTTAAGCTGTGGAACATCGGATCCTTGGCCATTATATCCTTACGTGTATCCTACAAGTACATCCTAGCATTAGTGTTGAGCGAGGAGCTATGGAATTGCACTAAGTTTGTAAATACATGTTTTTAGCGTTGAGTATGGGCTCTAGATAAGCTCCAGGAGTTATTGAAAATAGTTAATATGTCGAGTGAAAATGACTCGAATAAAACATTGATCTCATCAGACTTATTTTTAACTAATTAAATGAAATTTTGAATTTATGTATCTCATCAAGTACTGAAGAACTACCTACCATGTTATACGAGGGAATCCAACATGCAAGGAGGTGTAGAGTTGCCTAACCTAGTAGACCTAACCCCTACATGAAGGCCTTAATAAAGAAAGTGTCATAAGTTTAGGGATCATGTTATATGATACCTAAAGACAAAAATGTTAACAACTGATATATATATATGGTATGTATAAAGAGTAAGCATAGTAATAATTCTAATAGCTATAAGAAATAAAGAAAGGCTCCATCTATTATTATTACTACTAGAAGATAATTAAATATTAAAATACCTACAAGAGTCCAAATAGGAACTAGTTAAAAGTTCCCAAGTTAAATATTAAAAGTGCCTAAATTAAATAAAAAGGGATGAATCAAGAAATCAAATGATTCTTGATTTAACTGCCCCTTTGACTGAAAAGTATTCCTATAAAAACCCAATCCAAAGAGAGGCTTGGGGATCTTTTTATTATTCCATTATTCTGTCTCATTATTCTTAAGAGTGTTCTTAGAGAGCATCTTTCCTAAGAGGAAAAAGGAGAACAGATTTAGAACCTGATATCCCAGTTAGGGAAGCCTTACCTTAGGATATCTAAGCTACTTGCATGTTGGAACTAGCTCGGGGTTATCAGGATTGAAACCAAGAATGGTTCTGGGTCATGGTTGGGTGGAACGTGGTAGTTCCCAAGTGATTCAGTTATCTATACAGAGGTCAGATCTGTTTGTGAATTTATTAATACTGGGTATTTGAGTGTGCAGGTTTTCAGCCATTGAAATAGCTTCATCTTGTAGTTATGAGGTTCTTGATTTTTCCCTTGTAAACTACACCAATTTTACTATTTGAAATAGATTTAATTATGAATGTTGATGTAGTAACTGCCTACTATAAACTAGGTTATCTTTTCTACAGTTCTTTTCCTATCTATGAATGTAAAGGTTTTGTTTTATCTTTCATTTCTGCAATTCATCTTCTGTATAATAATTTAAGGGTTTTGTTTTTCTAATTCCTTTCTGAAATTGATTTCTTGCCTTTAAATTTATTTCCAAGAACTAGAACTAATCAAAACAGAGCCTAGATATTTTATCTCTGCTAGCAGATTTCATATTGCCAGCAGGATTATGTTAAATATAAATAAACCCAAACTATTATCCATAATATTAACCTAATCTTTATGCAGAATATTATAACATAAAATATAAATAGCTAACACTTTAAATTAATTATAATTAAAACCAGGACCATGTTAATATTTTTACCAACCTCCTACAGAATCAACCATAGTTTAAATACGAAATACTTCATAACAGAACCATAAAATACAATTATCCATATCTTATCTCATAAGAGAGCTTTTCACATAATAAGTCAACTATAAATTTAAACACAAAACTCATTAACATCTGTCGTATAGGAAAAAGGGTCATAGGATCGAATCCTGCGGGCATTCAATCCAAACCAAGTTATTTACACATATCCTTTACAACCATCGAATCCTACAAAGATCACGAATTCCAAACCCAAAAAACATTTAAAAATAACAACATCGAATCCTGTAGGATTCATTAGCATTGTTTCAAACGCTGTAATAATTCATTAATATTTTACACCGTCTACACTAATTACAACAAATCACAAATTGAAACCGTTGTCCTATCAATGTTTCCATACCCTAAGAACCCATGAATAATACAAGCTATAAAACGATTTAATGTATCTCTACACATAAATAAAACCCCAAGTTATTATTTACATGATGTATCCATTTCATGGCTCACATTCTTTTTACAAAACCAAAAACCTTAACAGAAATCAAGTTAAACCCTGTCTACGCTAAAGCTTAGCCACAACACCCATTTTTTGTAAATTTAAACCCAACAGTTATGGCCATTGCCAAGTAAACACTACGAATAACCATAATCAACACAGTCTCTATGCTAATGGCGGGAACACCTTTTCCAGTAATGGCGCAACCCCAAAGCCAAACATCTACGCTAAATTATACAGGTAAGAAACTAATTACAAAAATAGTATTTTACATAGAGTTAAACAGTGCAAAGCCAAGAATCGTAACCACAACTTATACGCCCTAGTGAATGCATCATATTAACCACCATAAAATATATAGCAAATACACAATCGCGTTTACAATCCAAATGCACCATTGCAAGCAATGGTGTTGTCACCATTACCAAATCCCAACATCATTTAACAAAACGCACAGTCTATAATATTAACCATGGCCAAACCAAACTATTCATTTACAAAGTTGAATCACACCATTCTCGGCCCGAGGGCGCCAACCCAACAAAAACGCCAAACTATAAATGCATCTTTGGATGCTTTACAATAATTACAAATAGACCATTACAGTCACAACCCTTAAAACCCAACCACGTGTTTCATCCAAATGACGAGCTTCACGCTCTATTAAAACACCCACACAGAGAGGAACGGGTTTTAAACTTGTTTTATAATAGGGCTTACCTATGAAGGGTAATGCATCGGCCTCTTGGGAGACCCACGACCCACGCCCTGGAGACCCTGCAACCTACAAAACCCAAAATGAAGGATGAGGAGTATGCCAAACCTCCCAACTGAAACAACTAAACAAGTGTTGCAAAAACAGAATGAAGGACATACCTTCCAAGCACAACCAAACTCCAAACCGCATGCCATAGTGCAGACCAGAGAGACGAAAAGAGCTCACCCAATAGAAACGAAAAGGACTCATACCTTCACATTAGTCAAAGCTTAGGACTTGAGACCCCCATTTCCTAAGGTGCATTAACTCCACTACCCTGTCCTCCATTACGTGAAATCCAAACCCCAAGTCTATAGTTCATGCCACACCAAAATGCGCTGTGACAAATATCCACCATGCAAATCATAAACCCCAACTTTGATATCGTAGACTTAGGATAAAGCCATAATTCATGGCATATGTAATATCCATGAATGGATTACAACACGCCTTCAACATTATACACAAGGACCTTAATGAACATAGGGACACGATTTAATATCTTAAGCCCTATACAAGTCAACATACACCATATAAATGTTAAATGCAGGCTCAAACTAAATCAAGGTCTTAAGACCATAAGTAATAATGGTAACTAGTGCAAACATAGGCATAATTAAATCCATCATTATGAAAACAACAATGCTAACGATCACCGTAAAAATAATCACTAAGATAGGACTGTAGGTATGTTCATCATCCAGGCTGTGAGGTAGTTGAGCATAGGCGGTATGTGTACGTTTCACTATTATAGTCACTTTTCCATCATCAAGTGCAACTACACAAAACAAATAAATAAATGAATTAGTTCAATAAAGAACTAATTAAACCCTGTAGCGACAAGTAAAACTAATTACCTTTCCAAGTGTTTATACAAGGGATACAAGTCCCACCACTCCACCCCTTGACAATACAAGTTAAGTCAGGTTTATTCATAAAAAATTAATCAAACATTATAACCAATAAGTAAGCAAATAATGGTACACACATACATGTAAATACATGATAAAAAGAATTCAATAGATAGCATGACCATATCAATCAGATTCAAGTAACATAACAACAACATAGAATCACACTAATAGCCACATTGGGGAAAACATCTAGAATAAGGTAAGAACAACTTACGACAATTGAGTTCAGTGAACAAAGTACGACACATTCTGCATAAGTTAAAATATTGTCCAGTTCATGTAGTAATTGGCTAGCCTAATAAAAAAAATATTTTCAAATTTTGGGGACAATACAAGTGGTATCAGAGCCCAGTTTCAACACTAAGAGACCAAATGGGTGTACCAGACATTCGTTGCAAGAAAATAAAGTAGGTTTTTAAATTTTCTTAACTAACAAAAAATTTTCTTGTTATTAAAAATTTGCAACCGCAGGATTTTAAGAGGACAGTGCAGAACATGAACACTGAAGAGGACAACAGCCGATAAGGAAAGTTGAATACCCCCACCCAGGAAGCAGAACTACTGGTGGAACTAAATTCTGATATATTGAAAACCATACAAAGTCTCAAACAAGACTTGCATAGTTTCAGAGATGATAATCTAAATGAAAGAAAGGAACAGCAAGCAATTAATGAAGCATTTCTATGGAACATGACGAGAGGAATCCTGTAGGGAAAACCCACTCATTCCACAAGAAGGTTGAAGAAAAAATTTGATCACAAACAAGACAACAGCCCGTGAGAAGAAGGAAAAGAAGAACATACCCCTAAACCTCCAAAAGGAGATTATCACTGTCCTTTTAGTGATGACTCTCTTTCTCCATGCAGAAAGAAACATAGAAACGATGACAATATCCAAGGAGAATTCTGAAAAATAAAAGCCCCAACCTATGAAGGAGAGATGAACATAGCAGAGCCAGCCGAAGAATGGCTTCTGGGTATGAGCAAATATTTCCAAGTTCATAACTACTCTAGAAAAATGAAAACTCGCTTGGCCATCTATAATTTAAATGGAAAAGCAGCTAGATGGTGGAGAGACTTAAAGCATACCAAGAAAGATGAGGTAAGAGAAATACGATGGAGTAATTTCTGCAAGATTTTTCAGGAAAAATACATGTCGGAAAGGTTCTTTGATAAAAAGGTGAAAGAGTTTCATGAGTTACATATGGGTTCCTTGACTATGGATGATTTTATTAACAGATTTTTGGATTTGTTACACTATGTTCCATAAATCAAGTATGAGAAGGTAAAAATACAACAGTTTTTAGGATGTCTCCCTCCCAACTTTCGGGAAAGGATTGAGTTTTAGATGCCTAAAATGTTGGACACCACATTACACAAAGCTATTCTTTTCTATGAGCATGGGTAGTTGAGGCAATAGAACATCATCAAAAATAGAAATAGGTCTAAAAACTTCTTTGACAACCGCGAACCGGGTTTCAACCCACCACCATACAGAAAACAGAAAAACAGTTTTCCAACCAACAAGAACTTCAACAAAATTGGTACAAAACCATATGTATGAGCTCCAAATGCTAACAAGCCAGCAACAAATGGGGGATCCAATGTTGCCCCACTGCAAATCAAATGCTAAAAATTCCAAGGGCCTCATTATGCTCGAGACTGTAAGAAAAATACCAATGGGGTCTTGCACAACTTACAAGAAGAACCAACGATAGAGTACATAGCTAAAACACCGCGTATTTATGCAGCTTTAGATGGTCAATAAGCAGAACATCAGACTACCATGGTCGAGATAGAAGGTAAGATCTTAAATAGTTATATTTCAATACGGATTGACCTTGGTGCTTTTCGGCGCTATTTATCGCCTAAAATTGTTGATGTATATAAACTAGGCAGCGTTAAACATGATAAACCTTGGATGGTGCAACTAGCCACAGGTACGAAATGGAAATTTTTGGAAATAGTTAAAGATTATGAGGTAAACCTCAATGGTTTTCCTACTAGATTAGACCTAAACATCCTACCCTTAGTATCGTATGATATACTTATCATCATGGATTGGTTGGAACAACACGATGTCATGCTCGATTGTTTACACAAGTCAATCTTGTGTACAGATAGCCAAGGGAATCAAGTGAATATTCAAGGCATACCTAAGAAAGTTTCTGTAAAGCATATATCCTCTTTACAAGCGAAGAAGTGCATTAGGAAAGGCTGCAAATTGTTTGCAGTGAACATCCAAGACATAGAAGCTGAAAGAGAACAGCACATCAAGGAATTTTCCATTTCTTGTAGACTTCAAGGATGTATTTCCTAAGGAAATCCCAGGATTACCACCAAAACAAGAACTAGAATTTTCCATAGAACTGACACTACGATTAGTTCTAGCTTCAAAAGCCCCTTACCGCATGAGTGCACCAGAATTGGTGGAACTCAAACTGCAATTGCGGGAATTGATTGAAAAAGGATATATCCAAGAAAGTGTGTCCCCTTGGGGAGCACCGATACTTTTTGTAAAAACAGAAGGATGGTATGATGCAGATGTGCATCGATTAGCATCAGCTTAATAAGATGACTATCAAGAACTGATACCCACTCCCTAAGATCGATGACTTGTTTGATCAAGTAGGAGGATCCAATATCTTTTCGAAGATCGACCTGTGATCTAGGTACCATCAGGTACAGATTCGCGATGAGGATATTCACAAAACTTGTTCTCGTACAAGGTACGACCACTACGAGTTTGTAGTAATGTCGTTCGGGTTGACCAATGTACCTGTGAACTTTATGTGTATGATGAACAATATATTAAATAAATACGTGGATAAATTTGTTTTGGTCTTTATATTTTAAATTCTATTTTACTCTAAGAGTAAAGAACACAAGGAACACCTTCGCATAGTGCTACGAGTGTTACGAGAACACCAGCTCTACGCCAAGTTTAGTAAATGTTATTTTTACAAACCACAGATACACTACTTGGGTCACATCATCTCTAAGACGGGGATAGTTGTGGACCCATAAAACATTAAAGCTATAGAATATTGGCCTACCCCTACTAGTGTCACCGACATTAGATCCTTTTTGGGATTATCCGGTTATTATCAGAAGTTCATTGAGAACTCCTTGATAATAACTTGTCCCGTGACCTCTTTGCAAAAGAATACAAACAAGTTCTTATGGATGACCAAGTGCGAGGAAAGTTTTCAAAATCTTAAACATCATTTGACGACCGCACCAATACCATGAATTGCAGATCCTGATAGGGATTTTGTTGTTTGCACGGATGCAAGAAAGGAAGGGCTCAGAGGAGTCCTCAAGCAGAACGATTACGTGATATGTTATGAATCGTGAAAGTTAAAAGAACATGAGCAGAACTACCCCACCCATGATCTTAAGTTAGCATCCCAAATCCACGCCTTAAAGATGTGGAAGCACTACCTAATGGGAAGGAAATTCCTTCTGAAGATAGACAATATGAGTTTGACATATTTATTTGAGCAACTGGATCTGAATGCCAGGAAATCTAGATGGTTGGATTTCCTTAGCGAGTACCATTTCGAGCTAATGCATATAAAGGGAAAAGAGCACAAGATTGGTGATGCTTTGAGTCGATTAACTCATATGATATATGAGGTGACTTTAAGTCAAACCAATCCATATTTAGACGGGAGGATTAGAACGGCCAACAGAGTTGACCCTTTCTGTGTTGAAATCGTCAACAAGGTCCAAGGGGACACGTTATTCCAACAACTAAAAGAGTACAAGGTAGACGAAAGGGGACTGCTATGGTCTAAGGAGAGATTCTACGTGCTTAAAGGAGGGGACAAATAGTACATCATCCTCATGGAATTTCATCAGACACCCTACTCGACGCATCCCGAATATCAAAAGATGAGATCCGCAGTTAAGAGACAGTTTTTCTGGCCTAAGTTAAAGGCCAACATAGCGTTGTTTATCGCAAAATGTCAGGAATGTCAGCTATTCAAAGCTGAGCACCAGTATTCTTCAAGGTTTCTGCAACCATTACCCATTCCAGAATGGAAGTGGGAGGTCATTAGTATGGATTTTATCACAGGTCTACCTAAGAGTAAGAAGCAAAATGACTCTATCTTTGTAGTCATTGACAAATTGTCAAAAGCAGCACTCTTCATTCCAGTCAAGTCGACCTACAAGGCAGTACACATTGTCGATATCTTCTTGAAGTAGATATTTAGATTGCACAGGATACCCAAGGAAATCATCTCGGATCGAGATACTAACTTTACCATGAAGTTTTGGATATCCTTATTCTTTGTATTAGAGACACAGTTGAACTTTAGTATTGCTTACCACCTGTAGACAGACGGATAGACCGAACGAGTAAACCAAATTGTAGAGGACATGCTTAGGATGTATTCCATGAACAACCCCACCAAGTGGGAATATTACCTGCATCTTGCAGAGTTTGCATATAAAAACGGATACCAAACTTCCACCAAGATGAGTCCCTTTGAGGTACTCTATGGAAAGAAGTGTAGAACACCGGTTACTTGGGATAGCCTGGTGGATCGGCTCATGTTAGGGACTTACTTACTAAAGCAATTGCAACAATTGGTTACCAAGGTCCAGCTGAACCTTAAAGAAGCACAAGATCACCAGAAAAGCTACATGGATAAGAAAAGAAAAGATAAATATTATCAAATAGGTGACCATGTTTACTTGAAAGTAAAAGCAAAACGAAGCTCATTGAGCTTGGGAAGGTGTGGTAAGTTAGCACCTATATTTTGTGGAAACTTTGAGATATTTTCCAAGAGAGGACTAGTGGCATATGAACTAGCGTTCCCCCCTCACATAAGAGTCCATAATGTTTTCCATGCATCTTTATTAAAGAAATATGTTTAAGATACTAAACATGTGATTGATTGGTCCTTATTACAGGTGGAACTTGAAGGAGATTTTTCCCCTGAACCTCTTCATATACTAGACAAGAGAGAGATGCATCTCAAGAAGCCCACCATAGTCCATTTGAAAGTGCAATGGAGGCACTTCGAGGCTGATCAGGCTACTTGGGAGAATGAAGCCACCATGAGAAAGGATTACCCCACCTTGTTTCATGATTTCATTCCGAGTCCCCAGAACACCAGGGACGGTGTTGTTCCAAGCGTAAGGGGATGTAATATTCCGAATTTTGACCTAACTCTTATGGGCATAAACCCCATTGATTATGATGTTACTTTGATTTTTTATTTTGATATATTGGGTCTAAGATCCCACTGCATATGAACATGATAATTTGTTTGATATATTGGGAGTAAGCCAATTTCATATGTTATATATATATATATATATATATGTGTGTGTGTGTGTGTGTGTGTGTGTGTGTGTGTGTGTGTGTGTGTGTGTGTGTGTTTTCATGTGTTTGGTGTGGACCCTAAAGCACATGATTGATGAGATGTTTTGTGTTGAGCAAGGAGACCTAGAGCACATGGGTAATTGATGTTTTGTGCTGAGCGAGAATATCTAGAGCACATGAGTATCTATATTTGTGTTGAGGGAGAATATCTGGAGCACATGAGTTTTGAGACACTTGTGTTGAGCATGAAGCTCTAAAGCACATGAAAAGATAAATTGGAAGTGTTGAGAATAAGCCATGTAGGCTTCCAAGTTGATGTTGAGCTTAAGCCCTGGAACATCAGATCCTTAGCCATTGTATCCCTAGGTGTATCCTACAAGTACATCCTAGCATTAGTGTTGAGCGAGGAGCTATGGAATTGCACTAAGTTTGTAAATCCCTGTTTTCAACATTGAGTATGGGCTCTGGATAAGCACTAGGAGTTACTATAAAGAATTAATATGTCGAGTGAAAATGACTCAAATAAAACATTGATCTCATCTGACTTATTTTTAAGTGATTAAATGAAATTTCAAATTTTTGTATCTCATCAAGTACTGAAGAACTACCATGTTATACGAGGGAATCCAACATGCAAGGAGGTTTAGATTTGCCTAGCCTAGGTGACCTAACCCTTACTTGAAGGCCTTATTAAAGAAAGAGTCATATGTTTAGGGATCATGTTATATGATACCTAAGGACAAAATGTTAACAAATAATATATCTATCTATCTATATATATATATATATAGTTTACACATGGTATGTATAAAGAGTAAGAATAATAATAATAATAATAGCTATAAGAAATAAAGAAAGGATCCATCTATTAGTATTATTACTAAAAGATAATTAAATATTAAAATACCTACAAGAGTCCAAATAGGAACTAGTTAAAATTTCCTAAGTTAAATACTAAAAGTGCCTAAATTAAATAAAAAGAGTTGAATCAAGAAATCAAATGATTCTTGACTTAACTGCTCCTTTGACTGAAAAGTCTGCCTATAAAAACACAAGCCAAAGAGAGGCTTGGGGATGTTTTTATTGTTTTTATTATTAAAAACCTGATATCCCAAATAGGGAAGCCTTACCTTAGGAGATCTAAGCTACTTACATGTTGGAACCAGCTAGGGGGATCCGAATTGAAACCAGGAACGGTTCCAGGTCATGGTTGGGTGGATCGTGGTAGTTCCCAAGTGATTTGGTTATCTATATAGAGGTCAGATATGTTTGAGTGTGCAGGTTTTCAGCCATTGAAATAGCTTCATCTTGTAGGCATGAGGCTCTTGATTTTTCCCTTGTAAACTACACCAGTTTTACTATTTCAAAATAGATTTAATTATGAATGTTTATGTAGTAACCGCCTACTATAAGAAAGGTTATATTTTCTACAGTTCTTTTCATGTCTATGAATGTAAAGGTTTTGTTTTATAGTTCATTTCTGCAATTCATCTTCTTTCTAATAATTTAAGGGTTTTGTTTTTCTAATTACTTTCTGCAATTTATTTTATGTCTTTAAATTTATTTCCAAGACCTAGAACTAATCAAAACAAAGCCTAGATATTTTATCTTTGCTAGCAGATTTCATATTTCCAGCAGGATTATGTTAAATATAAATAAACCCAAACTATTATCCATAATGTGAACCTAATCTTTATTGAGAATATTATAACATAAAATGTAAATAGCTAACACTTTAAATTAATTATAATTAAAACCAAAACCATGTTAATATTTCTACCAACCTCCTAGAGAATCAACCATAGTTTAAATACAAAATACTTCATAAAAGAAACATAAAATATAGTTATCCAAATATTATCTCATAAGAGATATTTCCACATAATAAGTCAACTATAAATTTAATCACAAAACTCATTAACATCTGTCATATAGGAAAAAGGGTCACAGGATCGAATTCTATGGGTATTCATTCCAAACCAATTTATTTACACATATCCTTTACAACCATCATATCCCAGGATCGAATCCTGTGAAGCTCGCGACTTCCAAACCCAAAATAAATTTAAAAAGGACAACATCAGATCCTCTAGGATTCGTTAGCAGTGTTTCAAATGCTGTAACAATTCATTAATATTTTACACAGTCTACACTAATTACCACAAACCACAGATCGAAACTGTTTCCCTGTCAACATTTCCATACCCCAAGAACCCAAGAATAATACAAGCTGTAAAATGATTTAATGTATCTCTACACAAAAATAAAACCCCAAGTTATTATTTACACATTGTATCCATTTCATGGCTCACAGCCTTTTTAAAAAACAATAAAGCCTTAATATAAATCAAGTTAAACCTTGTCTACGCTAAAGCTTAGCCACGACATCCATTTTCCTAAAGTTAAACCCAACAGTTACGACCATTTCCAAGTAAACACTATGAATAACCATAATCAACACAGTCGCTACACTAATGGAAGGAACGCCATTGCCAGTAATGGCACATCCCCAAAGCCAAACATCTACGCTAAATTATACAGGTAAGAAACTAATCACAAAAATAGAAGTTTACACAGAGTTAAACAGTTCCAAGCCAAGAATTGTAACCACCATCATTTAACAAAACGTACAATCTATAATATTAACCATAGCCAAACCAAAGTATTCATTTATAAATTTGAATCACACCAGTCTCGGCCTGAGGGCACCAACCCAACAAAAACCCCAAACTATAAACACATCTCTGGATGCCTTACAATAATTATAGATAGACCATTACAGTCATAACCCTTAAAACCCAACCACATATTTCATCCAAACGAAAAGCATCACACTCTATCTAAACACCCACAAATAGAGGAACGAGTTTTAAACTTGTTTTATAACAGGGCTTACCCGTGAAGGGTAATGCGCCAACCACTTGGGAGACCCACAACCCATGTAGAAATTCAGGCCTGCAGTAGATTAATTTCACCCACAACAATTAACAATTGATCATGCAAAATTATCAACAATGGAGACTGAATATGGAGCTGTAACACAAAATTATATTAACTGAGTGTACAATAGCCAAACCTGTAATAACATAGGCTGCTGAATATATAGAATACATGAGCAAATCGAATGCATAAGGAAGCATCCAAATCTAGCATAAAGCAGGCTTACCCAAAATAGGCAAATCCCCCATAGGTGTAAAAAGCTGATCCCAAATCTATCAAGGACCCCACGAATTAGCAAGGGTGCATAGGCAAGCTAAAGAGTGGTAAAATGGAATCTCATACATGCTTTTTCATGGAGGAAAGAGTGGAGGAGGAAGAGGCAACAAAGCTGATTCACCTCACCTAGTCTTGCTTTCCTATGTGCCTTAAAACACTGAAAAAGCAGGCAATAAAGCAGAAAAAGCAGAAGGGCACCTAGGAGGCCAGGAATAAAGTAGATTTGATTCCCAAGGCTTTCCCAAGCGCTCCATGATTCAATAATGGCAAGTTTGACCTCTATGGATAGGCATTTAGCAACTTGCACATGGTGGGACTCGTGGACTAGGCAAATAAGACAAAATAAATGAAATAATGTCTAAGTGGGTAAATACTATGGGTTGATTATTCTAACAACCCACGCTATTAAGACGCTGCAACCTGCAAAACCCAAAACCAAGGATGAGGAATATGCCAAAACTCCCAACTAAAATAACTAAACAAGTGTTACAAAACCAAAACGAAGGAAATACCTTCCAAGCACAACCAAACTCCAAATCTCACTCCATAGTGCAGACCAGAGAGGCAAACAAAGCTCACCCAATAAAAAAGCAAATGACTCATACCTTCGCGTTAGTCAAATATTAGGGATTGAGACCCCCGTTTCCCAAAGCACATTAACTCCGCCACCCTGTCCTCCATTACATGAAATCCAAACCCCAATTCTATAGTTCATGCCACACCAAACTTGCATTGTGACAAATATACACCATGCAAATCATAAACCCCAACTTTGGTATCGTAGACTAAGGATAAAGCCATAATTCATGGCATATGTATTATCCCATGAATGGATTACACCATGCCTTCAACATTATACACAAGGACCTTAATGAACATAGGGATACAATTTAATATCTTAAGCCCTATACAATACAACATACACAATATAAATGTTAAGTGCAGGCTAAAACTAAATCAAGGTCTTAAGACCATAAGTAATAATGGTAACGAGTGCAAACATAGGAATTATTAAACCCAGCCTTGCTTAAACAACAGCGCTAATGACCATAACAATAATCACTAAGATAGGATTGTAGGTCTATCCGCCATCCAAGCTGTGAGGTATTTGAGCATAGGCGGTATGTCTACGTTTCACTATTATATTAAGTTTTTCATCATCAAGTGCACCTTCACAAAAGAAAGAAAGAAATTAATTAATTCAATAAAGAACTAAGTAAACCTTGTAGCAACAAGTAAACTAATTATCTTTCCAGGTGTTTCTACAAGGGATACAAGTCCCGCCACTCCACCCCTTGACAATACAAGTTAAGTCAGTTTTATTCATAAAACAGTAATCAAACATTATAACCAATAAGTAAGCAACGGTACACACATACATGTAAATACATGATAAAAAGCATTCAATAAAAATCATAACCATCTAACTCATATTCAAGTAACATAATGACAACATAGAATCACACTAATAACCACATTGGGGAAAACATATAGAAGAAGGTAAGAACAACTTATGACAATTCAGTTCAGTGAATAAGGTATGACACATTTTGCATAAGTTCAGATAATGTTCATTTCAGGTAGTAATTGGCTAGGCTAATAAAAAAAAAAATTCAAATTTTGGGGACATTACAAGTGGTATCAGAGCCCAGTTTCAACACTAAGAGACCAAATGGGTGTACCAGACATTTGTTGCAAGAAAATAAAGTAGGTTTTTAAATTTTGTTAACTAACAGAAATTTTTCTTGTTATTACAAATTTGGAATTGTGGGATTTTAAGAGGAAAGTTCATAACATGAACACTAAAGAGGACAATAGCTGGCAAGTAAAGTTGAATACCCTCACCCAGGAAGCATAACTAGTGGTGGAATTAAATTCTAATATATTGAAAACCATACAAAGTCTCCAAGAAGACTTGCAGAGTTTCAGATATGATAATTTGAATGAAAGAAAGGAACAACAAGAAATTAATGAAGCATTGTTGTGGAACATGACTGGAGAAATCCCACGGGGAAAACCCACTCATTCCACAAATAGGTTCAAGAAATTTTTTTATCACAAACGGGCTCGCAGCCTGAGAGAAGAAGGAAAAGCAGAACATACCCCTGAACCTCTAGAAGGAGATTATCTCAGTCCTTCCAGTGATGACTCTCTTTCTGCATGAAGAAAAAAACAGAGAAATGATGACAATCTCCAGGGAGATTTCAAAAAAATAAAAGCCCCAGCCTATGAAGGAGAGATGAACACAGGGGAGAAATATGAAGAATGGATTCTAGGTATGAGCAAATATTTATGAGTTCATAACTACTCTAGCGAAATGAAATCTCGTCTGAACATCTATAATTTAAATGGAAAACCAACTAGAAGGTGGAGAGACTTGAAGAATACCAAGAAAGATGAGGTAAGAGAAATACGATGGAGTAATTTTCACAAGATTTTTTAGGAAAAATACATGTTAGAAAGGTTCTTTGATAGAAATTTGAAAGAGTTTCACAGGTTACGTATGGGTTCCATGACTATGGATGCTTTTATTAATAGATTTTTGGATCTATTACACTATGTTCCATACATCAAGGACGAGAAGGTAAAAATACAACATTTTTTAGGATGCCTCCCTCCCAACTTTTGGGAAAGGATTGAGTTTGGCATGCCTAAAACATTGGACACAACCTTACACAAAGATAGGCTTTGCTATGAGCATGGGAAGCTGAGGCAAGAGAACATCAACAGAAATGGAGATAGTTCTAAAAACTTCTCTGACAACCGCAAACTAGGTTTCAACCCACCACAGTACAGAAAACAGAACAACAATTTTCCATCCAACAATAACTTCAACAAAATAGGTACAAAGCCATATGTACCAGCTCCAAATGATAACAAGACAACAACAAATGGGGGAACCAATGGTTCCCCATTGCAAATCAAATACTGGAAATTCCAAGGGCCTCCTTATGCCTGAGACTGTAAGAACAAGACCAATGGGGTCTTGCACAACTTACAATAAGAACCAATGGTAGAGGACATAGCTGGAATATCGCGGATTTATGCAGCCTTGGATGGATGACAGGAAAACCATCACGCTACCATGGTTGAGATAGAAGGTAAGATCTTAAATACTTCTATTTCAATACTAATTGACCCCGGTGCCTGCCAGAGCTATGTATCACCTAAAATTGTTGATGTATGTAAACTAGGAAAATTTAAACATGATTAACCTTGGCTGGTGCAATTAGCCATAGGTACGAAAAGGAAAGTTTTGAAAATAGTTAAAGATTGTGAGGTAAACCTGAATGGTTTTCCTACTAGATTAGACTTGAACATCCTACCTTTAGGATCGTATGATATACTTGTCGACATGGACTAGTTGGAACAACACCATGTTATGTTCAATTGTTTACACAAGTCAATCTTGTGTACATATAGCCAAGGGAATGAAGTGAAGATTCAAGGCATACCTAAGAAAGTTTCCGTAAGACAGATATCTTCTTTACAAGCGAAGAAGTGAATTAGGGAAGGTTGCAAACTGTTTGCAATGAACATCTAGGACATAGAAGATGAAAGAGAACAACACATCGAGGACTTTCCAGTTCTTGTAGATTTCAAGGATGTATTTCCTAAGGAAATCCTAGGATTACCACCGAAACAAGACCTAGATTTTTCCATATAACTGACTCTAGTATCAGTTGCCTCTTCAAAATCCCCTTACCACATGAGCGCACTAGAATTGGTGGAACTCAAATTGTAGTCGCAGGAGTTGATTGAGAAAGGATATATCCGACCAAGTGTGTCCCCTTGGGGAGCACCGATCCTTTTTGTAAAAAAGAAGGATGGTATGATGTGGGTGTGCATCGTTTATCATCAGCATAACAAAATGAATATCAAGAACTGATACCCACTCCCTAGGATCGATGAATTGTTTGATCAAGTAGGAGGAGCCAAGATATTTTTGAAGATTGACCTACGATCTAGGTACCATCAGGTACGGATTTGCGACGAGGATATTCACAAAATTGCCTTTTGTACAAGGTACATCTACTACGGGTTTGTAGTAATGTCGTTTGGGTTGACCAATGCACCTGCAAACTTTATGTGTATGATGAACAATATATTCAATAAATTCCTGGATAAATTTGTGTTGGTCTTTACAGATGAAATTCTAGTTTACTCTAAGAGTAAACAAGAACACGAGGAACACCTCCGCATAGTGCTACGAGTGTTACAAGAAGACTAGCTCTACGCCAAGTTTAGTAAATGTGATTTTTACAAACCACAGATACAATACTTGGGTCACATCATCTCCGAGACGGGGATAGTTGTGGACCTGGAAAAGATTAAAGCCATAGAATATTGGCCTACCCCTACTAGTGTCACCGACATTAGATCCTTTTTGGGATTAGCCGGTTATTATCGGATGTTCATTGAGAACTTATTGAGAATAGCTTGTCCCATGACCGCTTTGTAAAATAAGAAAAACAAGTTCTTATGGACGACCAAGTGCGAGGAAAGTTTTTAAAAGCTTAAACATCTTTTGATGACCACAGCGATGCTATGAATAGCAGATCCCAATGGGGATTCCATTGTTTGCACAGATGCAAGCAAGGAAGGGCTCGGAGGAGACCTCATGTAGAACAATTACGCGATCTGTTATGAATTATGAAAGTTAAAAGAAGATGAGAAGAACTACCCCACCCATGATCTTGAGTTATCAACCATATTCCACACCTTGAAGATGTGGAGGCACTACCTCATGGGAAGGAAACTTCTTCTAAAGACTGACAATGTGATTCTGATATTTGAGAAACTGTATCTGAATGCCAGGCGGGCTAGATGGTTGGATTTCCTTAACGAGTACCATTTCGAGCTAAAGCATATAAAGCGAAAAGAGAACAAGATTGTTGATGCTATGAGCCAACGAACTCATATGATATAAGAGGTGACTTTAAGTCAAACCGATTTAGATTTACACGGAAGGATTAGAATGGCCAATAGAGTTTACCCTTTGTATGTTGAAATTCTCAAGAAGGTCCAAGAGGACAAGTTGTTCAAACAACAAAAAGAGTACAAGGTAGACGAAATGGGACTACTATGGCCCAAGGAGATATTGTACGTTCTGGAGGGAGGGGAAATTTGGTCCAGCATAGTCACAAAATTTCATCAGACACACCCTACTCAAGGATCCTGGATATCAAAATATCAGATCTGCAGTTAAGAGACACATTTTCTGGCCTATGTTAAAGACCAACATAGCATTGTTTATCGCAGAATGTCAATAATGTCAGTTGGTCAAAGATGAGCACCAGCATCCTTCAAGGTTGCTGCAGCCATTACCCATTCCAGAATGGAAGTGGGAGGTCATTAGTATGGATTTTATCATGGGTCTACCGAAGAGTAAGAATCAAAATGACTCTATCTTTGTAGTAGTTGACAAATTGTCAAAAGTAGCACACTTCATTCCAATGAAGTCGACCTACAAGGAAGTACACATTCCTAATATCTTCTTGAATGAGGTATTTAGATTGCATAGGATAACCAAGGAAATCATCTCAAATCAAGATACTAAGTTTACCGTGAAATTTTGGAGATCCTTATTCTCTGGATTAGAGACACATTTTAACTTTAGTACTGCTTACCACCCACACACAGATGGGAAGACCGAACAGGTAAACTGGGTTGTAGAGTACATGATTAGGATGTATGTCATGAACAACCCCACCAAGTGAGAATATTACCTGCATCTTGCAGAGTTTGCATATAACAACAGATACCAGGCTTCTGCTAAGATGAGTCCCTTTGAGGTGCTCTATGGAAGGAAGTGTAGAACACCAGTTACTTGGGATAGCCCAGTGGATCGGCTCATGTTAGGGCCTAACTTACTAAAGGACTTGGAACAATTACTACCAAGGTCCAGATGAACCTTAAAGAAGCACAAGACCACCAGAAAAGAGACGCGGATAAGAAAAGAAAAGATAAATATTATCAAATAGGCGACCATTCTTACTTGAAAGTAAAAGCACAACGAAGCTCATTTAGCTTGGGAAGGTGTGGTAAGTTAGCACCTAGATTTTGTGGACCCTTTGAGATATTGGCCAAGAGAGGACTAGTGCCATATGAACTAGCATTACCTGCTCACATAAAGTCCATAATGTTTTCAATGCATCTTTGTTAAAGAAATATGTTTATGATGCTAAACATGTGATTTATTGGTCTTTATTATAGGTGGAACCTGAAGGGGAGTTTACCCCTAAACCTCTTCATATACTGGACAAGAGAGAGGTGCATCTCATGAAGCGCACCATAGTCCAGTTGAAAGTGAAATGGATGCACTTTGAGGCCTATGAGGCTACTTGGGAGAATGAAGCCACCATGAGAAATGCTTACCCCACCTTGTTTCATGATTTCATTTCGATTCCCTAGAACACCTGGGACGGTGTTGTTCCAAGCGGGGAGGGATGTAATATACTGAATTTTGACCTAACACATATGGGCGTAAACCCCATTGATTATGATGTTACTTTGATGTTTTATTTTGATATATTGGGTCTAATAGCCCACTGCTTATGAACATGATAATTTGTTTGATTTATTGGGCGTAAGCCAATTTCATATGTTTTCATGTGTTGGGAGTGGACCCTGAAGAACATGATTGATGAGATGTTTTGTGTTGAGAGAGAAACTCTAGAGCACATGGGTAATTGATATTTTGTGTTGAGCGAGAAGCTCTGGAGCACATGAGTATTTATATTTTTGTTGAGTGAGAAGCTCTTGAGCACATGAGATTTGAGACACTTGTGTTGAGCATGAAGCTCTGGAGCACATGAAAAGATAAATTGGAAGTGTTGGGCCTAAGCCCTGGAGCCTTCCAAGTTGATGTTGAGCTTAAGCTCTGGAACATCGGATCCTTGGCCATTGTATCCCTAGCTGTATCCTACAACTACATCTTAGCATTAGTGTTGAGCGAGGAGCTCTGGAATTGCACTAAGTTTGTAACTCCCTTTTTTTAGCATTGAGTATGGGCTCTGGATAAGCACTAGAAGTTACTAAAAAGAATTAATATGTCAAGTGAAAACGACTCGAATAATACATTGATCTCATCTGACTTGTTTTTAAGCGATTAAATGAAATTTCAAATTTATGTATCTCATCAAGTACTGAAGAGCTACCATGTTATACAAGGGAATCCAACATGCAAGGACGTTTAGAGTTGCCTAACTTAAGAGACCTAACCCCTACCTGAAGGCCTTAATAAAGAAAGTGTCATTAGTTTAAGAATCATGTTATATGATACCTAAAGACAAAATGTTAACAACTAATATATATATATATATATATATATATATATATATATATATATTATACTTGGAATGCATAAAGAGTAGTAATAATAATAATAGCTATAAGAAATAAAGAAAGGCTCCATCTATTATTATTATTACTAAAAGATAATTAAATATTAAAATACCTACAAGAGTCCAAATAGCAACTAGTTAAAAGTTCCTAACTTAAATAATAAAAGTTCCTAAATTAAATAAAAAGGGTTGAATCAAGAAATCAAATGATTCTTGATTTAACCGCTCATTTGACTGAAAAGTATGCCTATGAAAACCCAAGCCAAAGAGAGGCTTGGGGATCTTTTTATTATTCCATTATTCTGTCTGATTATTCTCAAGATATTTCTTGGAGAACATCTTTCCTAGGAGGAAAAAGAAGAACTATTTCAAAACCTGATATCCCAGTTAGGGAAGCCTTACCTTAGGATCTCTAAGCTACTTGCATGTTGGAACCAGCTCAAAGGGATCTGGATTGAAACTATGAATGGTTTTGGGTCATGGTTGGGTGGAACATGGTAGTTCCCAAGTGATTTGATTATCTATACAGAGGTCATATCTATCTGTGAATTTGTTAATACTAGGTATTTGAGTGTGCATGTTTTCATCCATTGAAATAGCTTCATCTTGCAGGTATGAGGTTCTTGATTTTTCCCTTGTAAACTACACCAGTTTTACTATTTGAAATAGATTTAGTTATGAAAGTTTATGTATTAACTTCCTACTGTAAACTAGGTTATCTTTTCTTCAATTATTTTCCTGTCTATGAATGTAAAGGTTTTGTTTTATAGTTCATTTCTGTAATTCATCTTCTGTCTAATAATTTAAGGATTTTGTTTTTCTAGTTCCTTTCTGCAATTTATTTCCTATATTTAAATTTATTTCCAAGACCTAGAACTAATCAAAACTGAGCCTAGATATTTTATCTCTGCTGGCAAATTTCATATTTCCAGCAGGCTTATGTTAAATATAAATAAACCCAAACTATTATCCATAGTATTAACCTAATATTTATGCATAATATTATAACATAAAATATAAATAGCTAACACTCTAAATTAATTATAATTAAAACCAGAATCATGTTAATATTTCTACCAACCTCCTACAGAATCAACCATGGTTTAAATACAAAATTCTTTATAACAGAAACATAAAATACAATTATCCAAATATTATCTCATAAGAGGTCTTTCCACATAATAATTCAACTATAAATTTAATCACAAAACTCACTAACATCTTTCATATAGGAAAAAGGGTCATAGGATCAAATCATGTGGGCATTCATGCCAAACCAAGTTATTTACACATATCCTTTACAACCATCGTATCGCATGATCCAATACTACGAAGCTCACGGCTTCCAAACCCAAAATACATTTAAAAATGACAACATCGAATCCGGTAGGATTCGTTAGCAGTGTTTCAAACGTTGTAACAATTCATTAATATTCTACTTAGTCTACACTAATTACCACAAGCCACAGATCGAAACCATTGCCCTGTCAATGTTTCCATACCCCAAGAACCCAAGAATAATATAAGTTGTAAAACGATTTAATGTATCTCTACACATAAATAAAACCCCAAGTTATTATTTACACGCTGTCCATTTCATGGCTCACAACCTTTTTACAAAACAATAAACCCTTAACATAAATCAAGTTAAACCTTGTCTATGCTAAATCTTAGCTACGACATCCATTTTCCTAAATTTAAACCCAACAGTTACGACCATTTCCAAGTAAACAATACGAATAACCATAATCAACACAGTGGCTACACTAATGGCAGAAATGCCATTGCCAGTAATGGCACATCACCAAATCCAAACATCTACACTAAATTATATAGGTAAGAAACTAATTACAAGAATAGAAGTTTACACAAAGTTAAACAGTGCCAAGCCAAGAATCGTAACCACAACTTATATAACGTAGCGAATGCATCATATTAACCACCATAAAATATATAACAAATACACAGTCGCGTTTACAATCCAAATGCACCATTGCAAGCAATGGTGTTGTCACCATTACCAAAAACCAACATCATTTAAAAAAACTCAGAATCTATAATATTAACCACTGCCAAACCAATGTATTAATTTACAAAGTTGAATCGCACCAATATCGACTCGAGGGCGCCAACCCAACAAAAACTCCAAACTATAAATGCATCTCTGGATGCCTTGCAATAATTACAGACAAACCATTACAATCACAACCCTTAAAACCCAACCATGTATTTCATCCAAACGACGGGCTTCACGCTCTGTCAAAACACCCACACACAGAGGAATGAGTTTTAAACTTGTTTTATAATGGGGCTTACCCGTGAAGGGTAATTCTATCGGCCACTTGGGAGATCCACGGCCCACGCCATGAAGACCCTACAACCTGCAAAACCCAAAATGAAGAATGAGGAGCATGCCAAACCTCCCAACTGAAACAACTAAACAAGTGTTGCAAAACCAGAATGAAGGACATACCTTCCAAGCACAACCAAACTCCAAACCTCATGCCATAGTGCATACCAGAGAGCTAAACAGAGTTCACCCAACAGAAATTTAAATGACTCATACCTTTGCGTTAGTCCAAGCTTAGGTATTGAGACCCCCATTTCACAAGGCACATTAACTCGTCCACCATGTCCTCCATTACGTGAAATCAAAACCCCAAGTCTATAGTTCATGCCACACCAAAACGCGTTGTGACAAATATCCACCTTGCAAATCATAAACCCCAACCTTGGTATCGTAGACTTAGGATAAAGCCATAATTCATGGCATATGTAATATGCCATTAATGGCTTACAACATGCCTTTAACATTATACACAAGGACCTTAATTAACATAGGGCTACGATTTAATATCTTAAGCCCTATACAATACAACATACACCATATAAATTTTAAATGCAGACTTGAACTAAATCAAGGTCATAAGACCATAAGTAATAATGGTAACCAGTGCAAACATAGGCATAATTAAACCCAACGTTGCGCAAACAACAGTGCTAATGACTGTAACAATAATCACTAAGATAGTACTGTAGGTATGTTCGTCATCCAAGCTATGAGGTAGTTGAGCATAGGCAGTATGTGTACGT
Source organism: Pseudotsuga menziesii (assembly GCA_001517045.1). Taxonomy (NCBI): domain Eukaryota; kingdom Viridiplantae; phylum Streptophyta; class Pinopsida; order Pinales; family Pinaceae; genus Pseudotsuga; species Pseudotsuga menziesii. The sequence goes on along the minus strand of LPNX010792336.1, from coordinate 926,910 downwards.
TTCACTATTATATTCAGTTTTCCATCATCAAGTGCACCTACACAAAACAAAGAAAGAAATGCATTAGTTCAATAAAGAACTAAGTAAACCCTGTAGCGACAAGTAAAACTAATTACCTTTCCAGGTGTTTCTACAAGGGATATAAGTACCGCCACTCCACCCCTTGACAATACAAGTTAAGTCAGGGTTATTCATAAAATAGTAATCAAACATTATAACCAATAAGTAATCAAATAATTGTACACACATACATGTAAATACATGATAAAAATAATTCAATAAATAGCAAAACCATCTAACTCAAATTCAAGTAACATAACGGCAACATAAAATCACACTAATAACCACATCGAGCAAAACATCTAGAAGAAGGTAAGAACATCTTACAACAATTCAGTTCAGTGATCAAAGTAAGACACATTCTGCATAAGTTAAGATAATGTCCAATTCATGTAGTAATTAACTAGCCTAATAATAAAAAAATTATTTTCAATTATTGGGGACATTACACAACAACATGGAGCTTATAAATAAGTTCTTAATGTTTCCAATGTCTTAATGTTTTAATATGACATGTTGTCTCCCCCAAATTTTAATGTGACAAGTATTTTGCACAAATTTTTAATATGAAAAGTAATTTCATCTCCTGTATTGATAGGAAAGTGTGCAATACTTATAATTTCTGGGGCAATATTTGACATGACAATTACAATTTTGTGAAAAATAGTTCATGAGATAATAAAAAAATCGCGTTCCATATACAACATCATCCTTCCTACGTTATTTTTTGTCGAAGCAAGATCCAAACTTCTAAATGTGTCACTTTGGGATTCTGGAATGAATCCTATATAGAAAAGTGTTGAATAATAGATCCTATTTTTTATTGGCTTTGATGACCATGATTTTCATTAATGGAATCATGATCCCCATTGTTGTTGTAGTGCAAGGCTTTTGTCAACAATAATGTTGTAGTTTAATGAAGCTTAATGTGATAATTTATGACATGCATTTGTGTCCAAGAACTCCATTTTTGCACCATAGTGGTAACATGTTACAAGAGTCTTAATACCAAACGCGTTTCTTAGTGTAGGGAAGAATCAATCTTTGTAAGCGATGGAATTGACAAATTGAAAGTTGCAATGAATACAAAAACAAGTCTCTCTTGGCCAAGTTCTTAGCAAAAAAATATTGCAAAATTATGTTTCACCAAGTTGTTAGAGATCAATCCTTGAGACTTGATTTGCGCAGTTGGAGAAAAATTCCAAGCGTATGAATGTGCTTATAGAGCCTATTGGTATAAAAGATTTCAGAGACAAAAGGTTTTATAGGGTAAATTTAAGTCTATGGAGGGATCTTGAAGATCATAATATACAAAGTACATATCTATAGTGTTGGGATGATTTTCTATTATATTCAAACTATAAAACAACACTTTGAGGAATTCAATCTTGGAAACAACAAGGTGTATGAGATTATAAAGCATGGAAGGATGCCTATTTTCCCTTAATCTTTTCCCTCCATGCTCATTGATTATATCAGTAAATGTTGGGACACTAATCCTAACAGTCAACCTAACTTAAAGTAATTCATTCAAGTTCGCATAGAATTTGACAGTATTAGAATTTGAATGCCATTTATATCTTCAAGCACATACTTCTAATCATGTTTGCATTAAATGGAGAATGAAGATACAAACTGAACAAAACAAACCACACAGGAAATGGACAAGTATTGCTCAAGAATTTACAATATCATTCACAATAATAAAATCCGGTGTTACAATAGTTTACATACGAAAATAATTCGAATGCATTAGGTACCAATTCGAATCTATCCACTAGATCTTACTGTCTCTAACTGACCATCTAACTCATGGTGTCTCAATCAATATCGGAGTCTAATAAATCAACTCACATATGTCCAAAAACTCAATCAATCAATGATAGCTAGTTAACTCAGTGCAACTGAGTGTGGTAGGTCGGAAAAGGTGCATACTCCACATGCAGCTATGCATTAGCCATACATTACTAGCGCAAGATAATTGATTGATATCTAACTGAAAGTAACTGGAGGATAGCTAAGACTAACTATTTCCAACTCCACCTAACTAATGGAGGTTGGTCTCAGGACTCCCAGTGACTTCTAAAATGTAGGGATTGGTCTAGGAGGCACACAAACTGATGCATGCGCATGCAGTAAGTGGAAGTTAACCTATAGTATTGTTCCCCACACTCCAGTTACTGGTATATGTGGCCCCATTATGCCAAGTGGACCCAATGGTACTAGTGGACCCAATTAATTAATTAAGGTTCCTAAGTTATGCTAAATAATCTAATAGATAGTATGGTCAAGGGAGGATTAATAATCCTAACACCCCCCCTGAATCCCAACATGGACAATGGGTGGGCCCTGGTAACAAGAACATAGGTCACCCAAATACAATCTAAAATAAATAATGATGCTTAATACAACTGATGAAATAGGGAAAACCTCATGGGGAACCCCCCCCCACCCTCAAGATAAGCAGAAATCAAGAAATACAAGTAAAAAAATTGCAAAATCTTTTGCTACAATTTGCACTAGTATGCAGTATTCTAGTTCTTCTGTGCAGCAACATCCTAAATCTGTGCATGTGAACCTCTGAATCGAAACAAAGTGATTATATCTGGAGGAATATTCCTCTTTGGAAGAAGAATAGTGTACTCAATTGAATTAGAAATATAAATAGTTGCACAGTGAAAACTAGACTCGTGTAGAGCAGTTGAAATCAACTGAAGAGAGAGCAAAAGTTCTTGATAATTCAAGCCATGTGAGGAACACCCAATAATATGATATATGTCAGCCTTGAACAAAAAACCATGAGTGTTAAAATCAGCCCCAAGTGTTAGGAGCAAGTGTTCAGGCGGATGGAGAATTTCTTCCTCTTTACTAGTTCTGTGCGGGGATGAGCATGTGACCAAAGGTAGAGAAGCCCTAGGACTATGGAGAGTGAATGCTTGAGATCCATAATCTGATATTGCTTCAAAAATAACCAATAAATCACAAAATCTAATATCAGCAAACTCATAAGAGATAACTAACATCGAATCCTCAACAGCAAAATTTAAGGAGACTTGCGGTGCTTGATTTGTCACACCAAAATTGATGAAACCTGTTACAAGAAATACTGTAAACTCTTGAATCTTAAAACCTGAACCAAATATTATCCTATCAGAAAATAAATCATATCTGTTATACCAAAATCCTATCACCATCATGTGATAAGGACTTTGACATACCTACTTTCCATGAATCTTAGCTCTTGGAGTGGAAACTCATGGTTATTATCAATCTTTCTTGGAAATTCCCAGTACCGCGCTTCCTTTGTTGTTTAGGAGCAGTTCCTTTTTCACACCGCCTATCCCCTATTTCCCACAAGCAGTGCCACTGCTTATGGCCCTTTGTCCATAAGTGTTTCTTACCAGAACCGCTCTGTCATTTAAGGAGAAACGCGGTACCCTGGGTAAAAAGGGAAAAAAAAAGTTTCTCGAGGCTTCTAGATCATAAACCTTGTGTCCTCCCTTATCCCTACTGTTGTGGGTCAGTTGAGCTCGAGATCCCTCATCCTAGGATCTTAGAGGCCACCTCACCCAGCAATCTCTCAACCTACCCTATCTATTAAGCCTTATAAATATGAGTTCATAGCCATGGTTGAGGGGAGAACTCTGAAGGTATTGTTATGCTATTGGATTGATTACTTGGCCCAAGACGATTTGGGAGAGCATAGAGAGCTAGAGTCGAAGCTTTTGGGGATGAGAATGCTTGGTTTCATGGAGATGCATGTCAACACTAAGGCTTGGTTGTAAAATTCTTCATATTTATATATTAATGCAAGTTGATGTATGTCCCACATACATTGTTGTTGTTTGATTTCACATGTATGTTGTTAGATTCCTTAGTCACTCACATAGATCAGTAGACTATATTCTAGTGGTTTCGATATGTTTCCGTGTTGAAGCTTATTGTAGGTACACAGGACAACGATCGGAGCATTACATTCCAGGTATATACGGCTTCTAGGGAGAGTCTTCAACCTCTGTCCTCTATTTGTTCCAGATCTAAACCATTCAGACCAGTGGAACACCTTGCTGTTCACAGGAGGTGAAATATTCTAGCTAACAAATCTAGCGACTCCACTAGGGATTAGATGTATCAGTTGTTCTGATCTTCCTCAGTCTGCAACTCTTGTCCGAATCCAGGGTCCTTCTTCAACTCTCTTCAATTAGATCTACTTTCTGACTTAGTCTATTTGGGTTTGAAACTTCCAGATCTGTTCAGATCTGAGTCATTTTTATCTTTTATGCCCTGTTTTCATACTCCATATACCAATATTCACCTTGATCTAGTCTTTTTCTCACTTGATCCATCGTTCTCTTTGTGTTTTGGTCATCTACAGGGAACCGCACCTATGCTGTGTATGAAGAGCAGTGCCACCGCCTGAACAAAGTGAGTAGTACGCGGTGCCACCGCCTGTAACCCGTTGGCGAGAAGCGGTGCTATGTTAGAAATGCTCTGTCAACACCTGAGAAGCGCAGTGCCAGGTAGGCATCATTCCAAAGCCCTTTTTCCTCATTTTTTTTGTAAAAATTTGAGTTTTGTCACTCTCAATTTTGCTTATCAGACTTGTGTTATAGAATCTGATGTTTGTGGCTTGATAATTTTATGGTTTAATATTGATTTGAGTGGAAATTCAAAAGCTTGATTAGGTCTTTTGATTGTTCATCTGCTTCTATGCTTGTTGGTTGTGTTTGCGAAAGGAATTCTTGTTTTCTAAAAGCTTAGGGTATTAGTAAGATCTCTTTCGTTTCTATTATATAGATTAAAAGAAGAACACTAGATTAACTTCTAGGTTTCATTTCTTATTTGCATAGTAAACTTCTTTTTCCTTCCTTTAAAAAAGATTTTTTTTTTTTTACTAAGACTAGGGTATCATCATTGAGGATTGAACATTGGTTTTCTGATTGGCTTTACAATCTTTCATGATCTTCATGTTCTTTCATCTCTTATGAATTTAGAACTATCTCAATCAAAATTAAAAAATGGTAGTTTTAAGTTAGATTTGCTTATGTTTTGAGAAAATTGAAAAAATAGAGTGCATTTGCATATAGGTGTGCTTCTTGTTTTTCTTTTAGAAAAAGAGATTCTTCCCCTTCTCATTGCTTTCAAAAAAGAGAAATCAGTTTGGAAAATTTATTGCTTGTCTTTGATTTGGTGTTCATGACTGTTGTTTGGAAATATTTTTGGTTTTGAAACAAAAGGAAACACTCTCTTCCCTCTCGTAAGTAGGCATACTGAACGGTAAAGTGAATATTTGCACAAGCATATTGCATGGTTTTACTTTTATGTCAAAACATCATGCATTCACCTAACCGTCCACTTTAAAATTAACCGTAGTTATAGGTTAAAATTTATGTAGCAATTGAGTGATAGGTTAGAGACGTGTTCGGGTGTTGTTAAGCATAGGAGCTGTCGTTATTTGTCAGCATTACATCCCGGGACTCGCGTGGTTCTTCCACGTACCGTCTGTATATAAAATGGCCTTTCACATACCCTTGAGGTATATAGAAAGGTACTTCACGTACTCTATTGTATATCGGAAGGCCCCTTGTGTACAGTTATGATTAGACAACACTACTACCGATTCGAGCTCCCATGTACCTTGAGTATATCGGGAGACCCCACTAGGATACCTTATCTATCTGAGAAAATCCCTTTGGCCGTCTTGTTTGGAGCCATACACTGAAAACAGCATTCGGGGAGATTANGTGGCACCTTCTTGACAATCCTAGTGAGAGACCTGACTTTTTGAACTCCTCCTATCATTTTAAGTGTGCTTGTTTTGACCTATAGCTTGTGTAGGGAAACCCCTTTTGGTGTGTTTTCTATATTTTCAGACCCTAGGTTATATAGGAACTGTACAAACTGGCTGAGTTAAGACAGTCCAGAAGAGTACGGGGCTTTCCACCTAATTTTATTCCTGGTTCAGGAGAAAATCCAATGGAAGCTATCGATCAAGGAGTTGCTACCACCTCCCAAGTGGGAGATAATGTGGTTGCGGAAAGTGGAGTGCCATATTCTTCACACTCACCTCCCTTGGTCCAACAACCTTCTCGGGGAAATACATCGTTCCATTCTCCCATGGAAGGTCATGTTGATGATACAACCTGTCCGGATTTTGGTCCTAATGATCCATTTTGTGATACCTCTATAGGACAGGCCATTGCCTCATTTGGCACCGGTTTAAATTCTTCTAAAGATGAAGAAGAATGTGGGCAATACCGTGCTACCATTCTCCGTGCACAGGAGATTGATAAGCAAATAGATGAAATATTAGGACCAACACCATCATGTTCTACATTTGTTCCTGTGGGATATCATTCACTTGCCGATTCTATGAGACCCATAGAACCTATTATAGATCGTGCAGTAACACCACACAACCCAGGTCAAATTACCACCCCTATCACCTCTCATGTTATGTTTTTTCCTAATCCTCCCAGGTCTTCTGCACCTGGGGCCCAACCTTCAATTATCGTTTCGTCAGTACCTTCTAATGTTGGGGGGCAACCCCCGGCACAACCTACGTTATATGGAACCAAAATTGTACCTTATCAAGGGCAGATCTCTAACATAGAACCATCTATATTTTTTGTCCCTCCCACCCATACTAATGTGGTGAATCCCCCATCTAGTTCAGGTCAGCCCTTGGGGGCACAACCTATAACCGTTCAGTCTTATGGAGGTTATGGTTATCAAATACCTATAGGTAATCATCTACCCAATCCTACAGGAATGCCTTATGCTAGAATTCCATACTCTAGTAACACTTTTACGCCATGGGGGAAACCCAACTGGTCTTACATGCCAGCTATGGAGGGGATGCCTATACATACTGTGGGAGGTGCCGGAGGACCACCTTATGGAGGTCCTCCCCCTGGGGGACCTAATGGTCCCGGAGGATCTAGCAACTTTCCTCCTTATGGTCCTAATGGTCCTAGTGGTCCTGGAGGGCCTGGAAGCTTTCCTCCTTATGGATTTGGAGGGTCTGGTGGCCCTCCACCTAGTGGTTTCGGAGGCTCTGGAGGTTTACCTCCTGGTGGCTCTAGAGAGTTTGGTGGTCCGCCTCCTGGTGGTCGTGGTGGTCCTAGTGGTCTCAGTGGTCCTAGTGGTTCCGATGGCCCTAGTGGTCCTCTTCCTGGAGACCCTAGTGTTCCTAGCGGTCCTGATCCCAAAAATCAACCCCCTGGGGGTGGATTTTCTGGTAGTTCTTCATTACAACAACCTATTTTTCAGTTAACTTATGGTCCTACTAGTAATTATATGCCATATCAATATTACCAGTATGTGTAACCCAACCAACAGTTACCTTTCCTATCAACTTTGGACTTGCCTGATTTGTCCAAGTTGATTAATGACCCCATTCGATGCAATCCCTCATGGCCTCCCATTCTGGTAAAGTTACCATCGAATATCCTGAAATTCGATGGGAAGCAGGGAGATGATCTGAAGAACCATGTTATGACATTCCATTTGTGGTGTTCTTCAAATTCCCTCATGGATGACTCTATTCAGTTACGACTCTTTCAATGAACTTTGACCGATACAGCCACGAAGTGGTACATTGAAATCCCACAACATTCGTTTATGGATTTTGGCTCGTTGGAAACCGTGTTTCTTACACACTTTCAGATCCCTATTCACTATGAAATGGGCACTGATCTTTTCACCTCTCTACAACAGAACATCTCCACCCACATTTTCGATCATATTCATGAGTGGAGAAGGCGAAGAAGGCTTATTAAGGCCCCTATTCCAGATCAATTACTAGCTGACTGGTTCACCAAATACTTGTTGCCTCCTATTGCCCAAGATATGGCTATGGGTGGTGCTATTACTGAAGAGCAGGCTATTAGTTGGGCTCAGTACCTAGACTTGGTCTATTCCTAGTCTGAAACTCTTTATGACCTGATTCCTCAAGATCCTCACCCCAGCACTGATATTGCCAAGATACTAGTAGAAGTACCTATTGATGGGATTGTTGGTTCAATCCAATCCCTGTTAGAAAGGAAACCTACCAAGCAAACCCAAACTGCTACCCCTACTCCTTCGACTCCTAAGGTTTCAGCCGAGGTCAACTCTATTCAAAGTACTCAAACCTCAGGTAATAACAAGAAGAAAGGTAAAAATAGAAATAAAAAACCTGGAAACCAACAGGAGACTCCACGACTAACCAACAGTGATAACGACAAAGGGAAAAGGAAGGAAAAATATCCCTATCTGCTATGCGGTGGTGACCATTTTTCAAAGGAGTGTCCTCGTCGAGACGAAATCTCCCAGTTTCTGAAGTCCAATCCTGCACCTGCAGTACTTACAGATTCTTTTCCCTCTCAACAACAACTGATAGACCACATGTCTAATCAGGGTAACTCCAGTTCATTAAAGGAAATTTGTATGATGTCCTCAGATACCATCAATCTACAAACTTGAAGTCAGAATTATGACAAACCCGCAAAAAAGAAAGAAGATCATTCTTCTTCAAGGAAATCTCCCTCTGATAGTTCTCCTGAATCCTCATCTATTTTCCCCTTATCTATCGAGAAGCCTACTCTCGACATGATTTTGCGCCCACCTAAGAGTACTCTTCGAAAGGATGTCTTTAATCCAAATGCCCGAGCTACTCAATTTTATAATGTGGTTGAAGATTTCGCTCAGGCACCTTGTGCAATGTCTACCTTAGAGGTACTCCAAAGTTTCCCTACACAGTGCAAGAACTTGTTGACAGCATTAGGAGCTTTAGACCTAGATAACACCAACTTGATTCATTTCAATGTTGATAACTATAAGCCTCAATTACCGCATAAACTTGTTTTTCAGATCATTACGAAAGTAGTGGGAAAAAATGTCTTTCGAATGGTACTGGATGAAGGAGCTTCGACCTTGGTTGTGTCTCTAACTTGTTGGAAGGCTCTAGGCTCTCCCGATCTTGTCACATCACCTATGACCCTTAAATCCTTTGACGGATGGGGTTTCCAACCCCATGGTCTCATATCAGCCCTAGCAATCAAGCTGGGGGGAAAAACTGTGTCCATCCAAGTACAAGTGGTAGATGCCCCTTTAGATTACAACCTCCTTTTAGGAAGGAATTGGTTCTATGCCATGACTGCTGTTGCTCAAACAGTATTTCAAACAGTCCAATTCCCGCATCTAGGGAGAATTGTTACTATTGATCATCTTGATTTCTGTACGTCGAATGTTACTACCTCCATGGCTAATAACATCCCCATGTTATGCCAGTCCCCTCCTCCTTACTAGTCGATTGGGGTAGGCGTGTTGAATGATTCATCCCTTATGGGGATTTTTCCATCCACTCCTCCTACCATGGATACCATGATAGTCCATATGATCGCCTCATTTGATTACGAGCCTAAGGGAAAAAATGTTGTTGAGTCCACCTCGTCAAATCCACATGAAGCTATGTATGACACCATTCAAACCTTTTTCAATGATCACATTGATGACCTTCATCTAGTGTCTTTGGATCCTTACCATTTACCGTACTGGTTAGAACCTTCTCTTCCTGTTCTAGATTATCTCTCTGAGACTTTTCCTTCTAATGAGTCCATTATGGAGATCATGAATACGGATGAGCCCATTTGGGAGGATTACCATCATAGATCCATATTGTTCCTCCCCAACACCAGTTCAGTTAGCCATGATTTTGCATCCTTGTTTCCTACTAATATTGTCAATGTTCCCCAAAGTCCTATATTGTTGCAAGATACAGATTCTGAAGGAAACCTTTGAAACATTACTCAAACAAACCCAATCGACATATCAACCAAGCCTGATGTTATTGAGCATGTTCATGTTGGGAAGAACTGCTCGGCAGATGAATCTGAAACATATAAGGCACTTTTTAAGGAATTCTGTGATATTTTTTCCCGGTCCTATGAAGAGGTGTCAGGGATTGAACCATCCATTGTGGTCCATGAGATTAAAACCTATCCCAAGGCTAAACCTGTCAGGCAAAAAGTTAGGCAAGTCCATCCTCGGAAGGTCGCAGCTATTAAAGCCGAAATTGAGAAACTTCTCAAAGATGGGTATATTTATCCTATACCCCTGATGAAATGGGTATCGAACGTTGTCCCTGTCAATAAAAGCAGAGCACTAGTAGAGTCTACATCGACTTTATGGATTTGAATAAATCTTGTCCCAAGGACAACTTTCTTACTCCGCACATCGATTAGATTATCGACAACTGTGCTGGAAGTGTCATCTTTTCATTTATGGATGGCTTCTCTGGCTATAATCAGATTGAGATATTGCCCTCTGATCGGCATAAGATGGCATTCATTTTCCCATGGGGAACCTTTGCATATAAGAAGTTACCTTTTGGCTTGAAAAATGTTGGAGCCACGTTCCAACGCTCGATGCCCTATGCATTTCACAATATTAAACATATTGTTGAAATGTACCTTGATGACCTCCCTGCTCATTCACAGCGACGGGAGGACCACCCTGGTCATCTTAGAGATATATTCCTGAGATGTCGTCATTATAATATATGGCTCAATCTGCATAAATGTGTTTTTTGCGTTGAGACAAGACAGCTGCTAGGATTTGTGGCATCCAAAGATGGTATCTGAATCGATCCTTTGAATATTGCCGCTATTTTAGATCTACCAACCCCAACTAATCTCCTTGAACTCCAAATTTTGCAGGGGAAGGAAAAATTTCTCCGCCATTTCATGTGCAATTTCACAGAGAAAACACACGGTTATATGCATCTCCTCAAGAAGAACACTCCATTCTTCTGGGATGACCAGGTGTTACGGAGAGAAATTCCTATGGCTTGGGGTACCACAACAGACAGCTTGACTCCAGAAATCAATCCTTTACAATATGCAATAGAAATTAAATGTCCAACACTAAAGGATCAGACCTCGTACCTTATTCCAGACAGTTGAAGTAGATCCCCGTTGAGCTTTCCAATCTTCAGCTAGAATTGATCTGTTACTTCCTCAACAACAAGTAAACAATACAAGCATTCTATATATCATGGTGTTAGATCTATTCTAGCATATATAATCAATAATGTAAAAGCATTTGACATGATCCCATGGATAAAATATTCATTCAAACACACATTATTGGAATGGAAAAGATATTTCTATTAATATAGATCAAAGATTAAAAGATACAACCTCTGACGGCACGTCTGCGAACCGGAGAAACTGAATCCCCCATGTGGGCCTCCACCACTTCAATCCTCCATCTCTCGATAGCAAGCTCACAAACAAAAGGTAAGCTTGGGAAGAACACAAAAGTGCTCCAAGGGACAAAGGGATGCAGACTCAAGCATAAGTTCCGGCAACAATGGACTATAGTTTCGTTGCTCTCAATTCTCTTTTATGCCTTCAATGTACCAAGGGGTTCCTTATATAGCTTTTCAAAGGGGTAATGAAAGGTCGAATCTGAGCGATCTCAAGGCATAGGGAAGGCCAGGAGTCAAATGATTCGTATCCATGTCAAGGAAAACTCCAAAAGGATTTGGATTATGCACACATCCTGATGTACGCGGTTTTAGTACTCAAACCCACGTATATACGCGCTTATAGGTTTAAAAGTCGCGTATCGAATTTTTCATGTGTTTTTAGGGATGATCAAGGAAACATCAAAGGACAAAAAGTGGTCCATAGGGTCTAAGGAGTCTGCAGCAGGACAGGGGAAGGCCATACAAAGTGTGATTCACCTAGAGTGGTGAAATCCGCTATAACAAATGCCCCCTAATGTGTGAGGTCAGAGGGGTCATATGATGGCCGAAATACATTATAAGTCCATCCCAGAAGTGGAGTGATGAAGGATCCCAAATGGAAGACCAGCCACCCAATCAGCATAGTACAATAATACAACTCTGCATACAACTGCAAATACATATAGCAATCCTGGATACATAAGAGTACAATGGCCATGAATAGGCATGATACACGATGTCACATATGTGGTCATTGCCACGTACAATATGCATAGATCAGAATCTCCATGATGAAGATATAAAAAGGACCATGATCTCCAAAATGGCTGAAGATATATAATAGATCAAGATCTTCATAGTGGCTGGAAATATCTGACATATACTGGAATCAAGTCACGAGAGTTGAAATATCATGAACACTGGCACGATCAAGGAGCTAGCATATAAGAGATGCCACCAATATGGAAAGTCTTCTACACAAACCACTACGAGTACATGTCCTACTATGCGAATAGAGGTGTCGAGGTCGAACATAGTAGTCCATCATCTGATTACCGGTCATTAATGTATACCATTAACAGACGCGAGATCACCCACCGATAATGAAAATGGGAATCAAGGTACTAGAGTGCAAACTAACAAGTGTGAATAAATGTGTTGAGGTCGAACACTTGAGAGGATCCATCGATCAGGGGACATTGATGTATTCCCGAGAAACTGTCGATGGCGAGAGAACCTTCCACTGATGACTGCAAGTCTCAAGGCACTCAAAATGACTCTAGACTCCAATCCCAGAATAAATGATCTAAAGTCGATGGGATGAAATCCGCTGGAAGGAGGGAATTAAGGCATCCCCCATCATCCAACATGAGGTACTCAGCAAATCTGTATAATGTGGAAGGACTTGATCATAAAGTGCATGAACCAGTAACTAT
>LPNX010792336.1:884648-914130 GCA_001517045.1 Pseudotsuga menziesii | reverse complement strand
ATGGCCGACTCAGGTTTCAACTTCCTTCGAACAAGAGCATAACGGCATATGGTGACTGAATGAAGGCAGCATAGACTCGATATACAAACTGGGACATATCTGTGACACAGGAGGCATCAACAGAGGCTCCATAGGGACTAGAAGCTTAACCAATCGGTGGAGATAAACTCAGATAAACGAGTACAGCTCCTAAAGTCAAACTATAACCCAACCAATGGATGTGATATACAGTGCTCTGTTCGAAGGCGACATGACTCGACAGCTGCCAAAGATAACATCTTTCCTTGTCCTAATTTTTGGTTTTTTATTTTTTTTGGACTTTTTCAGTTATTTGAAAAGCTTAAAAAAAGAATAAACTAGCTTTATAGTTACAAACTAGAAGGAGACGAGTGTCACAAGGGCAAACAAACTAGTTCCAAGCAGGGGAACATACCTATGCTCAATGCAAGGATACATGTGTAGGATATCGACACTCGGGGGAAAATCCCCTCCCGATAAAAATGGAATCAAGCTACAAAGGATATAAAAAATGACTCTGCATGGCTAGATATGAGACAAGCTCGGGCTATATGGCTGAAACGCAATGTCAGGGGAGCCAGCATAAACCTCAATAAGGGAGGCAAAGCTCATGATAATGCATTCACAACTTGACATAAGGGAGTCCTAAGGGAGATAGGCCAGCAAAAGATCAAGAGGAGTATGAGGCTCTTGCGAAATGTCATGGCAATACTATACAATGGACTCCCGGACCTAAGAGAGGACTCACAGCATGGGTACCAAATGCAAAGGGGAGTTAACTAGGACACCCATGTATAGGAAAGCTCTACCATTCACATAGTACCACTTCTAAAAGTAGCATGAAGGTTCCGTGATACCATGGAATGGGTTCGTACCTAAGGTTAAGATGGAACGGTCATAAGGCAATGTATAAGTGCAAGTGGATGTGAAATCCTAACCTATATGCTAGTTCAAACATAATACCTGTGATAGGCATGAACGGGTCGAAACCTCAAAGAGAGTGTACAAAAAGTGGACCCTACATGACAACCATATTAGTCCAAAACAACCCAAAATAGTCAATAAAGAATCCAAACTATAGGATATAGGGAGGAATGATCATGACAACAGCACCCAAAGGAAACAATGTGGTGAACGATGAGACATAAAAAGGAAACTAAGGTGTAGACCCAATGTTCACACATACACTACCACCCCAGTGAGGGTGACCACTGGTGTAAAGACCGAGCGAAGGGAAAAAATCCTCCACAAATGGAGTAGAGGATGGAAGATGACCATTCCCAAATCTATGAGCATGGTAAGGGGCTGTGATGCCCCCAAGTCTAACACCAGGGTCCGTACTAGGAACAAGACGGGTGATAGGATACCAGGCATGCCAAAAATAAAAGGACCTGAACTCAAGAGAGCATAAATATACTCAAGTAACCACGATCCCAAAGGCCAACTAGCGCACAAAGAGCACACTCCTAAGAAAATCTACAACCAAAATACAAGCAAACCAAGGGGAGGATATGTGAGCTCCCAAATGTAGCAGGTATGTCTCGCTTAGGAGAGGCTTGAAACTCCCATACACTACAAGCGGAGGTGCGTAACCAATTATAGTGGCCCTCAGCTTCAACGCATATAGAGACTATGCTGTCCGACCTCTACTTGGTCGGGACACCTGCAGAATAACCCTTGCAGAGTACCCCCTTGATAACCTAGGTAAGGCAACTAAGGTCACCTCAATATAATCAATGCTCAGGCGGACAGTCGCAAGCGGGATTGACCGTATGGGCAGGGTAGCAAAGCCCGAAACTCTCGAAAGAGCCCCCAGATACCAATACAATCCTATAAATATCTCCGGTGCTACTCAGTTATGACTAGGGTTCATCCCAATCAATAACCGCTCACACTGCCTCGTGCTTAACTCCCTTTTGAGAGGAGGATCCTGAGAAACACTGGTTATACCAAGGATTTCACACACCAACCTGGATAGACACATACGTGTTGTTTTTTAGTGATCTTGGAGAATTGACTTACAATGAACTATTCCAAGATCCTAAAACCTAAGCTTGTTGGTGCACCCTAGAAAATAAAAGAGTGTAGTTCATTTTAATTTAGCATTGTTTTTAATTGGCTATAATTACTCAAAGGGAAATGGCCATGCAACTAGTGAAGTTATGACTTAGCAGTGAAGTAAATATGCACACCATAACAAACAATGCTAAGTGCAATCTTTGTCAAATGAAAAATAGGGTATGCCACTACATGAGATGCAAAAATATATATTCCTTTTCGAATGTCAATGCAATCCTTCCTATATGAAAGCCTAAAAACAACTCTCATCCAAGCAATCCAATGCAAATACCTCCTCAAATCCATATCTAACATGCAACTAAGAGTGCAACTACTTTGTATTTTTCAATATAAAAGAATGAAAAATGCAATAAAATTCATCTAAAACTCTCAGTCTCTGCAGCAAGTATAAAAGACAAGCCCAGCAAGACACTGAGACAAAAACAATAATGCACTAATGGCAAAACAAAAAGGATAAATAACTAAAACTACTTTCAAAGAAAAATCAATGAAAATGTGGTCTCTGGTCACAAAAGAAGCATCCAACAGACAACAACAAACCCAAGAAAGACCCAACCACACTCACAACCCACCCAGCAACTTCCCACAACATCAAACTCATCAAAAGGGAGGATGTAAGCAACTGTTTAAAGAACAACTGCATATATACGCAACTTTTGGTCAAAAACCTGAGTGTATACATGGATTTTGGCCAAAAACCTGCATGTATACGCGACTTTTGGCCAAAAATCCGCGTATGTACATGACTTTTGGCCAAAAACCTGCGTATACTGAGAAGGCAGTGGTAAAAAACAGGCCAAGGGTCAAACCAATAAAGGGGAGTGTCAATGGATGAACATACTATAACATGCAACATAGAAACAGGGATAAACAGAGAGCAATTCAAGAATATCAAGCCCATTATGCCCCTAACCCCAAAGAAAAACAAAGAACATCCCCAGCAGAGCCGCCAATTCTGTTACGGAGAGAAATTCCTATGGCTTGGGGTACCACAACAGACAGCTTGACTCTAGAAATCAATCCTTTCCAATATGCAATAGAAATTAAATGTCTAACACTAAAGGATCAGACCTCGTACCTTATTCTGGACAGTTGAAGTAGATCCCCGTTGAGCTTTCCAATCTTCAGCTTGAATTCATTTGTTACTTTCTCAACAACAAGTAAACAATACAAGCATTCTATATATCATGGTGTTATATCTATTCTAGCATATATAATCAATAATGTAAAAGCATTTGACATGATCCCATGGATAAAATATTCATTCAAACAAACATTATTGGACAAGAAAATATATTTCTATTAATATAGATCAGAGATTACAAGATACAATCTTTGATGACACATCTGCGAACCGGAGAAACTGAATCCCCCACTTGGGCCTCCACCACTTCAATCCTCCATCTCTCGATAGCAAGCTCACAAACAAAAGGCACGCTTGGGAAGAACACAAAAGTGCTCCAAGGGACAAAGGGATGCAAACTCAAGCATAAGTTTCGGCAACAATGGCCTATATTTTTGTTGCTCTCAATTCTCTCTTATGCCTTCAATGTACCAAGGGGTTCCTTATATAGATTTTCAAAGGGGTAATGAAAGGTCAAATCCGAGCGATCTCAAGGCATAGGGAAGGCCAGGAGTCAAATGAGTCAGATCCATGTCAAGGAAAACTCCAAAAGGATTTGGATTATGCACACATCCTGATGTACATGGTTTTAGTGGTCAAACCCGTGTATATACGCGCTTATAGGTTTAAAAGTCGCGTATAGCATTTTTCATGTGTTTTTAGGGATGATCAAGGAAACATCAAAGGACAAAAAGTGCTCCATAGGGTCTAAGGAGTCTGCAACGGAACAGGGGAAGGCCATACAAAGTGTGATTCACCTAGAGTGGTGAAATCCGCTATAACACCAGGCCCAATGCGCCTTTGATAATCTTAAGCACGCTCTGACTCATTCACTTGTGATACACCCCCCAGATTATTCAAAGGTCTTTCTCTTGTATATTGTTGCCTCCGCTAATACCATCGCCATGGTTTTAGTGCAGGAAAATCTCCATGGTAAGGAGCATGTGATTTATTACACCAGTAAGAATATTATGGATTCTGAAACCCGTTATTCATGTGTGGAAAATTTAGCTTTGGCCATGGTCACTGATGTACAAAAGTTTCGTTACTACATTCTACTCCGCACTACCACCGTATTGGCAGATCAGAACCTAATGTATTACATCATGACTTGTCAGGTACTCAGGGGCAAGTACTCCCGTTGGATCATTATCCTTCAGGAGTTTGATCTGGAGTTTACCAAGGCCACATCAAAGAAATCCTTTGTATTTGCAGAGCTTATGTGTGATCTTCCCTGTGCTACAATGGAATCTGAGCCCAGTGATTCATTTCCAAATGAATTCATGTTCCTGATTAGCACTACTGATCCTTAGTATGGATATTGTTGATTTATCTCCAAGCACAACGATTTCAGCCGCATTTATCTCACGATGATCGCCGCCGTATCCGTCACCACGTGAAATACTATCTTATCTTGAATGATACCTTGTATAGACGTGGGATCGACTCTATTCTCTGGTGATGCCTCACCCATGAGGAGGTTGAACATGTGTTGAATGATTGCCACTCTGGAGCATGCGGTGGTCATTTATCTAGGATGGCTATAGCCCAGAAAATCCCTTGCGCTGGCTATTTATGGCCTTCTGTCTTCAAAGACTGTCATGAGGCTGTTAAGAAATGCCCACCTTGTCAACATTTTTATCCTAAAAAGCACACCCATCCTGCTCCGCTACACCCCATCATTGTCGTTGGGCCATTCTCCAAATGGGGGATTGACTTCATGCATTGTAAGCCTACCTCAGTCGGGGGGAATGGTTACATCATCATATTCATTGATTATTTCACAAAATGGGCTGAGGCCATGCCTACATATGTAGAAGATGGTAAGACTGCCGATCTCTTCTTGTTCAATCATATCATAGCTAGATTTGGAGTTCCGCAGTCCATCGTCACTGATTACGAATCTCATTTCCGTAATCAAATAATGGAGGAACTGAGTGCCAAGCTAGGTTTTCGCCATGAAAACTCTACGCTGTATTATCCACAAGCTAATGGTCAGGTAGAGGCCATTAACAAAGTTTTGAAAACTATGCTTGATCGGATGGTTGGAGAGCATAAATCCAATTGGAACCACATCCTTTTCTCCACTCTTTGGGCTTATCAGACTTTTGTGAAAACAACTACTGGTTTCATGCCATTACAGCTTGCCTATGGACTCAAAGCTGTCTTACCAATCCAATGTCAGATTCCATCCTTACAACTTGTCGTCGAACTTCTCCCAGACACTTCCGCAGAGGAAGAACGATTTTTGTACTTGAGTAACCTTGATGAGACTCGGAGAGATGCTGCCTTGGCTAATGAGGCACATAAGAAACGCGTCAAGGTGCAATATGATAAATCCATCCAGCCTCATGTCTTTAACGAGGGTGACCTAGTATTGACTTATGACCAAAGATATGACAAACTAGGGAAGGGTAAGTTCGAGTCCATGTGGTATGGACCTTTCGTTATTTCTAAGGTGTTAGAGAAAGGAGCTTATGAGTTTGTTGGTTATGATGGAATCCCTTTGGGGCAACCTCGTAATGGATTGTACCTGAAAAGGTACTATGCCTAGGTTTTATTGGATAGTATCTTGTATATATGTATATTGATTGAATTTCAGTGTGCTTTTAGTATTTTCAAGATGGTTTTGAGTTTAGTGTCCACATCTGTTTATACCATGTTTCAGTCATGCAGATGGATTTCTATAGCTTCGTTGATGGTGCTTTTCACCACACCTTGAATCTCGCCTCGGCTGCTTGGGTCCTCTATTCCCCAGTTGAAGATTTCGTCAGTTTAGGAGCAGTTTGTATAGGTCCCACTACTAATAACATCGTTAAGTATGAAGCAGTCATCGATCTTCTGACTAAAGATGCCTCCCAGGATGTTTGTGATCTAGTAGTCTTGATGGACTCACAGCTCATGGTTTGCCATTTAAACCATGTCTACACCATTAGGAACCCAGTGCTCCTC
Organism: Pseudotsuga menziesii; assembly: GCA_001517045.1. Classification (NCBI taxonomy): domain Eukaryota; kingdom Viridiplantae; phylum Streptophyta; class Pinopsida; order Pinales; family Pinaceae; genus Pseudotsuga; species Pseudotsuga menziesii. The sequence continues at coordinate 907,958 of LPNX010792336.1, read as the reverse complement.
TGCCTCTTCCGAAGAGTACGTTTGCTAGAAATATCATTTGAAACCATCACCTATAGGCATATCCCTAGGGAACATAATGTAGTGGCTGACTCATTATCTAATTACATCCTAGATTGGCATATTGCCCATTCATGACATCAAATCAAACATGGTACATTGTAAATAAACATTCAAAGACACATAAAACTCATAGAAAATGCATTTTCCATTTGAAACATATAAACAACATGTAAAAGTATGTATACATATATATACAAAAAAGTTTACAAAAATAAGTTCCGAGACCTCATCTGAAGCACGTAGGCTTTCAGGAAAAATCATCATACAAAATCCTGAAGCTATCATCTTTCAGTACATATCTCAGACACTAGTGGTGCTCGTGATAGCACATCACTACTCGAACTACTCTATGTAGCAGCCTACTGAATTGACCTGGTACTCCCGCTATGGATCTCTGATATCTCATCGAGAGGTCATCTATGTCAACATCTGGGATATCCAAGGTCAAACTCTCCAGGTTTTCCTCCAGCTCCCCGGTGATGTCATCACCCCATGGTACAAAGCGGGCTTCAACTCGCCTATCCAATGGAGATGCTCCTCCAGGTCGCGCTGCTCCCACATCTGCATGAGAATAAAGAAGTCTCGTCACTTAACATAAAAAAATACAAAACATTAAAAAACATTAAAACATTTTCATCCATTTTAGGGTTTCTTGCTTCTCACCTATGTCACCCCACTGTCTGCCAGGTGGGAGTGGTACGTCAGGATCTCCGATGAAGTCCATACCTGCATAAGCATAATCCTCAACCATGAGGATCTGATCTCGTAGCCATCTAAAGAACGGATACCCAAACTTCACCCTTCCCCTACCCGCTCATGTGCGAGGCATGACCTAGACCCACCTCAACATACGGGGGTCCCGTGCTCTCAGACTCCGGAAGACCACCTGAGGTCTCATCTGTAGAACCCGCTCGAAGAAGAAGCAGGCTAAAATGGAACCAAATACAAACTGCTTTAGCTCTCCCTGCTGACACTTAGTCAGCTGATCCTTGAAGATTGGAAGCATGGCTTCCTCCCAGTTGAACACCATGGGTGCCATGGCCTCTATGGCGTACAACATGTGTGCCCTAGAAGCCTGGTGCACACCCTAACTCCTAGCCACCCTCTGAATGGTAAATAGGACGGTCTGTAGGGCCCTATCCATCACTGCCTTGATGGGGATCTTCTTCCCCGATGTACCTGTCCCTGGTGCACAGTGACGATCTATAAGCTCTCAAGTGGTAATAACCCCTCCACAGGATCCTATCAGTGAGATGGGGGCACCTCGTCTCGAGAGACCTGTCAAGAAGTAGTTGTCCTCTACTTCCAGCATAAGGATATGGGCCCCCACCTCGAAATAATGCTGCTCTGGATTCCACATCCGCAGTATGTGTTCCAGTAACCACTCATGTGACACCATGCTTGGGGTCCAGAATAACTTTAGGAACCCACGGTCCTGTAATGCGACAATACAACCCACATTTCTTTTAGCAACAACATCCTCATTGTCATGCGTTCTTTCTTTCCATATCACCATGTTTTGAGTCACCTAGACCTGCCAAAAACAATAATGATATGCATTAGAATCATCCTTAAATCATTAAAAATCAAAGGAATGAATTTATTTTGCTTATACAATCAGTTTAAGTTATCCACGGACGACACCGCCTATGCGCCATTGGAGACAGGCAGTGGCACTGCCTTTCCACTGTGTTATTTGCATGGTTCTCGGGTGGTACTGCGTATCCCGCAAGGGGTAGCTGCGGTGCCCACTTTTAAGGTTTCAGGGCTTGCCATATGAGCCCAAAACCCCACCAAATCTCAAAATAAATGCTATGAAATGAAATAGAAGGGTCTTCACTGTTACCTACAATTGACGATGCTAAAAACGGACGGTGGAAACTCCCGGTATCAGCTGCTGAAGATCTGGCTAAGAATTTGCTCCAAGTGCTCTCTGCTATAGGTAAATAGGGAAATGATTTGATTTTTTACTATTTACATGACTTATGTAGACATTTTTGGGTCTGACATACTATAGTTTTGATATAAAATCATATTTTAGTCAAATTTTATCTGTCGTAATCCCCTAATGCTAGTTATAAATGCAGTTAACACGTGTTTCTGAGTCTATTGCAGGATAAGAGAACTATAGTAAGAAGCTTTGGAAATTTTTTTTATGGATTTTTCGCACTTTCATAAAATGGAAAAGGTCAATGAGCATTTATTACGACACTTTGTCACACTCGCTAAAATCCAGTATCAAAGGTCCGAGTCCATTTCAAGTTTCTTTCCAGGCTTGTAAAAATTGACATTGTGTAAAGAAGCATCATGGAGTCCTCTTTTCACCTCTTTTTCAGGCTCCTTAAAAATGAAAAAGTCATCGAGTCCACTTTTTATTCTTTCCAGGCTCGTAAAATATGACATTGTGTAAAGAAACCTCATGGAGTTCTCTTTAAACCCTTTTCAAGATCCCTAAATACGAAAAGATCATCGAGCAATCTTGTCTTCTTCACGCTCGTTAAAATATTTGAAGAGTCATCCGTCCGACGGTAGGTTATCTCTTTTTCGGTTCGGATAGGACTATTTACAAAAAAGGAACACTCTAGCCAATCATGACTGGAAGATTTCTCTAAGGTATGGTTTTACACTTTTTCGAGCCTTAGAGACTAAATCATACAAAAAAGGACCCCTTTGGAGTCTTCTTCTGTATTCGTTCAGACTCTCTAAATATGAATGATACCGAGTTTTCTTTCATTGGACCCATTAAATTAAACATTGAGAGACCCATTTTGGGAATGAACCCCTCCTCTCTCAAGTTCGTAAAACATATGAGTCTGGACTTGTCTTCTGACAAGCTATATCGAGTGTTTGTTGCCCTCTTTGAACTCGTAAAACTGAAAAGAGGAACTCATCAACCATGATGGGGGAAATGGGAAGGGAATCATTTTTGCGAATAATGGCAGTTGTTTGTCGTTACCTTTGAACATGGCACTTGTCTGCACTTCATGTCAGTCAATTGGGTATTCATCTAATCTCCGTGATGATCCACTTTCATGAGTCATGTCACTCCTTTGATTCTTTCTAAAGAATGCATTTTCCACTGTCTCATTGTGTGTCTATCCCATCTAGTCATGCTGCCAAGTCGTTTTGTCGTGCCACCCGATGTTCAAAGGGGATTTGAAGAATTTTTTCCTCTGTAGTATACACAATCTTTCTGTTAGTATCTTTGAGTCAGTCATATGGTTACTACATTCACATCATTCCAGAACTATGTTTTGAGTTTTGCGTCGTCGATGTGGGACTCATCATGGCCCTCCTTCGACGAGACTATTCCCGTCGACATCATCTCATCATCCGGGAAATAGTATTAGAAACAATATTTAGTACCTTGAGATCTGTATGCCTTAATGACATATTCTCTCGCTTTCGACATAGGTTCACATCATTAACCTTTGATCGATAGAATCAACTGGGTGTTCGACATCAGGACATCTATTCGCACTCAGTAGATTGTACTAGAGTACCTTGGGAATCATTGACATTAATGGTGATCTCCCTCGCACTTGTTAACAGTTCACATCATTGGCCGGTAATCAAGTGGTTTTTACCATGTTCGACTTCAGATCATTGTAATCACATGGATAAAATCATACTTTGTGGAAGACAAGACGAAGACCCTAGGTATTTGTTTAAAGCGATCATTGGTTTTTCCTAGGTTGCGATGGAGTTTTGTATATCTAGCATAGATCCACATTTGTATGGTCATGGCTATGCTCAATTTTGCGTCTGTATGACATAGATCTACATTGTATGTCTGGTAGCTATGTCCAAGTTTGATTCCTCTATTACATGGACCTACACTATATTCTAGTAGCCATGCTTGTTTATTCATGTCATGGATCTTCCTTGTATTGGTCTGCAGCCATGATTTTGGTTACTTGTGTCTATGATTCAACATATTGATGTACTACAGATTCCTACTTGACAACATACTCCAATCGAGCCAACATTTTCATCTCATGGCGATGACTTGTTCTCTCAAAGCTCTCGTTTATCGTATCCCTCTAAGACTCATGCTTTGGGGGGCATCATGTTATACCAAAATCCTGTCACCATCATGTGATAAGAACTTTGGCATACCTACTTGCCCTGAATCCCAGCTCTTGGAGTGGAAACTCATGGTTATTATCAATATTTCATGAAAATTCCCATGAGCGGTACCTTGTTCACACCACCTATCCCCTGTTTCCCAAAAGACATGCCACTACTTATGGCCCTTTGTCCATAAGCGTTTCTTACCAGAACCGCTCTGTCATTTAAGGAGAAACACGGTACCCTGGGTAAAAAGGGAAAAGAGAGAAGTTTCTCGAGGATTCTAGATGATAAGCCTCATGTCCTCCCTTATCCCTACTGTTGTGGGTCAGTTGAGCTTGAGATCCCTCATCCTAGGATCTTAGAGGCCACCTCACCCACCAATCTCTCAACCTACCCTATCTATTAAGCCTTATAAATATGAGCTCATAGCCATGGTTGAGGGGAGAACTCTGAAGGTATTGTTATGTTGTTGGATTGATTACTTGGCCCAAGACCATTTGGGAGAGCATAGAGAGCTAGAGTCAGAGCTTTTGGGAATGAGAATGCTTGGTTTCATGGAGATGCATGTCAACACTAAGGCTTGGTTGTAAACTTCTTCATATTTCTATATTAATGCAAGTTGATTTCTGTCCCACATACATTGTTGTTGTTTGATTTCACATGTATGTTGTTAGATTCCTTAGCCACTCACATAGATCAGTAGACTATATTCTGGTGGTTTCGATATGTTTGCATGTTGAAGCTTATTCCAGGTACACAGGATAACGATCGAAGCATTACATTCCAGGTATCTACGGCGTCTAGGGAGAGTCTTCAACCTCTGTCCTCTATTTGTTCTGGATCTGAACCATTTAGACCAGTGGAACACCTTTCTATCCACGGGAGGTGAAATATTCCAGCTAACAATATCTAAATAGGTTCATATCAGATCCAAAACTATGAAGTGAAATCAAATCCCCAGCAGCAATTTTGAAGGAGACTTGCGGTACTTTATTTGTCACACCAGAATTGATGAAACCAGCTACAAGAAGTACTGAAAGCTCATGAACCTGAAACATTGAACCAAGTAATATCAGATCAGATCCAAATGAGATCATATCAGATCCAATAAATTTCATATCAGATCTAATTGTTTTCTCCACCGAGATGGTAGATGCACAATTTTCTCCTTCTTCAAACTTATCAATATTGGTACATGCAATCATGTAGGAATTTGGTAGAAGCTCAAGATCAATGAGAGTGTTTGAATCACTCCTACAATCTAAAATTATTTCCAAAATATCCGAATATTTACAAAATATAATATCAGCAAACTCATGAGAGAAAACTAACATCAAATCCCCATCAGAACTTTTGAAAGATATTTTTGGTACTTGTTTCTTCACAACATATTTGATGAGAATAGCTACAAACGGTACTGAAATCTCTTGAACCCTAGAACCAAGTAATATCAAATCAGATCCAAATAAGATCATATTATATCCAATAAATTCCATATCAGATCCAAGAGTGTGCTCCACCTAGCTGATAGATGCACGATTTTCTCCTTCTTCAAAACCTTTGAAAGAGATTTTTGGTACTTGTTTCTTCACACCAAAATTGATGAGAACAGCTACAAGCAATACTGAAAACTCTTGAACCCTAGAACCAAGTAATATCATATCAAATACAAATAATATCATATCAGATCCAATAAATTCCATATCAGATCCAAGAGTGTGCTCCACCGAGATGGTAGATGCACAGTTTTTCCCTTCCTCAAAACCTTGAGTATCGTTGTATGCAATCATATAGGAATTTGTTGGAAGCTATAGATCAATGAGAGTGAATGGATCACTCCTATAATCTGATATTATTTCCAACATATCCAAATAATTACTTATATGCACACCAGCAACATCATTAGAGACAGAGAAATCAAATTCCTAACCCTTTCTTGGAGAAATCACCGGTAAACTATGCACAGAATTATAATAGAAGAATCACTGGAGAATTTTTGCATAGAATGGAAGGAGATATTTTCTTCAACAACGGAGATTTGAATGTCTTCTTCTAGGTCATCCATGTGAGGAGATGAGATATTAGAGATCTCAGACACTTCTGGAGTAGCAGAAGAAGAAGTCACTCCAAGGAGACTTTCTTTAATTCAAATTGACTGTGAGGAAGATTATGCTTCTTCTTCATCTTGAACAACTTCATCAGAGAGAGTAAAGTCCTATATTTTTTAATAGGGACCTCTTCTATTTTGAATGTGCTCTCCAAATTTCTATAACAATCCTCAATGTGCTTCCCAAATATTCTATCATGTTCTATCCAGAGATCCTTTGGGTATTCTACAAACTCAATAAGCTCTATAAGCAAGCTTGGAGGAAAAGTCCCACATATTACTCCATAAGCTCTATCACCACCATTTATCCAGTCATTCTCATATTCATAAGACTCTTTACCAAGTCCAATAGATACCTCATAGAGACCTTGTCTCTTTAGAGATGCAATCATCTTCAACTTCCATTATGAATATCTTGTGGATGGAGTAAGAAGAGGAACTGATAATATCAAATCCATATGAAGTTGAACCTGCAAAATATCACTGCAAAACTAAAAAAAAATTGAACTATGTTAGAATCATGTTTTTTCTCTCAACATGAACATATTTTCAAGGTCCTTCACGCCCTCTCCGCTTCTTTGAATAAATCCAGAGCTAGAAAATCATCATAAGGGACTTCTGTGGAAACCCATCAGCTTTTGATGTTCGATGGGGAGAAACAAGCATGAAACCTTCTTGAAAAGGCTCTGATACCATATTAGAATTTTAATGCCATTTAGATCTTCAAGCATATAGTTCTAATAAATTTTGCACCAAATGGAGAATGAAGATACAAATTGAACAAAACAAACCACACGGGAAACAGACAAGTATTGCTTAGGAATTTACAGTATCATTCACAATAATAAAATCTGGTGTTACAATAGTTCACATAGGAAAAGAATTCGAAAGCATTAGGTAGCAATTCGAATATATCCACTAGATATGACTGTATCTAACTGACCATCTAAATCATGGTGTCTCAATCAATATCGAATTCCAATAGATCAACTCACAGATGTCCAACAACTCAATCAATCAGTGATAGCTAGTTAACTCAATGCAACTGAGTGTGGTAGGTGGGAAAAGGTGCCTACTCCACATGCAACCATGCATAACTAGTGCTAGCTAACTGATTGATATCTAACTAAAAGTAACTAGAGGCTAACTAAGACTAACTAGTTCCAACTCCACCTAACTAATGGAGGTTGGTGTCAGGACTCCCAGTGGCTCCTAAAATGTAGGGATTGGTCTAGAAGGTGCCCAAACTTATGCATGCACATGCAGTAAGTGGAAGTTAACCTCTATAAGTGTTCCCCACACTCTAGTGACTAGTACATGTGGCCCCATTAGGCCAAGTGGACCCAATGGTACTAGTGGACCCAATTAATTAATTAAGGTTCCTAAGTTAGGCTAAATAATCTAATAGACAGTATGGTCAAGGGAGGATTAATAATCCTAATAGATAGAAATTTGATCAACAAATGCTTTGATGGAAACATAGCATTCTTTTCATCTGAGAGGGTAACTAACGAAGAATAAAGGATTATTTTTAAGAGCATTGGATGGAGATTTTCCATAGTTCACTAATTTTGATGTACATGGAAGAGTAAAAATAAATACAATATATTTTGCACTAACTTAGAGATCATTTAGTAGTTGGTTCTTGTTCAACCCATGGGGTATTGACATAAAACATTTGGTTATCTTGGCTACATGTATGAAACAATATTCCTACAAAGAGCTACATAAGGTTACTTCATGTTTGAGTCTCATAATTGTTAGTTTCTCTAGTTTATATATGGTATGGAAATCCATCCTTCCTGATAGAACATGTATGGTTGTTAAGCTCATTGACGAGGGGAATTCTAGGAATTTTTGCAACAAAATAACTATGCTATCTCATCTTCACAATCCCAATATCATTAATATACAAGGACGTTGCATTAGGATTTGAAAATAATTACTAGTTTATGGTTACAACAACATGGATTCTCTCAAAAAAAAGATTTATAGTACAACAAGAGAGCTATGCTATCAAATCCATGTTTTAACTTAGATCATGAGAAGAAGTATATAGGCATAGGATCACTAGCCAAAGGTATAGCCTACAATAATTGATATTGCAAGAGCAAATTTTTTGATTGAAAATGAATACAAACATCATACTTTTGATGAAAGATTCATTGCCAATATATTTTCATTTGGATCATAAATACCCATGAATTTCATAAGGGAAGAATCTTGGCCAAATGGACGCAACAATTGGGTCAAGAGAATAGGGAAAGAGGACAAGGAAGCTACAGATGTGTATATTTTTAGAGTGGTTCTCTTAGAGAATTTTGATAGGCTTCAAATGTATTGATGCCCCATATTTACATTCTTGTCATATCCATGACATTGTTTATGGGTTAGGAACAAAGAATATCATGGAGCTTGTTCATAATCGTCTGAGAGATGAAATTGGTGAAAAGTTGATCAGAAATGTGATTAACCTTGGGCTTTGGTGTCTCAAGGACTCATCTCTAATACATGGTATGAGTAGGAAAAAATTATTATGGAGGCATTGCTAAACACATTTGAGATATTTGCAAGTGTACTTTTAGTACTTTAGTGTGGCCCTAAGGCTAAAACTTTTTCATGATGAATCTATGACTTTATTGAATAGTGGTGGAAATTTTAGCTTGGGAAAATTTTCAAATTTCATATATGGTAATAAAGCTTGTTATGTTTAAAGTCCTTCCTTGTGAAACATGGAGGTGGATAATAGCATAAATTCACTTAATCCTAGAGTTCTCTACTACATAAATGTGGTTTTGTAATACCACTTTGAATCTTTCGATATAGGTCCATTAGCCTCCAAGTCTATCCAAATATATATATATTTTTTAAATTTAATTAATTTCATCAGATATCTGACATTCAAAAAGGACACGCCATTGGATATACAACCTATTTGAATGGTAATTGTTTGTCAGTTTTCTATTCAATCCGATGACGCGGTCATACTTCTGACGAGAAGTATGAGCGATATATGTCGGTTATTCGACCTCTCTAAAGCACACTCTATCAACTATCTGACATTTTTTGAATGGTAATTTGTAGCCTGATTTCTAGTTCATCTAACGATGCGGTTATGCTTCCGACGAGAAGTTGGAGAGATAGCCGACAGTTATTCAACATCTGTAAATTGAAGTCATCGTCGGTTAACCGGCATCCTTGAAGCAAAATTTGTCGAATTTCCAACATCTATGAGAAAAAATTACCCATCGAAAATGTGACCAATGTGTGTCAGAATTTCGACAAGGTTTTTCATTGTCGAAAAGAATCCAAAATGCAATCAACGTTTAAAAAAGTAGAGGATTTTTTAATTGTCGACATCAATATGTCAAAAATCATACATTTAACCCATCGAATTTTGTGTTGAAAAATGGTTGTGATGTATGTAACATGGTCCAAAGGGGGGCATATATGGGGATAAATGTATATGTAATATGGTTGGACTAATGAAGGGGACACATGTGAAGATCGGATATGTATATATAAAGGTAATATAGTCGTTGTTGAAGACATGTGAAATGATTATGGGAATATTTTAGGGTAATTGAAGAAGGATCTCATATTATTTAAGGAGCTATTGTGTAACTAATCTTTATTATATATATTGGATTTTTTATCCACATTTATATTTTTGTACATGGTTTTTACTCGTGTTATCTTATGCTTAGATTTAACTGCAATTCCTTTGAGAATGTAGATGTGCCTTACATGTTCGAAACTCGTGTATAAGGCATTGAAATCCATGTTGATGGGGATTGATGTCAGTAAACATTCAAAACCCAATATAATACCACAACCACCCATTTCAATAGCAATAATGTGGGTTTTGAGGGAAAAATCACCAATTTGAAGCTACAAATTTTCACAACAACCACCACATTTCATAACTCCTACATTTGTAATCATGAATTGGAATTTTTTCACATCATGGATATAACCATGTGTTCATGAGATACCTGATAATGAATGAATTTATTTGTGCCAATATTGTCAACTAAGACTGATCTTTTGATTTTTGATGTAGCCAATCAATTTGATGGTTTGGGAAGCAAAAATACTAGTCAAGGCATGCAAAGAGATATGGGGCTCCACCTCTGATAGATTATGCTAGGAAATGTCTTCCACGGATTAATGAGAAACCTCATGGGTGCTAGATTTAAATTCCTCATTAGAAATGTCATATGAAATGGACATAAAGAGTTTTTATCCTTGCATTTATGGACATGGGAATAATATTTATCATCACACTTGTAGCAAAAACCTTTGTGTTGGCATTCCACCATTTTAGCTCATATTAACTTTTGGACCTTGAGAGGTGGAGAGGAAAATAATGGATTAGTGGCAAGGAAGGGGGATGGATAGGGACTAGGAATAAATGGTGTCTTTCTTATTTGAGCATTAATCACCTTTTGTGCTTCTCTATCTCTTTGACTGCCATCCAACCAAGTAGTAAGACAAGCCCTTAAAACATGTGCACATTTTTTTTCTTCCAAACCATAAATGAAACATTTATTATAAAAAGTATTGAACATGTGTTTGGTGTGGATGGCTAGTTGCTTAAAAGATGAGGTAAAATATTCGATTGTGCCAAATTGTTTGAGCTTCGTTAGTTTCCCCAAATAATGGTACTTGTTTCAAAACAGTCCTAGAGATCTTAAACAATCTGTTTCCAAGCAATTTAACCCTTGTAGGATTTCTTGTGCCAATGTCACCATTACCAACGTTCAAGATCCAAATATAAGGCACCCACTCAAAGTTTTAGCATATCATATTTGATATCATGCAAGGAAAATTAATGTTCCATTTGAATGACCCATCATGTTGGGTTTGACCCATCGAATTTGGTGAGATCAACTTTAGGAAGTATGTGCCACATTTGAGTCATTGAATCATAGACAAGTGGAGTGGAGTGAGGCCCATTTGGATTGGATGATTTGACCCCTTCCTTATGGTGATATTGGTCTAGATCTAACAATCCTAAAGATGATGAAGGAAATAATTTCATGAAGTAGACCATCTAGTTGGAAAGTGAATCCAATTTGGTAATATTGGCACATATGTTGTGTAGATTATGGCTGAGTATATGAGTGGTTATGTTCTAACTTGTTTTTCAACTCTTCATATAGTGTTTGCATATGGAAAATTTTGTGGTATAACTCACCTCCTCGAGTGTCATCCATAGATGGAATGGGTTCAAAAAATAATTAGGGAAGTGATACTAGTGTGATCTTCTCAATGCATGGATTCCATTGAGATCTGGGTTTGAAATAAGGATCTAAAGATGTGGATCCACATAAAGGGTTACTAGAGAATGGTACCAATGTGATTAGTGCAATGCAAGGATTTTGTTGAGATAAACCTAAAACAAGGGTGTGAGCAATTATTTTGTTTTTTTGTTTATGTCGGGGGAGTTGTAGTCCTACCCAAATATTACTATGTGGACAAAAATACCAACTTCTTAATACTACAATTTTTGTAGGAATTTCATGAATTGATCATAGAGGATGGGGATTCCAAGGCCCTAAGGATAAGGTAATGTTACGTGCTATTAGTCTCTAATATATTTACAGGGTTTAACAATAGTACTCGGGCCAATCTCCTAGGGCACTAATTAAGGATGGGCGATCATGCCGTTAGTCATACAACCTAATTACCTAGGTACTAAAGAATAATATTATGTCACTTGTGTTGTGCTCAATGCCACTACAATAGAAAGACAATCAATCAAATTATCTATAGTTGGTTTCAAGTTTCCTAGGATATTTTTTAGATACCTAGGGGTACATGGAAGTGAAAATTTGTATACAATTGTTGTTTGTTGTGGTACTACTTTAAGGGGTGGAAACATGTGGTTACAATGGTGTATAACTACTTGAAGCCTCTTGTATATCCTTTGTGTAGCCTTCCCCAACCACAAATTTACTCACCAAATGACAAATCACTATGTTATTTATACATTGGAACATGTCTCTAGCCTAAACGACTCTAAAATTATCAACTCGGGAAAGTGCTCTGATATCAAATGTTATGTACCTTAATTATAGCATAATAGGAAATTCTAAGCATAAATAATATAATAAAGCAATATTTTAGAATGAAAAGGAAAGAATTACCATAGAAATAAACAATTTTAGATAACCAAATAAACAATAGCAATACCTTTATTGATTAAATCAATGTTCAGTTGCCTCTTTGAGGTGACAACCTCCAAATGAGTAGAGCTCTAATTAAAATATACTTCAATTGCATTGTTTTTACTCCTTTGTATTGTTTCTAGTAAAGACTTCCATGAGGTGGAACATTCTAGTAAGTCTTATTACAAATATTGCTTTCACACTATATCTACTTCAAGGGCCTTATTTAATATAAATGGTCTTATTACATAGAAACATATATATCTATTTAAGGGGGTTATGATAGGACCTTAACAATCTATTATTCATTTTGTAGTCTAAAACTTCAACGAATTCCACCGAAATTCGATGCTTTTTCAGCAGGATTTTAAAAATATCCGGTAGAAATTTTGGATAATTGTTGTTACAACTGTCTAACTTACAGATTTTAGGTGCCCAAGGGGTTTTTTAGAGTGCTCAAATCATATCTTGCTTCAAAAAACTAATTAAAACACTAATTGGTTCAAATTTTAGAAACATGATTTTGTCGATTTCTAGAGAGAAACTCATCGTCTAGTAAAAATCATTAACTCTTTAGACAACTTCATTATTCATCTCAGAAAATTTTATGTAAACAATAATTTTAAAATATTTTAATTTCCCAAAATATACAAAGAGTTACGAGATCATTAACTCTTTAGAAAACTTCATTATTCATCTCGGAAAATTTTATGTAAACAATAATTTTAAAATATTTAATTTCCCAAAATATACAAAGAGTTACGAGAAAATTTTCTGTAGAATTATTTTTCATTTTTAATATAATCTTATACAATTATCATTACTCAAGCTTCATACCAAACAAAATTATACATATTTTGTTCTTTTCTATGAAAAAATCTAAAATAATAGGATAAACCCTTATGTTTAAACCCTTATGTTTAAACAAATTATTCTAGATTCGCTTATTTCAAGTATTGCACTATCCTTATTCTCCTAAATATTTTTGCAATAAATTAAAATTTAATACTACTCTTTTTCAAATAATATATACTAATAATACTATATAAAAAGCTATTTAATAAAAAAAATTAAGTAACATTATCTATGTATATATGAATTTATAAATTAAAATACAATTAAATAAAATAGTAAAAAGTAATATCCTTCCAATCGTCACATTCAAATTCCAATCGTTCCAATCGTCACATTCAAATTCCACATCTAATCGAACATTCGAAACGGATCACTTAGCTTGCGCAGGAAATTGACATTAACTTTATTTAACAATATCCTTATGGACTTATGAGATTTACATATGCTTATGGATTTTGCTGTGGATTCATTGGCTTTAAAACCAAAGTACCAAATAAGAAGTATATCTAAGTTAATGAATCAAGTTACCATGATATAATCTCATGGTTGACCCAAGGTTATTCAATGACTCTTTATATCTCTTTTGATTTACCTTCTGTTTATACTTTGGTATTTACAAGGTTACAATGACTTTTTATATTTTTTTATTTACTTTCTTTTTATACTTTGGTATTTACAAGGTTAAAATATTATTGTGGATAACTAAATATCTTCTTTACATTCTTAAACACAAGGTTACTTAATGTTTAGTATTAATTTGAGTTTGAATTGTCACACATGCAAACTTTGATTGTCTTATTTCGCTGCTTGCATAAGATTGATAGATTTTATACTCTTTTTTATCAAAATAACTATTTATTTTTGAATTATATACTTGAACAATTTCAACATCTTTCTAAAGAGATGTGAGTGTGTTGTAGGTTGCACAAGCCTCACTAATGGCATAGGCAATGTGGAGGAAATCTTGTTTCTTTTAAACTATGACTATTCAACAAAGTCAATAGGATAGATGTCGGATTAATAAGAGTAAGTGAACAAATTCGCATGTACATAGTTCGCATAGATTCGTTTTTCTTTGGGATCTTGAAAGTTGTCTTTTGATACTTTGTGTCAAGACACTCATTAATTTCTTAGTAGCATTTGATGTCATTTTTCATTGTTCTTAATGATGATTTTGATCGAACTAACTTTCATATATTTCAATTTTAATTTCATGTTGCTTGTATATCCTTGCTCTTGCATGAGATTGCCTTAGGGATTTTTCATCTTCTATGATCAAAATTTCTTATTCTTGTTCATAATGAATTCTCATATCATGGATTTAATATACATTATAGTTCATCTTCTTTGGTTTTGGTAAATGATATCCATTCTCTCAAACGTAACTCAAAACTTTATTATCACCTCCTTTTCTTCACCCTCACTCCCATCTAATCGATATTATTTATCCTTTCATTGACCTCGATATTATTTATCCTTTCATTGGTCTCGATCCCACTTCAATAATATTCTTCCTCCTCTTATGTGTGTCTTGTTGTGATTTATTATGATCTCCTCTTTTCTTACATATCTACATAGCACCTTCTTCGCATTGAAATTGTTTGTTTCCCTTAAAGAATGTACCAATATTCCACCGAGTTTTTGAGATGTCAAAATATGTCAATAGTAAAATGCATTCAAGGATATGTGAAAGCACCCCCTAAATTTAAGGGAAAGTTATACGAGTTTTCAATTTTATGACATTAAGAACCTCCTTAAAACACTAAAAATTTGAATTTAAATAAATTAGAACATAAATTATATATAAATTGAAATATAGCATGACAATTTATTCATTTATATATTATATATATAATAAGTCATATTAAACTATAAATGCAATGTATAATATAACATAAAAATCATGATTCACAAATCATTAATATTCATTGTACATTAAAATGAAAATTTAAAAATTAAAATGTATGAAAGTTAAAATTTTAATTATTATTATTTAATAAAACTTTAAAAAGTAAAAAAAATATTGAAATTAGAATTTTTTCTTAATTAAAATTGTTAAAAACGCATGGGTTAATGTCCATTTGAATACCCACATCCTAGAGCTCCTCCCAACCTTTGGGATGTGTACATTGGATTTTATCTAACAAGGTTTTTTCACTAAAATGTTTTCACAAACCTATAAATAAAACCCATTATACCCAAACCAACTATGGTTAGACATTCCATAAAACATAACAATACAATAATTAATTTTATAAAGTAAGATGGGAAAAAACATAAACATAACATGTCTATCAAAATAAAACATAAAATATTCCAAGCACAAATCAATAAACTCCACAAAAAATTTAAAAAAATTTGATAATGCTTTTATCATACAAATTTAAGCAATTTGCTTCCAAAAGAAATTGCTAAATGAATTGTGATCTTACAATCTCGATTTGATCTGAAGGAAAGTAACAGCCTGTGATATGGAACACAATTAAAACCTTTCGAAGGAAAAATCTCTGCTATTTGTGTTTACATCTTTTGAACTAGAGTGCTCTTCTGTAACCTCTTCGATACCCCAGGTTTCACTAATCGAAGCAGTTCTAGTAGGCTTCGGTGGATATGCAAAAGATGAAACCATTTCCAGATTTGATGCCTCTGGTTGTTTTGAAATGGGATGTTGTTTTGCAGCTTCTGAGTACTCTGGGGATTCGGTTGCTTCGTATTCTGAGTGGTAATATCTTGGAGAGATGTCTGGATTTTCAATGTCACTGACACTATTGTACCTGCGCATTAAGTGCAAAGGAGATGATCCACGGCTTGGAGTTGTTTCCACACTTCGAATTCCCCCTCTGCTAATTGAAAATCCACGCTCTGAATTTCTATTTTTCCTAACTTTCTGAGCTCTTCGATGCCAATTTCTCAAGCCACTAGCTATCCGTTCTTCAAATATTGTGTTCTTCATGTGAGAACCCATCTGCATAGTATATACATCAGTTTAATCTCTATTTTAAAATGGCCAAATCTGATTTTATTTTAAATAATAAAGAAGAAATATTTACCTGTGTCACAAGTGCATACAGTGGAAGTGATTTTATTCTAAAGAATAAAGAAGAAATGTTTACCTGTGTCACAAGTGCATACAGTGGAAGCGTGACATAGCTACATATAAACTGAACAACCACCCTGGAAATAAACACAAACAACGCAATGAATACTGTGCAAAAACAATGTGATAAAAGTAACAAAACAATTAATAACAATCATTAAGATAAACTGTTTGATTAGAATGTATTTTTGATGATGATTAACCTTTACTGAAACCAATTTTGTCTATCCCATTTTAATAAGGAAAATACTTGGTTACTCAAAAAGTTTGGCATCACTAGTTTTGTCAAATTAAAAAGTTTACATAATTATCAGAATACTTACCCAATAACTATTCGAATTATAACCCTATAAAACTTTTCGTGGAAACAGGATCTTAAGCCAAACTGCCACTGAAATCATAGTGTTTCTCTTTGTTAGCAGTGTAAATCCAATGATCCTGATACTGCAATTTAATATAATTACTAACACAGTGCTTACCCATGTCCACAAGAAGAAAGCAAGCATAAAAGCATTCTGCAGTAACCATTAAGCCGTTGTTATTGCCATGAACATGATATACAGTATAAAAAATTCAGAAAGTACAATTTGACAATGCATATATTTTGATACCTGGAACAAAGTGAAATGGATCAAGAATAACAAAAATTGAGGGCGACCGAACCAAAACAACTTATCAGATAACAGCACTACTGGAGTTCCTTTAACCACAACATGTCTCCCTTGAATTTCTAAGGCCATCTCTAATATTATGAGTTGCAGCTTCATTCCAACTATCAAAACTATCTGCACATTAATTAAGTGATGGATTGACAATAAGCACGCAGAAATCAATACTGGATAACTGTCCAACAGCATTAACCTATATTATAAGGCTAACATTTTCGAGCACTTACAGCTAAGGGAACGAAAGAGAACCAAAAGTATGAATGCCAGTCTGCTCACACAGAAATAAAAGCCAATAAGAGAGAGAACGTCAGATTAAATAGCAGCTGAAACATAACTAAAGTCTGGAGTAAGACATGGAGTAGTGAAGACTTACTGTGAAGATTCATAAGCATAAAGACCATGGCAAAAGCCCACAGGGGCACACTGCAGATAATGCAATAACTTGTGTGTTAGGTAAATAGCAAGGGGAGATTTTCAAGGGAAATAAAACAAAAAGGAGGACTGAAAGGAGAAAAATCCATTATTATTGCTAAAGACCAAAGTTAGTTTTTATGAACAGAAAAATCTCTACAAACCTGATTCCAATCACCTTACTGAAGTCATCATCCAATGACCTTTTTATATATTTATGAAAGTCGAATTTGTCATGTCCAGAGAAATGAGCCTAATAGTGCCAAGAAGAAAATTTGCAAGAAAAATCAGATAAATCCTGTGAATGAAACGGTTATTTACTTACATAACCAAGATGAAATGGAAACGAAATATTTGAAGTTATGGAGACGTACAACGATGAAGCCATGGCGCAAGGTTCGGTAATCAACTTTCCTTATTGATCGAAAAAATTGTCTAAAGAAGCAAACCTGCAAATCTTAGTGTTAAATGCTGAAACAGAAATGAATATTTCTCAGGTTTCATGCAAAAGGGATAAAGTTTTAGAAATATTGGGAGTATGAATTACTTACCACCCATTTAAGAATGGGTGTTCTGCTCCATAAATTCATATGACGCCTTACAAATGAAGTTTGTTGGGTTAATCTGAATCTTTCAGGATCTGCATGAACCAGACAGCAAGCACGTTGTTACTTGGACTTGGAAACAATTTGCTAACACTCCTCAAAACGTTACCAATCCCTGCACATATCTTTGATATTCCATTTTTAACGTTTGAACTCAAAATCATTACCCAGGATGTCACCCTAATAGAGTGCAAGACAAAGCCATTTAAAGAAGAAAAAGAATGAAAATAACTCACCTTGTAAAAACTGATAATCCAATGTTGCTATCTCCTTTTCCCATGCTTTCCAACGCCTCATCTGGGCACCAAAATGAGCTTTAAATTTCAGTTCATGGAGATATCAAGGCAAATTCAAACTTAGAAAAATTTAAACTGAATGATATTAGAGAAATCATTTATCTACCGTTGCACTTACTTTTTCTCTTGCTAGGGCGATTGTTAGGACACTATATAACACATGGACAGATGCCAACGTAAAGATGAAGTAGTGGAGCTGATTCATGCCTTTTAGGGAGACTATAGGAAACTTAACCTTGAATCAAGAGAGAAAGAAAACTTATCAAATATATCCAACTATCTTAAATATCTTGAATTTATATCAAAACTTGGACTAACAGCCCCTATTTGCATCAAAAATTTGGAACACTTAAAACTATATGAATAAGATAGAGTTTGGTATTTACCTGTTTGGAACAATAATCAGTTCCGGGATCCGATTCTTCCTTCTGACAGGGAAGCATAGTATAAGCTATTCCTTTGGGTATACAAATCTTAGAAATGGGCTTCTGTCCAACTGTTAGTAGAAACGAGATGAAGCCCATAAGCATCAGTTCTGCAAACCAGAAATGCCAAATGTCAATTTCAAATGCATTATGTTAGCGGATGGTTAATATTCTACTCTTTTCTATAATGTATTATATTTAACAAAATGTGTGAAAATATTCCTGGAATTTGTTAGTATTTTGAACATAACTTTTCACTAATAACTATGAATTGAGTGAACTTTGGAGCTTTTCAATCTTCGAAAATCCGTCCAATTCCGAGTTACATGCCAGAAAGTATGCCCAAAATAAATTAAAAATTCAAGCAATAAGATGATGCCATATTTTCACTTGTTCTATCTAACCAAAATTTGATACATCTTGGGCAAGATAAAACCTATTTCATTCAGAAATTCTGGGAGATGCTAAAGGTAACAGACCCTGTGTTTAGGGGACGTATTTATATTAAACTCTTCTCTGAAAGCCATTTTATTGAAAAAAAACCTGGAAAAACTTATTTCAATATCGAGATAGACCAGCAAAACGAGGCTACCTGTTTTCAGTGTTTCAAGTGCGTTATATAAGGCCTTCTTATGTCGCCTGGAGAGCCACTGCAAATATAATCAAATAAATATTGAATTCAAAACTTGGACCAGTAAATGAATTTTTTGATCATGTCTATCTTTCAATTTTAGCTGCCAGAATTTGTTCCTGTGAACAAATCCGGTGCATAAGAATCTAACAGTGCTGTATATATGTTGCTGAAATTAAGCCAAAAAATATGAAACTGAAGAGTATGTTGGAAAAACCGTACAGTTCCCGCATGATGAATAGCCTGTTCAATAAGTAATGAGATTATTACAAAGAACGAACAAACAACTGCGACGGCCCAAGTAGGAGTTTGCTCTAAAGAACGCTCATTACCGCCACTGCTAACTGCCATATCCTTCTCGCACAATTGAAAACCAAATTTCAGTATTTTGAAATAGTTCCAATGATGATCAACTAACTGAATACCTTCTTAAATAGTGAAATCACTCACAGCACAGGGATGGTTTGAGTAGAATTCTAAATGGTTAGAAATGCTCTCAATTCCACAAGTTTTGACCGCGAAAAATACTTAAACCGCCTTTGAATATTTACAAGGCGTTTGAACATTAAACTACTGAACTGCATGAGCAGATTGCTTGGTCAATTCTAATCCGTTGAACACAAATTCAATTCAACAAGAACAATAAATTCACAGAGCCGTTGTTACACAAGTCTTCTTTATGAATCCAAATCTAAGCCTTTTATCATACGATAATTCAAAGTTCAAATCACGGGCTTCCGGGCTGCTTCGTCCCAAGTTCAATTCCTGATCATGTAGTTAAACGTCACCCTTATCTAGATTGCGGATTCATTGTGGTAAGGAGCAAGGTGAACTGTTACTGTTCACTTATCTAACCGTGACTCATTCAAGATCAACTGTTCACTCATCTAAAATGAATTTAGACATAGTTTAATAAAACTTTAATGTGTATTTAAATAACAGCTTATCAATTGTTACAGAGAAATTTGTCAATGACATGAGAATTTCTCAATTTTTAATATAATAATAATAATAATTTATTGTTAATGTTCTAGAATGTTCCGTTCAATCTCAATCACGGATGCTTCTCGTGTAGGTTCATAATCAAGATGTCAGATTTTTCTTCGTCACCGTTAGAATGAGTCAAAAAGAAGATATGAGAATGCGTCAACAAGTAAATTTGAAAGTGGATCAGGTCAATTATGTTTTTTTTTCAATTATAAAACCTATTTTGAATTGGAGTAAGCTAGCTCGGGAGCAAACCTCCCTCATCGGATGGAGTAGGAGCAAAGTTAGGGTTGACTTTGCTCCTCCTCCGTCCGATGGAGGGAGGTCTGCTCCCGAGCTAGCTCACTCCGACATGTTGAATTAAAAACATAATTTAAAAGTGGATAAATTTAATCATTTTAGATTCAATACAAACGAACTTTTTTTATAACAAGCGATTTTCCATTAGCTTTACGTGGTTTAATAGGACTGTATGACTTATCTACATTTGTGAATGAAAATTTGACAAGATATAACAATAATAATAAGAATTTGTTTTTGATGTTATAAATTATCGAAATTTGTTTTTGATGTTATAAATTATCGAACTTTTTTATAACAAATTATTTTGCATTAAGTTTGCGTGGTTTAATAGGATCTCTAATTAAAATTTGAAAATAATATTATAATAATAATAATAATTTGTTTTCAATGTTATAAATTTTTTTATTCTTTTTAATGTTTGTAAAAAAATTATAATTCAATTTTCTTTATATAATAATATAATTAATTGTTAGATGGAAATTTGATAATGATTTAATAATAGTAATAATTTATTTTTGATGTTATAAATTATTTTATTTCTTAATGTTTTTGTGGACTTGGTCAATTCATAAGTGAAAATGTGTTAGTGGAAATTTGATAATAATAATTTATTTGAGTGTTATAGGTTATTTTATTCAATTTTAAATATTTTTTTTAATGTTTTTTTGTGGATTTATTTTACATCGAAATTTGACAATCAGGAAACTGTTACATGGGAATTTGACAATAATAGAAAATGTGTTACATTGGAATCTGACAATAATGGAAATCTGTTACATAAGACTTTGACAATAATGGAAATGTGTCCCATGGAATTTGACAATAATATAAAAATAATAATAATGTATTTTAAATATTATTGATTATTTTATTCATGTTTTTTTATTCATATTTCAAATAATAAATATTAATAATTTAATTATTTTAAATGCTATAGATTATTCTATTCAATTTCAAATATCAATGTTTTTCTTTTTACTTATATTTCAAGTCATAAAGAGTGGTTTGCATTTTTCATCATAACTTTGAAAATGTGTTTAGGGTGGTTTGCATTTTTCTTCATAACTTTGAAAATGTGTTTATGGCATCTCAATTTTGGTGTAAAATATGTACAATTTTGTTTGATTATTGTTATAAAAAAATTAAAAAGAAAAAACTAGAAATTAAATATATTTAATTATATTTTTAATTATAAAAATTATATTTTTTTTTAATTTTTATGAGAAAAATATTTTTAATTATAAAAATTATGTAAATTTGTTATATTATGAGAAAGAATTAAAATAATAATAATAATTGTGTTTTAAAAACATAGATAAATAATCCAATTTTAAATAATTAATAAAAAGATTAATTATAAAATTTTGAAAATGGCTTATTAGCTTAGTCATTATTAAAATAAATTTTTTAAAAAAAGAAAAAAATTAGAATGTAAACAAATTCAATCATATTTTTCAAGATGAAAACTATTTAAAAAAAAAATTGGTTAGTAGAAAGAATTAAAAAAGAAGCCAAATGTAGATAAACTAAGTTGTGTTTTCAAAAAAATATATTAGAAAAAGAAATGAAAGCTTGATTGCTTCTATGACTCCTCAAGGTGAAAGGGCATTCAATTGACCAACTTTGGTGCACTAGTATGCTTTGATTCCACTATGTAACACACTTGACCACCCTTTGCTATCCATTAAAGTGGCAGGGTGCTCTGATACCAAATAGTGGCATACCCAATAGCCTCAATCCCCTTTCAGAGACCAAAAGGTACTTTCAAATGACCTCAATCAATTGAAAACTCTTAATTTTGTTCTTAAACACCATCAAAATCCATATTTTTGACATTACAAGGAAAAGTCCTTATAGCGGAGGTTAAAGCGAAGGTTTTCAGTGTTACAAGATTGGTTAAAATTCTCAAAAAAACATATCCTACAACCTTTGCAAATGGTACCTAATGTTTTAGCGGAGGCTTTTGCGGAAATGTATTATAACTAAAAAAACTCGGTGGCCAAAGGCTTTTGCGGAGGTTTTATTTTCGATGCACTTTATTGAATAAAACACATCGATGCTAACATAAATAAAATCCACCGGTGCTTTTTAAACCAATACATGCATCAGTGCGCATACAAATTTGTGCACGAGTGCTTGAAAATACATATAGCACCAATGCGCACCAAAATTTTAATAGGAACCAATGCTTTATTTTAATTGTAGCACCGATGCTTAAGAACTATTAGAGTGCACCGGTTCCTCATAATAATATAAGCAACTATTATTTACATTAAATGTCACACCAATACTTACGAACAACAAAAAATCATCGATGCTTACCTACTATTAAAAAGCATCGGTATGATAACTAAAGGAAAAGGCACCAGTAAAGTTGACTAGGATGATGACTGGATCACTATATTTTTAAAATTAACGGTGTGGTTAATATACAATTGCGCATTGGGTATGATAATAGAAAAATCCCTAAGGCATGCAACAAGTATTATACTACATCAGGACTATGTTCTTATAAGTGCACCAGCACGACGCTCTCTCAAACACACCGATGCAATATTGTTTGAAAAACACGAATGTGATTGATAAGGTTAGATGCAATCCGCTGGTAATTATTTTGT
>LPNX010792336.1:809606-878790 GCA_001517045.1 Pseudotsuga menziesii | reverse complement strand
AGATGGTTTTATGGGTTTTTGATGGAAATATGGTAGAAAAATGGACAAATGAGCCATGTAATGGGGTAGATGAGGTAGTGAACCCTTTTTGGGTGTTAACCGATTGCCCCCTGATGTGCGAGGGCAGGAGCTCATCGTATGGCCGATGGACATCATAAGTCATATTCAATTTTTCTGGGGTGTGGAGAAGAGAAGGAACCAACTGAAGCCCGGAACAACGATCTCGAACCAACTGCAAGGACTGAAAAGTACATAACCTCAATAATGGATGAGGAGTCATCTGATCATCTAGACGAGGCGGGCATACCCATGCTCATATCAAGATACATAAAAATAACTGTGAGGCCTGAAAAGAGGGACCTGTAGGATACATAGAAATCCACTATGTATATCATAAGGGTCCAGAAGGGACACAAATCTGGAACATACTGCTAGGCTGACCATGTCTGAGCTGAACAACTGATGCACTGGAATGACAGCAGTGCTACTGAATGTGGTTCCAAAGGAACTAATGAGCTGCTGGATCAAAGTGATAACGGTCATACTTGCAATGGTACACTGATCTGGAACTGAACTGGGTACTCGAGGAAGCATGGAACTAGATGGCTTCCGAATACAATCGCCAACGCAGCCCGGACATCCACGGGAATATATAACTGGTCGTTCCAAAGTGACTCACCAATGTGCTAGAGTCGGGGGAAATCCGGGGTCTTCGACACATAATGGAAAGGATATACATCCTGCGCGATTCTCAACGATGCGATTAAGGTGCTGAAGTTGAGCATGTGAGAAACAACCATTCAGAGAGGCAATGATGACTCCTCCCAAAATGGTCCGTAGGCACTCACCACAGATGGTGATGGGTCCAAGGCGTAGGGGCCTCTGGGTCTATCCTCTGGAATAGAGGGGTTGTCATCGACAGAGGGAGACCTGCAACTATCAAGGCAATGATGTTTCCTTGATAGGAGCGCGAGGTGAAAAACCGAACTGTGATAGTACTGATGGCGGGAGTGATAAACTGGGGGGAATAACTGGGCAAGTAGAGTGGGTGGACTCAAACTTCCTTTGTTCAGAGTATGATGGCGGGGATGATCGGGCAGCATATGAGACTGACTGGTGGGAAAGGGATCATAGCGGTATAGGATCTAAGGGTGAATGGGCTGAGGGAGACTCAAGCTGTGGTAAAATGGTAGGAGATTGCAGAATACTCTGAACAAAGGCGACCTGATTGGGGGGGCTGCCGAGAGGATTGATCATAGCGCCAAGAGGCGCGGGGGGACTTCTTCATGGGTTAGGGAACTAGCAGAAGTGTGGATATAAAGTGGTACTGTCATGTGGATTTTACGATCCCATGACAGTTCATGCTCGTGGTTTCTTTCAATTTTAAGGAGTCTGAAAGCAAATAAGAAGACTCTGAAGTAATAGAATGGTACTGTCGTATGGATTTTACGAGCCCATGACAGTTCATGCTCGTGGTTGGTTTCAATTTTAAGGAGTCTGAAAGCAAATAAGAAGACTCTGAAGTAATGGAATGGTACTTTCGTGTGGATTTTACGAGCCCATGACAGTTCATGCTCGTGGTTGCTTTCAATTTTAAGGATTCTAAAAGCAAATAAGAAGACTATGAAGTAACAGAATGGTACTGTCGTGTGGATTTTACGAGCCCATGACAGTTCATGCTCGTGGTTGCTTTCAATTTTAAGGAGTCTGAAAGAAAATAAGAAGACTCTGAATTGATGGAATGGTAAGGCAAGGAGGAAGCGTTCAAGCAAGGAACATTTATGATGACCAGGAACGAGGGTGGGGGGGAACACTGGTGGGCCTCCTTGCGGGGTAAATGAAAGGAGATCAGTGATGAGCTGGGAAAGCGCAAGGGATTTAGTGCTCTTAGGTGTTCGGAACATGAGGTCAAATTCCTAGAGGATGATGACCCATTTAGCCACACGACCTTGCAGGAGCCGCCGGTTTAAGAGATATACCATGGGGTTAGAATCGGCGACAACTGTGGTATGACTAAGTAAAATGTAGTGTCGCAACTTTTGGACGGAAAAGACCACTGCTAGGCCTAGTCTCTCCTCATATGGGTAACGTAGGGGTGGGCCGGACAAGGTCTGGCTGACGTAGTAAATGACATGCTCTTGGCGTGAGGTGTCTTCTTGAACCAAGACTCCGGACACAGCATGCTCGAATGCCGAGACGTAGAGGATGAAGTCCTGAGAGAAATCCGGAGGGGAGATCAAGGGGGCTTGTGTGAGAGTTTTCTTGAGGGCTTCGAATGCAGCTTCGGCTTGCTCGTCCCAGACAAAAGGTATGTGGGTACGGAGCAGGCGCAAGAAACCCTGAACGGTTGTGGCATAATCAGGAACAAAGCGTCGAAGAAAATTGGATCGCCCTTGCAGACTTTGGAGTTGCCGGAGCGTTCGAGGAGAGGGAAGGTCTAAGATGGCTTGGACTTTCAGGGGATCAACAGTAATTCCTTTCTGGGAAATAATGAAACCTAACAATCGGCCTGCCGGAACGCAAAAGACGCACTTGTGTGGGTTCAAACGGATCTGATATTTGTGACAACGCAGAAAAACTTGCTGAAGGTCATCAAGGTGGTCTGATCGTTTTCGGGAACGAGCTGTAAGGTCATCAAGGTAGACGAGCAGGATATGGACCATATCATGAAAGCAATAGGTCATGGCCCGCTGGAATGTGGCACCAGCATTTTTTAGGCCGAAAGGCATGACGCGATAGGCAAAGGTGCCCCATGGGGTAGTAAAAGCGGTTTTGTACTGGTCTTCCTTTCGGATTTGGATCTGATTGTATCCGAAAAAACCGTCCATGAACGAATGGACTTCATGCCCCGCACACGCATCAATGAGCTGGTCAATAAATGGTGTAGGGAAATTGTCTTTGGGACAAGCGCGGTTTAAGTCTCGGAAGTTAGTGCATACTCTAAGGGTGCCTTGTTTCTTGTTGAAAGGAACAGGGTTTGAAACCCAAGTGGTATAGGCGATAGGATAAATGAATCCTGCCGTGCGAAGCTTCTCAATCTCTACTTTGACAGCTGGGAGTTTTGAGGGATGAATGGGACGTTGTTTCTGACGAACGGGGGGGGGTACATCAGGCCATGTGTCAATGTGGTGCTCTATAATGGCAGGGTCAAGACCAGGCATTTCGGTATAGGACCAGGCAAAGACATCACGAAATTCTTTGAAAAGTGTTTTGTATTCCTCAATCTCCTGCTCAGTGCAAGATGCTCCTAAAGCGATGAGTTCAGGTGTNCTGTACTCGGGGAGATCGGGACAGTGATGTGAGTAATGCCCGTAGACACCGCATAAGGCACAGGAGTGGTTAGTGCGCAGGGATTTGTCGCGAGGCATAGGGTTTGGATCTAGATGGACAACCGGGATAGTGGGGTCGTCGTCAAGCAGTTGCATGTATTCCTGTAACACCGATAACTGAGGACATAGGTGAGTCGCATGGCCCAACTCATCGCACAGCGCATATTTGGGAGGAGCACGAAACACAGGGGGATTTTTGACTGTCTTAGGAGGTGGGACAGCAGTTTAAGGTTGCGGGCCTCTGCCCCCAGTGGGTTTGGTAAGAGGAGGGGGGTGGTTCGTGGAGGACGATGGGGTAGCGATACCCGGAGGTGGTTGACTAGTAGTGACAATGGGTTGCACCGGTTGCAGGACGACATTTGGTGTCGGTGGGGGAACGGGAGGCGAAAGATACCAAACGGGTAATCCTAAGGTTAACCTAGGAAGGCTGAGGGTGGCCATGACCGGGGGGCTAACTACTCCTGAGGGAGGGAAGAGGAAAGGAATGGTATGGATGGTTGTAGCACCAATGTGACTAGGTACCAAAGGGGGTTGAGGCAACAAGGGCGGTTGATTAGTAGGAGTTCGCACGTTATGGGACAGGGTACATAGGTCGGACACTTCAGTAGCAGGTGACAGGGGTGGAATAGATGGGAAGGTCGAGGTCATTAGTGTGTCTGAGTAAACTCCGGGCCCCATAGAAGAAACGAATGAGGTGGTGGCATCCGAAATAGGTTGTTCAACCATGTGGAGAACATTTTCGGGTGCCACGGGGGCATTGGGATCATGGTGAGTGAGTTGGTCAACCGTGACCACGTGTCCCTCATGGGGGAACATCATGGTATGAAAAACGGTAGAAGCAACTGCCTGCATGGCATACATGTAGCTGCGACCAAGTAAAAGGTTGTAATCAAGCTGTGCATTGATAACCTCGATGTTTATGAAGACAATTTTTCCAGCCAGCTGGACAGGGACGCTTGTTAATAGGCCTTGTGGTTGAGCTGAACGGCCGTCGTAGGCTCGCAACGCAGTAGAGGACTGCTGGAGAGGGGGGGATCCCATTTTCTGCCAGATGGAGGTGGGCATGACACATGTAGAAGCACCTTCATCAATAATGCATCGATGGACGACAAAATTCTGAATGGAAACAGAAACTTGGAATGCCAAAGTGGAAGGCAGGCGAGGTTCGGATTGGTCTAAATCAAATGTCATTAACTGCGAATCATTTGGGTCGATAGCCCCAATGGCTGAGAGTAAAAGCTTGCGCTGCGAAGGGTAGTTTTTTAAGACTTCTAACGTAGACATGGCTGCGGGGGATTGGGCTAAGTCATCGACAATGTTGTAGTTTGATGCAGCTCGTGCATTGGGGTTATACGTAACGCCTGATCAGTGGGATGAGCATTAGTAGGTGTATCGGCGGGAGGGGCTTTAGAGCCATATTGGTTCCGCCGGGTCTGGAGGTTGACCTCATCGGAGGACATCATCAACAAGTGGTGGGTCCCTGAATCGAACATGGGTTGATCAGGAGCAGCGTAAGTGATTTGTTGGGTTGGTGTGTTAGCTTGAGGGGGAGCCAACAGTTCAGTGTTCACTACGCCTTGGGTTGGTAAGGGGTTTTGCAGCACCAAAGGTGGCTGCTGAGGTTGTGGGGGGTTGGGTGGTGCTTGAGGAGTCGCCTGCCTATGGTGGTGTACATCCGCAGCCAAAAGTTGCCGAACTCGCTCCATATGTGGACAAAAATGTGTGTAGTGGCCATAGACCCTGCAAACAGAACAAGGATAGTTTGTGCGCAAATTGGGGTTTTTAGCCTGCTTGGGTGGGTGATCAGGGTTTTGGTCAGCAGGGGCCGCATTATTACTAGCGGGGGGATTAGGGTGTTGACCAGCTTGCTCGGTCGGTTGGTTTTTCCCACGATTTCGGCCTCTGCTGCGGTTTTGTTGGACCTGGTTGCGTTGGTTGTTCTGGTTTTGCTGCGGGTTTTGTTGAGCCTAAACTTGCCCTTGGACAGTAGGTGGATTCTGAGGTTGTGCATGGGCTGGAGCAGGCTGTGGTGGATGATATGTAGGTGGAGGCTGCGCAGGTGCAGCAACCTGAGGGGGTTGCTGATAGTGCTGTGGAGCGGGTTGTGGGTGTGCCGTAGGGGTTGGTGCAGCCTGCTGGTGATAGTAGGGCTGAGGTGCGACAGGGGGGGCGTAAGCAGGAGTCGCATGACCGAAACACTGTGGTGGACATGAGGGTCCATGGGTATGGTGGTGATGTGTCATGGGAGCATACGGGTTTTTTGCTCCAGACTGTGAGGTAGCCCGCGAAGGGTCAGGGCCAGGGGTAGGACGGGCTATGGAAAATGGTTGAGGCTGCGAAGAGACACGGCCAATGATGCCGTCGGCAGCATGGTATGCCCCCGGCGCATCATGCTGGGAGGAATTGTCACGAGGGGCGTCAGGTATAATGGTATAGAGATAACCTGACTGGGCGTAAATGAGATCGAACTGTTGGGCTTTAAGGATAGCCTCTTCTTCAGACTGGGGTCTTTCAGATGCCACATCCTTAGCAATGATAGGAAGGAGGGATTTAAGGAACCAATCTAGGAAGATCCGGTTGTCTAACTTGATCTTGCATAAACTACGGCGTCGACGCCATTCATGAATGTGGTCCGTGATGTGGGTAGCCGTGTTTTGTCTACATGATAGTAGGATCTCAACGCCTGCATCATAGCGGACAGGTAGCTGGAAGAACTGCAGGAAGGTCGAGGCAAGGGAAGTAAAGGTGGCATGGGTTCCATGGGGTTGTTCGATATACCACTTGGCAGCAGAGCCAGTGAAAGTGTGCTGTAATAAACGGAGGCGAATAGAGTCATCTACTATGGAGTTGGAGGAACACCATAGATGGAAGGACATGATATGGTTTTGTGGGTCCTCACCTGCCTTGCCCTCGAACTTAGGGATGTCAGAGGGGAGCTTGGTAGGCATGTGAGGCCACGCAGGGTCGTGTCGGATGGGGTCGTTGGTTAATCTGGCTAGGTCAGGCAGGTTGAGGCTAGCCATGAATGGCAAACTGGACAAAGGATGTGGCACAGTAGTGGGTTGGACCAAGTTGGGGCCAATGCCCCCAAGTGGAGGGGTCATGTGAGGTAGGTTGACCCCAAGTGGGGGAACTAAGGTGGTATAGGACGGACCTGCACCACCATGGGTAGTATGAGCCACTGATGGAGTGGGAATAGGTATTCCCACTGCGGGAATAGGTGCTGTGAGGGGAACAGTAGAGGGGGCCCCCGTGGAGGGCATACCCAAAGTAGATGTGGTGACTGGTGTTGTGGTGGATGTGCCACCAACGGTCCCGACCAAGATGGGAGTAGGATTTACGCCAGCCATGGGGCTAGTAGGGGCAGTGTAAAGGGGGTTCTCGGATTCTTGCTCAGAATCGGAGGCAAAATAAGGGGCGTCAGTATCTGGTGATGGAGTCCGATGCCGCTGACGAGTGGAGTCAAGTGACAAGGCTCGAGATTTATGATGAGTGGTATCAAGTGATGATGATCTGTGTCGATGACGGGTGGTGTCAAGTGAACCGTGCTGTGGGGGCTCGCCTCTGAGGCGCCGAGAATGTCTCGGGGACTCAATGGTGACAAATGGAGTCAAAACTCTGTGGGTTGAGGTAACTACAAATCAGCTCAAAAAACTCTAATGCAACCGAGTGTGCAGAAGGAGAGCTCAAAAAATAGGGCGCTCAGGCCAACAATCAACTCAAAACACCCACTATAACTGCGTGCTACAATAGGCGGAGGAGTGTCAACAGAAATGGTCAGAATACCAAAAAACAGCAGGTTTCCTACAAATAAAAAACGGTGGACTCACTAGACCAAAAGGAGGTAAGGGAGCATGCAAACACCTAACTAAAAGTATTATGACTCAACTAGACATATCCTCTGCAAGGTGATGAAATCCAAGTCAGACAATATGAAACAGGAAAGCCAAGTGGCTAAGTTATGCCCCTACCGGGAGGGACACCGGGTAGTCAAATCCTAGAAGAATGGCAACTAAGATACCCCGTTCATGACACGTCCAGAAAGGTAAATCTGCCACTTGGTCCTTTAACCGCAATACCCCTATACAGGGATATCCCGAGAACTGCAAAAGGTAGCCCTTCAGTTACTGAATGGAGTTCGGTATTCCACTCAGACCTCCGGAACCAATCTCATGACTTCAACCCTCCTAAGGGAGAGGCCCTCTGATAAACCGGTTGTGACCGTGTCAAAAAATACTAGGAGATTTTGGTTCCCTAATGGACAACAACTATGTCTTAAGTGTAAATAACCGAGGGGTGTTATTGGAAGCCTATCCCCTCGATCCTACCTAACTACAAAAATTCTTTTGTGTTCCCCAAATGGGGTTAGAATGTTGGTTGAGTTAAGTAGTTTTTAAGTCTCACTTGAATTAGGTGATAGATTGTGTGCTCGTGAGGTTATGAACCCAGAAGAGAAGTACCAGGGCAACTTCCTAAATATCAATAATACTGAAATGAAAAAACTTTTACTGTGCAAAATTATCTGAATAAACAATGCTGAAATAAACTTTTACCATGTAAAAAGGGACAAAAATGCTATTGCTGAAAAAGCTATAGGGCTGCAGGTAGAACAGATGGCTGTGCAGGTGCAGAAAATATGGTAGCAAAGGGGCTGGGTTCAAAAGCATAAACAAGTGCAAAATTCAGATCGCGGGTCTAGGGCGAAATCGCGCGGTCGGACCGCGGGTTTGAAGGAAACAGGCGCACTCAGGTCGCGGCTTTCTGGTCGACAACGGTGGTCGGACCGCGGGTTTGAAGGAAACAGGTGCGCTCAGGTCGCGGCTTTGTGGTCGACAGCGGCGGTCGGACCGCGGGTTTGAAGGAAACAGGCACGCTCAGGTCGCGGCTTTCTGGTCGACAACGGCGGTCGGACCGTGGGTTTGAAGGAAACAGGCGCGCTCAGGTCGCAGTCGGGTCGCAGCTAAGGGCTGGAAAGGCGCGGTTGGGACGCGACTGCGAAGGGAAAAACGGCGGTTTACGGCAGCCGAAAACGACAGCCGAAAGGACAAAATGGGAAATAAAATAAAATAAAAACCAGCAGAGTCGCCAAAACTGTTGCTAGGGTTTTACCCCTAGCTTGTGCGAATGAGCACCTACTAAGGAAAATGGATTCCTTAGTAGCAGTTCAATAATATGTGAAATCAAAGATGCTAAACAGTAATCAAAATTAATCTAAACATATTCATGAAGCAAAACAACAAAAAGTAAAGAATGATTTTTTATTGATCTGACCTCCAATGTGGAGGTTGGTGAAGCCCGTTGTGCTGATCCGAGAGGTTGCTCCGAGCTCCAGCTACTCCTTCTCTTTCTCCAATGGTGGAAATGGGCCAAAAGGGGCTCGCACGGTGAAAGTAGCTCAAAGGTGAGCTAGGGTTTCAAGAGTAATTTTGGCAGAGGCAGGATACTTGTGATTGTGGATTTTGAATAAGGGGTCTCCATCACTTATTTATAGTGGTGAAGTGTCGGTTTAGGGTTAGGGTTTCAGCTGTTTAGGGTTTTTTCCTCCTTTTCCTCATTATTTTATATTTTTTCTTCCTTTTTGGAGATTTTTGCTTTTTTGGAGGAATTTTGGATATTTTTGGAGAAAAAGAGGGTTTTATGGCCTTTTGGAGGCATTTTAAGCCTTTTGGAGGCTTTTTAGATGGTTTTATGGGTTTTTGATGGAAATATGGTAGAAAAATGGACAAATGAGCCATGTAATGGGGTAGATGAGGTAGTGAACCCTTTTTGGGTGTTAACAAATATATATATAAAATGTAAAACAATATAAAATATAAAACTTAAACTATAAAACAATATTAAAAAAACATATAATATGTTAGTATAACAAAAAAAATTTATAAATTTATAAAAAAAACTTATACGGTTTTGTGGTTTTTGTATAAGCAATATTTTTTTTTTTTCCAAGGAAAAAAATCGTAAATACTTTATTCACATTTAATAGATGGCCCTCATAGTCCATTTTACAAAAATACAACTAAGAAGTTGTCATTACAAAATTTTCCTCAGAAAGAGCACAAATCCACAATCCAAATCTAAAGTACATTACATACATTAAATCATCAGATCATATTGTTCACCAAAAATACTTTCCAGCCGAAAGAAAGCAATAGAAACATGAAAAAAACTAAGTCTGATCTTAGCAGACTTATATCATCACTCCATATATAAGAGGCCGACCAGCCCGCAAGTCAAGCTCTAAATATTGTTGCTTGAGATCACCAAATGCTAGAAAATGCAAATCAATATCAGCCATGGCATCATATCTGGAAAATCATCAAGAACTAGCAATCTGTCCTATGACAGACAGCACGCTACAGCAGCTATATAAGCAATATATATAAAGGGTGAGGAAGTTTTTAAGGGAGCGATTCAAGGAATCGCCCAACCTCTTTATATTATTTAAACTTTCTTTATTATTTTGTTAATATGTATTTCTTTAAAACTTATAAATATTTTTCACATGGTTTTGTTTAAAAGTTATATATTTTTCATATGTTTTTTTTTCAACTTATGTTTTTATTATTATTATATATTTTATTTATTCTTTTTATGATGTTTAAATGTTTTCACATGATGTTTTCAACTTAATGGAAATTAAAAAACAAAATGTAAGTATATCGATTGTTAAAACTGAGTTTTTGATATTCTTGATTACTTTTACGTTGTTAGGGAAAATGACAAATTTCACAATTTTTTGATACAATATTTTTTGTAATGTTTTGATTTTAATATTTTATTTTGAGATTAAATATTATGTTTTTAATATGTTAATTATAAAAGTATGGTATACTTTTTGTTAAGTTTATGAGACTCATCACTTTATGGAAAATAATGTTAAATAATACCATTTTTATAAATAAAATAACTCGAAATACATTAAAAATGGATGAAAATACCTTAAAATGGTTTGAATTTTCTCTATTTTCTCATTTTTTTACAAATTAGCCTAGAAAATATATTTATTTAAAAGAAAAATTTAAGGAAAAACTTCCAAAATGTATATTTTTTTTTACCTATCTAGCTTCTAAATGTTAAAAAAATTCAAAAATGTATATATTCTTCATTACAACTAGTTACAAAATGTATTATTCTTTTGTAAAATTTCAAAAAAAAACATTTGTAAATAAAAATTATTCTTATTCTTATGACCAAGAATTCAAATTCGCAAAAAAATGGCTCAAAATGAAAAATGGTGCTACCAATATACATACTTTTCGAAACGGTGGTAAAAACAGTTACTAAAATTGACCCTCCAAAAAATGAGAACAATGTCGGATTCTCGTCAAGTTGTATAACTTGTTAATTATGTTGTATTTTCATGTATACATTTTTGAAAATTTAGTAATAGCATTTAATATGTTAAAATTGCATTTAATGATAGACTTGTCTTTGTAAATTTTAGGAAAAGTTAACGTGACTCATGTACACGTAAAATAATTTAGTGATAAATGCATAATCCATATCTAGGTCATTTATCATACAATAATACAAGTTATATTGGCATTCAACTTAATTCACGGGCTCCCACACTGTCGAGAAAGGTCAATCATCTACTTGTCCCAAGTTCAATTCCTGACCATATAGCTTAATGTGTAATTAGATAACAGTTGATCAATTGTTATAGAAAAAAATGACAATGACATGAGAATTTCTCAATTTTTAGTATAATAATAATAATTTATTAAGTTATAGAAAAATTTCACAATGATATGAGAATTTCTCAACTTTTAGTATAATAATAATAATTTATTAATTTATTGTCAATGTTGTAGAATGTTCCTTTCAATCTCAATCATGGATGTTTCTAGTGTAAATTGTGGGGTTCATAATTAAGATATAAGATTTTTCTTGGTCATTGTTAGAATGAGTCAAAAAGAATATCATGAGAATGCGTCAACAAGTAAATTACAGAGTGGATTTCTTTTAATTAGAGACATCTTTTGAATTTTAAAAAAATTTAAAAAGTAAATAAATTTAATCAATTTAGACTCAACATAAACAAATTATTCTTTATAACAAACAATTTTCCACCTAGGTATGTAGTTTAATTGAACTTTATGAATTAATTGTTAGATGGAAACTTGATAATAATATAATAATAATAATTTATTTTTGATGTTATAAAAAAAAATTATTTTTAATGGTTTATGGATTTATATTTCAATGTTATTTATATAATAATAAAATGAGTTAAATAAAAATTTGAAAATGATATAATAATAATAATAATAATTTATTTGTAATGTTATAAATTATTTTGTTTTTTTAATGGTTTTTCTGTACATATAATTCAATTCATAAGTGAAAATGTGTTAAAAGAAATTAGACAATAATATAAGAATAATAATAAATAATAATTTATTTTAATATTAAAGGTTATTTTATTCCATTTCAATTATTAAATTGTTTTGGATGTATAATTCAATTCATAAATAGAAATGTGTTACACGGAAATTTGGCAATAATGGAAATGTGTTACATGGGAATTTGCCAATAATGTATAAATAATAATAATATATTAAATGCTAGGGATTATTATATTCCTTTTAAACATTAATGATTTTTTTGTGATTCATAATTAATTTCGTAAAGGGTGGTTTGCATTTTCTATCATGATTTTGAAAATGTGTTTTCGTTGGATTCTTTTCATTATAATTATAAAAATATGTACGATTTTGTTTGATTATCATTATAATAAATTTATAAAAATGAAAAATAAAAAGTAATTATATTTTATTATATTTTAATTTTAAAAATTATATAATTTTCTATTTGTTTTTAAAAAGATATTTTTTATTATAAAAAATTATGTAATTTTAAAAAAATACTTTGTGTTAGAAAGATTTAATAATAATAATAATTGTGTTTTAAAAAAATAGATAAATAATACAATTTTAAATAATTAATAAAAAATCATTTTAAAATTTTAAAACAATGTATTTTTTTAGTCGTCATTGAAATAAATTTAAAAGGGAAGAAATTAGAACGTAGTCAAATTCAATCATACTTTTCAATTATGAAAATTATGTACATTTTTCCTTGGTCATTAAAAAGAATTAAGAAGAAGCAAATTAAAATGTAGGTAAATTAAGTTGTGTTTTCCAAAAAAAATATTAGAAAAAAAGTGATAGCTTGATAGCTTCTATGACTCTTCAAAGTGAAAGGGATATTAATTGACAAACTTCGGTGTATAGTATGTTATTTTCCACTCTGTTACACATTGGACCACCTTCTGTTATCCATCAAAGTGATAGGGTGATCTGATACCAAATAGTGGCATACATGATAGCCTCAATCCCCTTTCAAAGATCACAAGGTACTTTCAAATGACCTCAATCCACTGAAAACTCTCATATTTGTTCTTAAATGCCATCAAAATCCATACTTTTGACACTACAAGGAAAAGGCATTATAGCGTAGGTTATAGCGAAGGTTTTCATTGTTACAAGATTGGTTAAAATCCTCAAAACAACCTCTGCTACAACATCTGCAAATGGTAACAGATGTTTTAGCAGACGCTTTTGCAGAAATGTATTATAACTAAAAAAAACTCGGTGGCCAAAGACTTTTGTGGAGGTTTTATTTTCTATACACATTGTTGAATAAAACACACGGGTGCTAACATAAATAAAATGCACCGATGCTTTTTAAACCAATACATGCATTAGTACACATACAAATTTATGCACTAGTACTTGAAAATACATATAAGACCAGTGCACACCAAAATTTTAACAAGAACCAATGTTTTATTTTAACTCTAACATCGGCGCTTACGAACTATTAAAATCCATCAGTTCCTAATAACAATATAAGCAACGGTGCTTTACATTAAATTTTGCATCAGGGCCTTACGAATTATTAAAAATCATCTTTGCTTACATATTATTAAAAAGCACCGGTAAACTTGACTGTGGCGATGATTGTCACTATATTTTTAAAATTAACGGTGTGGTTAATATACAGTTGCACATCTAGGCATGATAATAGAAAAAACCCTGAGGCATGCAACAAGTATTCTACTACATCAATACTATGTTCGTATAAGTGCACCAGTGCGACACTCTCTCAAACACACCGATGCGATATTGTCTGAAAAGCATCAGTGTGATTAATAAGATCAGATGCAATCCATTGGTGATTTTTTTTTCGGTTAACAGTGAATGCTGACATTACACTAGAATATGTGTGTGTGTGTGTGTGTGTGTGTTCCATTATTCAACAGAAATTGAATTTTTTTTTTTATAGTAGTATTCATTTGAATTTTTATTATTGTGTTTGGATATGATGCTTGGATTAATTTGTTATATCATAAATTTGTGCATCTATTGTAATATTTAATCATCCATATATTTAATTACTGATGTAACATTTCACAACACTAGAGAATGAAATAGAATAAAAAATTTCATTTTATTATGGGTGAATCCATGAAGATGGGTAACACTTTTGGCCAAAAATGACGGTGAAAAATCATTTTTTTACTGCTTTATTAAATTGAACCTCTTAAAACTCAAATTTGCCACGTGATTTTCAAGATGCAACAAAAAACATATAGTAAGCAATTATTTTGTATTTCCATTTATACTTTTTTGAAAATTTAATAATATCATTTAGTATGTCAAATTAAAATTAATGATAGACTTGTCCTTGTAAATTTGAGGAAAAGTTAACAAGTGACATGTGCATGTAAAATAATTTAGTTATAAATGGTTAATTTTTAAAATATATATGTGGATACAATCTACATAGAATGCACTCGGGTGTACATAATTTTTTGTAATTTTTTTCTTCTGAAAACTCGCATTTTTTATTAATTTTCGAAAGTGGCTAGTGACAATTTTAGTCGCATTTTGTACACACCTATGTGCACGTAAACGTTTTTTTTAACTAGTAAACAAAAACAAAAAACAAAAAATACCCTTTTGAAGAGGACAAGTTTCTCTTGAGCATATGTATTTTTTGAAATTTGTTAGTGTTGCACTTTCTCTATTATTGATTTTTCTTTGTACTACTTCAAATTTGTGGACATGGTTTTCAAGAGTAAGTTTGAAAAGAAAATTTTAAAAATATATCATATGAACTCCAAAACATGTAAATTATATTTCAAGGGAAAGACGATCCATTGAGGAATTTACTGGTATGAAGTCTTCCATCTAAGGTGCATCCTAAGACAAAGTTCAAAACTAATGAATAGGGCATATAAATTCAATCTATAGAAAAAATGGCTAAAAGACTATATTTTAAGCCCTCGATCGAGATCTTTAAAACCCTTAATCGAGGTTTTGGATGGAATCTCAAATACCTCGACAAGGGTTTAACAACGGTTAACACAAAATCTCAATCGAGGTCTATAACTTGATTGAGCTATATAACTTATATATCTTGACCAAGCTATGAAGCTCGATCGAGCTCCCAATAGTTATGAAACATCATCTTTGATGAACATGAATTGTAATGCACAAAAGATTGTAATAATAGCTAAGCCTTAAATTTAAAAATAAAATAATGTCTTATAACAAACTTGTTATGTGGTTTATAGAATTATTTAAATCTATATTGATCCTTAAAGAGTTCATTAGTTCGAAAAAATGGTCTTATTTTATCCCCCTAACCATGATTACTTGCTTAAGATACCAATCCTCGTAGTAGAAGAATTCATCATGGTATCCCTATCGCATACGAGGGGAAAGACATGATGTGTGATATCAATGGATTATTTTTATTTGACCTTTTACCCTACCTTGTTTACATATCAAAATCTTAAAAATTAATGGACAGTCAATTATTAAAACAATAGTTATATATGATAAGTACCCCACACACATAATTATAATTTTCATTCTTCAGTTTTTATCAATCACACTTTTCTCATTTTATGTGTCATTGAATTGTTCAAGTGACAACTTAGTGGATTTCATTAGATTGGAGATCTTATATTGATTTACAAGGCATGAAAATTAAATGTTTCAATCATTTTGTATTTTTTATTATTATTTATATAATAGTTTAGGAAATTTAATTTATATATTACTTTAGGAAATTTAAGGTTTGTAATTTGATTTTTATAGCAGTGTAAAATGTATATTACAATTTTTCTTTTGTTGAAAAACAATATAGGTAGTAAGGAAGGTTAATCTATTCTCCCAACAAAAGAAAAAGAACTTTTTAACCATTCTTCCAAGAAAATAATGCATTAATGATCTTTATAACCAAATAAGAAGACCAATCTCTCAAACCATATAGGTCAAACTTTGTAGAATGTTATGAGTAATGAAAATATAAAAACGCAAACACTTCAAACTTGGACGAAAATTGCTTGAATAGATGGAGCATATGAGAATATGTTTTAGAGTCTAATATTTATTTTATGTGTTGTAAAATAATTATTAATTGCAATAAATGTCACTAGTATCCCACGGAGAAGAATTCATAAATCCAAAGTTGATTGTTGCAAGTCAAAGTTCCTTATCTAAAGTTTAAAAAACAAGCTATGTAGTAGTGTTTGAAACACCTCATTGGCAATAAATAATATTTTGAATGTTGGCTTAGTTTGAAGCTTTGTACTTGTGTACTAATAATATCCATTGTAGATAATCTCAGTCAAATAGATGCCAATTAAAATGGTAAGATATTTAACAACAAAGTCGGTATTGAGCTAAATAATTGGTAGACATCATTGGACATTTACTTTGAAACAGAGAAGTACAACAATAATGAAACCTAGAAGTATAAATAACGACCTATTGATAATGATGCAATTTGAAAATGTGCCTGATTGATAAAAGTATTTATACATGGGTTCATGTTGAGTGGTTGGGTTGAAAATATAGTTATTAGACCATGTTGCCTCAAGGGGCACCTCTTCTCAAAAGGGGAAGAAATATAATGCAACAAATTGATTAACTTAATTCATAATAGATTTTGTTGTAATTAGTTATAAAGCATAATAATTGTGATCGTGGGTCTTGGAAAACTCGCTACAAGGTTGAATCTTCAAGGATGGTTTATGATGGAAATTATCTAAGTGATCTATGAAGAATCGTTTCCCCTTTATATTAATTTTCTAGTTTACTTTCTAATTTGCATGAAGGTAATTTATTTATAGCAAAAGAAAACAAAAAATACATAATAATCATTTATGCAGTAGCTAACAAATGTGTATGAATTATTAATCGATAGTGTATTATTAATAATCCTTTTAACTTTTTACTGCGTATTATTAATAATCATTATAAAAAATTTACATGTATAATTATTAATTCCGAAACACTCATCATCCAATTGCATTACTTCGTCAACATAAACATATGATACAGTTAAAACATGTACATGTGGATCCCCATAAACATAAAGTTGAGATAAATAACTCATGTCAATATAAAAATATAAGACATCAAATATATCCTGATGGAAAAACACAATACAATAATAATCCAGAGGCTCAGGTCCATAAAAAAAGTACAAGTACACATATGTATGTACATAACAATAAAAATAGTGGTACAAGACACAAGCAAGTCTCATATAGTATGTGGACTAGGCCCCTGATAGGTTGTGTGGCTACCCCCACACAAGAACCACTTTCACTACTCCCTCGAAGCAAGGGTTGTTGTGGGCTCTGGGACGACACACTAAAATACTGGTAGAGATATGGAAACTGCAAAAAATATTTTTTTCAAACTCTGTAAGTTAGTTAGATTAAATAGTAAGCACTTGAATTTTACAAGATAGTAGATTTATGTAAATTTTAAGTGGATAGATCAAATTACATAACATGTCAAGGTCAATGTCGATGTCATTGTCATCTAAATTTGGTTGTGTAACAACCTTGGGACCTAGTCGAGTCAATGTGCCCTTATCGAGATGACACTGATCAAGTTCCTCCCACTCATGTATCCACATGATAGGATCCTCGATACCTCGATGTACATCCCCCTGTGTAATGTGACATCATGCATGTAATCAGTAAACTAATAATAAAGATGAACATGATAAATTAAACATCAACTTGAATTCTATACCGCATTGAAACATAAATTACAATACCTCGTGAACGGATTATTGATGGTCGGGATATATGGGAGATTGTGTCCCCTACTCTCCTACAATGCCCTTGCCTCTACCCTGCACGAATTGATCAAGGGACAAGATAAATTCTATGATATAATAATTACAAGTTTATATGCATGTATGTAACTCATAAAGTTAGGACGAGGGAACTAGCATGTGCACCATAAAGATGTCGCCAAGGGAAACAGAAAGACAATCCACTGTTGAGGGAGATCCAAATAACACATCCATAATGTTGGCCATCTATATGGAGTAATAAAAAGCAAATCAGTACTATTTTAAAAGTATGTGCCTATATTAAAATGGAAAATTTAACGACATATAATGAAAAAAACAAGTACATAAATATACATGACCTATAGATCATGACCAACATCTCTCAAGCAATCCAAAGTATGTGTCTCGAGCACTCATGGCATACTTCATCATCTGGTCATAGTCAATGATTCAAATTCTTTCATTGTCAACCCATTGAAACTCGGGCTCTATAGGTCCAGCAGGTGGTTTGTACCTCTCATCATGCATCGTAGAGGATACATTATCCAATGTAATGTGCATGAAGCCAACCAATAGATCTCGTGTATCCACTATGAGTAGTGATGGCTCAAAAACATCCGTAGATTGGACTACAATCTGACTAGAAGGTGGAATCAGTCGATCAAGGGGTGTTACAACAGTCGGGTCACTGCAATCCCCTAGACGTTCATAACTACATCCCTCCCTGACACCATATAAAGGTGATGGTGTGCTGGTGTAATCAAGGAACATTCCTAAGAAAAATTCACATTATATATGTTTGGCAATGTATAGTGAGACATGGTCATGGTGGCATAACTGACCACATGCTCCTATAAACTTGTCGTATACATGAGGTGCAACAACCTCAAACCTAAACTCATGGATCCTAAGCGGTTGTTTAGGAGAGTGATCGGGAGGGATGTCAAACAAAGTTCCCTTGACATCCACTCCCTTCATCATAGCTTTGACAGCCTCCCATTTTTCAGGACCCAATACCCAGCCCCTCCTACTCTAGCAAGCAATGTGCTAGATGGTACTCAATGGCCCCACCATCTCATGGATCTACAACAAATCACCAGCAACATCTAACATCATGCTAATGTTACATCTAGATGGGAACTCATGGCCCATGCTCTCTAACCAATTGTGGAGACAATCATGTTGTCGATGGATCTCCTCGAGCATAATCAAGGTGATCTCATCCTCCCAAGGAAGCTTATAAGTACTCAACAAACATGTTTAAAGAAATTATCAGTTGAACTATATGTCTAACAATATAAAGACACTAGAATTAAAAACACTCATATCGATACAAAATAAGGAAACTAATAGTTGAACTTAGAAATAAATATGAATTTACAGTACATGTGTCGTGTAGGACCTCCTCGCTGTGGTCAAAGACGCTTTGTGTCTCCTAACCCTGACGTGAGACACTGGACACGACACTACCCAATGCTCGATCAACTAGTGGTGAGCCTATATGAAAGTAGAAACGAACACCAATTAGTGTTAACAAGTATGCGTAACTAAAATATAAACACAGTTCGCTATGTATTAGTTTACTTACAGGACCACTTGCGAGATGGGGGTGTCTATGAAAACCAGATCGCTCGACAAAAATGGTCGGTGGATGGAAGAACCTCGCTCGAATGAATAATCTACATGAAATAATGAAGATAAGTCATATATGTCATAGAAGATAAAGAATGAAGATAAAGCACTATATATGGGTTCTTGTTAAGGCTCTTGACCAATTTGAGACAGTATAATACTTTGGGCATCCAAGGAAAAAATCAACTCCTTGAATAAATAGACATGACATGTTGAGGGTGTTCATTACTTGTAAGTGTGTGCATTACACCAGTATGATGTATTTTTCTAGTATATATCGGTTTTAGGGATTTATATTGTCCTAGAATCAAAATTGAGCCTTAATCCCTAAAAGAAGCTTTCAAACCCACCCATGAACTTCTAATGACATCCTAAGAATTTGGATATTAATATATAAGTAAAACTAAGTATGGATCTTAAAACCTTGGATATAGTCTCTCATAGAGAAAATACTTTTTCTTTAAAGAAAATTTTAATTTTAAATGAAAATTTTACTTTTAAATGAAACATGAGAACACTTTGTTGATACACAAATCTACATACATTAAATTTTCGCAAATTGTTGTGAAACATTCATCATTTTTCTTCATTTATTGGACCATCAATAGTCAAGATTAATGTCCTTGACCCCGTGACAAGACTCTTTTCCAATAAATTTACCTAAACCGACTTAAAAGGGGGCTCTACTTAAAATTTTAAACCCGATGCAAACGTCAGAAATCATTTTTAATGATCACGTTTAGTGTTTAGTTGATTTCAAATCGCTATGTCTATTTGCATAAAAGAGTAAGGTGTATATACAGTCATAGTTTTGGGAGAAGGCTTGTATCTTTGTTTAAAATAAGTAAAATTAATTATCAATGAATAATAATAATAATAATAATTTATTTTTACGATAATTGATTATTTATTTTAATCTCAATCATTAATGTTTTTTCGAAATGATGTTTTTAAAAATGTTCTTGTTTACTCTAATTAAATTAATAAGAAAAATGTATATATAATGTGTTGACTTAAGTAATACGGTTCTTTTCGTCATAATTTTGAAAATGGAGTAAGATCCTTTTCATTATAATTATGAAAATGATGCAAGATTTTGTTTATAATTATGAAAATGATGTAAGATTTTGTTGGGTTATTATTAAAATAAAATTTAAAACATAATTAGAAAAATAGATTATTTAATTGTACTGGAATTTTAATTTATAAAATTATGTATATGTGCTTAGTTA
This sequence comes from Pseudotsuga menziesii, assembly GCA_001517045.1. Taxonomy (NCBI): domain Eukaryota; kingdom Viridiplantae; phylum Streptophyta; class Pinopsida; order Pinales; family Pinaceae; genus Pseudotsuga; species Pseudotsuga menziesii. The sequence goes on along the minus strand of LPNX010792336.1, from coordinate 858,485 downwards.
TAAAAAAATAAAAAATAAATAAATTCAATCATGTTCTTCAAAAAAAATTATAAATATTATAATCTCAAATTATTATAAAAAAATTAATTATTAAATATGAAAATAATATGTTACTGCGTCAATAGATTAAATTTATAAAAAAACAAATTAAAAGATTGTTAAATTCAATTATAAAAATTATATATGTTTGTAAATTAAAAAATAGAACTATGTTTTCTTGAAAAGCTATTAAAAATTTATATACATTTTTACATTAAAAAATAGGATTTTTTTCTTGAAAACCTATTAAATAAAAATTATATTTTCAAATCATTTAAATAAAAACTTTATTTATAAAATCTTAAATTGTATTAAAAAAATTATATCATTAAAAATTATAAATTATATAAAAAAAACTCCCTTCAATTATAAAAATATAATATATTTGAAACAAGATCATTAAATACTATCCTACACTTATAAAAAATATATTTGAAACAAGATGATTAGATTCCATCATAGTCTCAACCATAAGTAATACAAAATATGTTTGAAACAATAAACATCGTCTTAAATGCCATGGAACTTTGGAGATGGAAAACTTATTTGATATTGCACATGAATAACTTTACAAATTCCTCATAGATTGAGGACTTCGGCTTTGTATAAATAGCGTGAGGAAGAGGTCTTTCACCTCTATACATATAATAATAATTTTATAATAAAAATATTAAAATTATATTTAATTATTTTATAATAAAAATATTAAAACTATATTTAATTATTTTATAATAAAAATAATAAAATTATATCTAATTGTATCGAGAAGAGTGAAGTGTTTTTATTTCAATCTAATAGAAATGTTCCTCGGATGTGGGTGTTTCGAGGAGGAGGAATGTGGTGGGAGAGGGACTCTTCATTAATTGTCACTCGTAGCAGATGTCACCGCCTCCCGGGTATTTACGTAGCTCTTCTTCGGCGAAGGCGTTCCAGCTTGGAAGGCATTCTAGCCTGTACTATCAGTCACCTCGCACAGACTTTGGCTTTGACGGCTCTCTCCACACAACACAGGAATTTAATGGTCGCCAGCGCTCGGATCAGCTACATGGTCACCCTGCTTGATGGCCTCACACGGACCTGGCTCGGGCAATAGATTATACTTTGCATCCTTTCCGGTCGCTCCATTGCATTCTAGACTTATAGCTCTCAGGAAAAACAGAGAGAAAGAAAAAAACAAGCAAGTAATTCACTCACCGACAATGTCACTCAGACTTCATGCAACGCCTCACAAGGGCAGCAGCTCCAGGGGAGCAAGAGGTTGAGCAGCATTGCGTTGTTCCATTTCAACTAGGTACAGAGCCCATATCTCCCTAAGTGTGCACAGAGCGATGGATGACTGGGAAGTCGAGGTCGTTGCTCATCACCACACAACGCAACCCCTGCGACAACGGCTTTCTTACTACTAGCGAATGAAGAATGTTATTTCCCAGCTGCTCTAGGAACACGATTGTGCTCCCTCACCATCAACTTCCAACGATTTTGATAGCTCCGCTGCTCATGAAACATCCTCGACTTCACTGAGTCTGAACCAACATGATCCTGCCAAAGAAATTCACCAGAGCCACGACACCAAGCACACAGGACGCATGGCAGAGGCTCCACCCCATGTGGCGACAAGGGGGAAGACTGAAGAAGGGCGCGTATAGACTGACAGCCCACTGCAACATATGTTGGTACCTCCTCCTGTAATGGAGTCGCATCAGGACCTTGAACTTGCCCTCTCTGGTGAAGACGACAACTACTTCAAGTCGTGTCCCATTGATGAAGAATCATGGCGAAAGCCGCAAGGTTCCAGGGTTTTCTTCAAATCTTCTGTGTTTTTTTTTTCTTTTATGTTAGTTGTGTTAACATGTCGAATAGCTCTAATAGTTTTGATAGAGAAAACTTGGTTTTCCTCATAAAGAGCAAGTTCTGAACAAATGTCGCAATTTTTTGTTGTTATCATAACATTAAAGATACATATGTCTCAAACACTATGCATATAATATTTTTTATCTCTTACACCTTGACGCGGATCCTGGGTTACATTTTCTGGTGGTATAGTGCGGTTTTTAGCTTCGGTGGTGGGTTTTGGCTACCACCCTTTGTGATATCAGCCCATGCACGTAGTGGACTAGTATTATTCCGGTGTTTATTTTGGGTTTTTGTCTCTATGTGGCGGTGATGGTCGGACACCTTTTAGGACTAATCATTTCTCGCCCGTGACTGTTTCGGATTCTCTACTGATCCTGACCGTGGGGTTACTGATCATTTCCTGATGCTCTCTTTTTCTCGGTTCGACCTTGGCTGGAACCTAGGGCTTCATCATTGTTTGGCGTTTGTTATCCGGTTTTTATGGGTGGTGTCTTTTTTGGTTGACCTAGGGTTTTGGAAGGTTTCGACATTTTTCCGCTCGGTCGACTGCACCTACTGTTCCTGGGGTTGCCGGTCTGACCTTGGGATTTCTACTGCTTTCGGTTCTTGGCTTTGCTGGGCGGTATCGCTTTCGGTTGACCTGTTTTGGCTTGCAGACTCCATCACTCCTGGGTGCCTAATCTGCTTCGGTTCCTGGATTTGATGGGTGGTATCGCTTTCGGTTGAACTGTTTTGGTTTGCGGACTCCATCACTCCGTCTCTCAGCGGTGGTACATTTCTTGGCTGACCAGGGGTATTAGATGGTTCTATTGGTTGCACTTGTTGGTACCTGGGATTATCCAATGCGACCTTGGTATTTTGATTTTACTAGTATTCTTCGCGGTTCCTAGCTTCTGACGGGTGGTGCCGCCATTGGTTGACCTGCTCGGTTTGTGGTTTCTCTCTCCCATGTGCGCATGCTGCGCTCGCAGCTTTGAGGTACCTTTTGTTTTATCTCTCCATGCCTCTTTATTTTTTATTACTTGTTATCTATCTTGGGGGTTGGGTTCATTATCCTTCGAGCTCTAGGGTCTGCGGTCTGCTTCGACACATGAAGTTCACCCTCTACGATGAGGGTTAGTATCAACCATGCTCAAAAAGTGGGAACTTACCCTTGTATGTATTGTTACCTTTGGTCTCTTTGCACTCGTAATATTTTTTGAACCCTTGGTTTAGGGTTTAACCCTGGTATTGCTATCTATTGTCGGTCGTTGTCTGTGACTTTGACCCTGGTCTGGTATTGTCTTCTTCATTTTTCTTGTTTACTGTGGGGGTCTTCACGGCCCTCGGTCCTCTTATGGCATACTTTCGTCACACTAACAACCCCTCAAAAACTGGTAAGGGTGGTGGGATGGGCCCTCTCCCTCGCCCTGGTCGTGCTTGCCGAAAGGAAAAAGCACTGAAGACGCTGGATCTGAAGCGTCAGTTTGTTCTGGGTCATGATATTTATATGAAAAAAATTGGGTCTCTCTGTCGATGGGCGCTCATTGGGAGGTAGGAGTATGCATCCCTCTCCAAGGATGCCTGGATCGATTGGGTAACCATACACTAGAAGCCTATCATACATTATGTACCTACTGTCAGTCTCCTTGCTAACGAAGGGCTGGTTTTTGTCTTCTTGGAAGATATTGATGCGACCAATATCTTAGAGAAACTATGGACCATACAGAGGGCTTCTCTTATCTTGAAGCGTTGGCATTCTGGGTTTGATCCGCTCACTAAGCGTGCCACCCTCCGCCACCTGTGGGTTCTCTTTCCTGCTTTGCCTTTCCCCCTATGGAATAAGGACATCCTTATTGGTCTGGCTAATACTATTGGGCATTTCGTTACTCTTGAAAAAGATTTCCACTTATTATTTGATAAGAGAACAATGCGGGTTCTGGTTGAGATTGATATATATTTGGGTTTACTTATGGTGATTGAGATTTTGTGTGGGGCTATTGTCCTCTCCCGACGAATTGACTACCTGAACTTTCCCTTTCGCTGTAACTTTTGCCACAATACTGGGCATCTACGTAACTCTTGTTCTCTTCTCCGTAAGGGCGGTTCTGTAAAAAAGGATTTTGAACACCGATCCTCTGTTGTCTCTCCTTCCTGTCCTGATGTGGCTCCCATTGTACCTACTCCTAAGGATATCTATACCTCTTCCTCGCCATCACCCTATGATGGTTTGTCAAAGGGTGAGCTAATGTTTATAGAGGATTCTGAAATTTTTGCTAGACTCTCACACCTTGTATCCTTAGATCTGCATTCGAAGCCTGCTGTTTCGGTGCCCCTTCTTACGGGTGATCCCTCTCTACCGGAACTTCCCCCTCCCTACACTCTTGAACACTATCCTACCCTTCCCTCCTCCTCTGCATCTCCCCCTTTCTCCCCCTTACCGGTCTCTCCTGATCCACTGGTTTCCATCCTACCCTCTAGTCCCAGAGAAACCCTTGCATTTAAAGATCCCTCTCTTCTGAGCTCCCTTTCCATTTTCTCGGATAAGTCTCCTATTTCCCCATCCATTCTCCCACTGGACTCTATCTGATTCTAGAATGTCACTATTCGCAAGGACAAGAAACCTGCCTCGGAATCTACTAGAAATGTGGTACAAGCTATCCCTCTCTCTATTAGACTTAAAAATGCTGCCAGGCAATCTTATTATGTGTCATCTCCTTCACAGGTCCTTAGAGCAAGCACACCTAACGGTTCAGGTTCCCCATGAAAATTTTATCCATGAATATTCATGGTTTTGGAGGGCTTCCCAAACAAAAAGCCCTGTATTCACTGTTCTCTGAACTGTGTCCGGACATGATTCTTTTACAGTAGACTATGTGTCCTTTCTCTCAGTCTCTGTTACTGTTTTCAAAAATTAAGCCTGGGTGGGAATACTGTGCTCTTGATGCTAATGGCATTTCTGGTGGCCTTCTTACTGGCTGGAATCCTCTTCTGGTTTGGGTCAAAGCTTTCTCTTCGTTGGTTGGGATTATCCTCAGGGTCACTGTAAAGGGTATTGAGGAGACCCTTTCCATTATCAATTGCTACGGTCCTTATACTCAGCGTACTGACTTCTAAGATAACATTGTGGCAGATGATTTGCTCTCCCTTCAAAACATTATTTTGGCTGGTGATCTAATTTTTACCATCTCTTTTTCTGAGGTATGGGGTAAACATGCTAGAACTGACCCCTTGGCTCCCTACTTCACCCAGCTTATTTCTAGCAACAACCTGATTGACTCCTTATCTCTTCTTCCTGGTCCTACTTGGAGAAATGGCAGGTCTGGGGAGGCTAGCATCTGCAAAATATTGGACTGGTTCCTGATATCGGACTACCTCCTTCCATGTTTGGGTTGTTATAGAACATAGACCTCACCTTCGGCCATATCTGACCACTACCCTATCTGTCTAGAATGGGGGTCGAGCCTCACCTCTAGATGTTATCCCTTCAAGTTTAATAGATCTTGGCTCTTAGAGGATGATTTTACCTCCTTGGTTACTGATTCTTGGCTGGCTCCTATTACTTTGGGATCTCTGAATCACATAGACTTTTTCTCGCATAAATTGGGTAAACTCAAGAGTAAGGTAAAAAGCTAGGAAAGGAGGAAGAAATGAGAAAGAAAACAATTGATCATTGAGATTAATGAGGAAATCTCTGATTTACTACTATTGGACTTTGGTATTTTATCTGCTAAGAATTCTAGAAAACTCTAGATCCTCCATGATAGGCAAGAGAAATTTTGGGCTCATGACGTAACCACCCAAAGACTTAAGAGCAGAGTGATGTGGATTAAGGAAGGGGATGCTAATACAAAAAAAAATCATACCTTTGCTTTGGCATGAAGAAATACAAATACTATCTGGTCTTTACAGGATAAGGAGGGTATCTTGGTGGCTGATGACCTTGCTCTTAAATGGTTGGGGGAGCAGCACTTTGGGGTGTTATTTCAGGATGATGACTCAACAAACCTTGAAGACCAACTTAAAGTGATCATTCTTTTTCCTACTTTGACTATGGAGGAGGATGTGGATATATTCTTAGATCCTATTACCTCTCAGGAAGTGGAAGCGGTTCTCAATGGTTTCAAAAAAGACAAAAGCCATGGCCCGGATGGTTGGCCTGTTGAATTCTTTCTGACTTTTTTCGATGTTGTTGGGGATGAATTGGTTTTGGTTGCGGAACAGGCTCATCTTGGTGGGAGAGTCCCGGGCTCACTCAACTCCACCTTCCTAACCCTAATCCCCAAATGTGATAAGCCATCTTCTTTTACTGATTTTCGACCCATCTCTTTATGCAACTTGGTCTACAAATTGATTTCTAAGATTGCTGCTAATCACCTGAAACCTCTCCTCAATAAGACTATATCTAGCCAGCTATTTGGTTTCCTGAAGGATAGATAAATCACAGAACCTATTGGCATTACCCAGGAAGTACTTCACTCTATCAAGACCAAAGGTGCAAATGTCTTGGTTTTAAAACTGGATATGGTCAAAGCCTTTGATAGGGTGAATTGGACTTTCCTCAAATTATTGCTTATTCAGATTGGCATACCATTGATTGGTGTGAACTGGATTATGGGGCGTGTATCCAGTGCCTGTTTTGTTGTTTTGGTCAATGGTTCTCCTTCTGATTTTTTTCACTCCTTTGAGGGGCATTAGACAGGGCTGTCCCCTTTCCCCCCTATTATTCATTCTGATTATTGAAAGCCTCGGTAGGATTATCCTGAATGCACACCTGGTGGGTCATATCACTGGTTATCAGTATGCTCCTAATCTGTCAATAACACATCCATTCTTTGTGGATGATGTCCTTCTTTTTGGTATTGGAACTGTTGGTGAATGGAAGGCTTTCAAAGAGGCCCTTGATTTGTTTTGTTCTGCTACTAGGATGGTGGTTAGTATTAAAAAATCCTCATTTCCCTTTCAGAATGTGGAGCTTGATATCAGAAGTCAAAATGCCATGTTCCTCCCCTACAGCATGGTACATATCAGTGAGGGTTTTAAATACCTTTGTTTTCTCTTAAAACCCTTGGAGTATAGATCTTCTGACTGGAACTGGTTGGTGGAAAGATTTGAAAATAGGATTAAGCATTGGTCTTTCAGATAACTCACCCTGGGTGGCAGAGTTATACTTATAAATGTTGTACTTTCAATACTTGCTGTGTTCTGGTTTGTGCTTACTAGATTCCCTAAATCTATCCTGAATAAGTTGAGAAAAACCATTTTCATGTTCTTATGGGGATCTCCTAATGGACACAATAAGCTCCATCTTACTAGTCGGGAGTCGGTTTCGATACCTGTGGAGTATGGTGGTTGGAATATTAAACACTTGGAATGGTTTGGCATATCTCTGAGGTTGAAAAACTTGTGGTTGCTCCTAAATGGTAATGGTATCTGGAGTAGGATCATTTCTCATAAATACTTAAAGCACAAACCTTGGGAGGTATGGATTCGTGGCCGTAAATTCAATGCTTTTGGAACATCTTACTTCTGGAATGGTTTTGTTAGAGTTTTGTATTGGATTACTGATCATTTGGGCTGGAAGGTAGGAAACGACCAGAAGATTAGATTGGGTATTGATCCTATAGCCAGTATGAACTTGTCTTTTTTACTCTCTAAGGATCTTAGGGGTTATCTTGCTGATTATGGGATTACATATCTTGCATAGGCTCAGAACTTGTATGGTCACCCGGGGGGATTTAATTGTTGGTACTCTGTGTCTAATCTTGAGCTGGGAGGAGAATGGGCTGAACAATGGTCCACCTATGTCAAAGGTTTAGCTCATTGTGGCATAAGGATTGGGAATTTGGGGACTCCTTACTCTAGTTATATGATAAAAACTTGGGGAAGGTCTCTGCTAAAAAACTTACAAGCTTATTGTTGTTGAACATATGCCCCTATTGAATGATAGCCTGTTGCCCCTGATCTGGGACTTCAATATTCCACTAAAAATCAAATGCTTCACTTGGCTGGCTGTTAATAAAAAGATAAATACTTGGGATAATCTTTGCAATAGGGGCTGGTCGGGCCCTAATAGATGTTGCCTCTGTAACTCTCATGCCAAAATTGTGGACCACCTTTTTGTTGGATGCGCCTTTTCCCTTGATGTTTTACACTGCTTAAGACATATTTTTGATGTACATCTAATCTAGTCTGATATTTCTCTGGTGGATAATCTCAATAGCTAGATTAAGAAGAAGGGAAGGCATCTTTACCTACCTTTCTTTTTCATTTGGAATCTTTGGAAGACCAGGAACTGTCTCATATTCGAGAACATTACCCCAAATACTCTCAGACTCTGTCATAGAATCATGTCTGAGGTTGACACTTATCTGGTTCGCCTTACAAACAGACCCAATATTATATTTATTGGTGATCCTCTTGAGTGTATTTTCCCGATGGTTTTTTTTATGGTGCTACTGTTGAGCAGGTGGGGAGGGGGGGGGGTGTGGAGCCTATATTTGGATCAGTGAACATCACTTTCTCTCTATTAAGTTGGGATGTGGTCACAACACCAATACTAGGGCTGAATTGTTGGCTCTCTGGGCATCACTATACATTGCTAAAGACATTGGGTTACCATACCTTCATGTCTTTGGCGATTCCTTTGTGATTATAAACTGGGCTAAAAAAAATTATAAATATTATAATCTCAAATTATTAAAATTAATTATTAAATATGAAAATAATATGTTACTTTGTCATTAGAATAAATTAAAAAAAAACAAATTAAAAGTAGTTAAATTCAATCATATTTTTCAATTATAAAAATTATGTATATTTTTAAATAAAAAAATAGAATTATGTTTTCTTGAAAAACTATTAAAAATATATATATACATATTTACATTAAAAAAAATAGAATTTTGTTTTCTTGAAAAGCTATTAGATTAAAATTATAATTTCAAATCATTTTAATAAAAGCTTCATTTATAAAAAATTTAAATGGTATTAAAAAAATTATATCATTAAAACTAATAAATTATAAATTATAAAAAAATACTCCCTTCGATTATAAAAATATATTTGAAACAAGATAAATAGATACCATCTTTCAGTTATAAAAAATATATTTGAAACAAGATGATTAGATATCATCTTTCAGTTATAAAAAGGATACTTGAAACAAGATGATTAGATATCATCTTTCAGTTATAAAAAGGATACTTGAAACAAGATGATTAGATTTTTTTTTCCAAAGAAAAAAATCGTAAATATTTTATTCACTTTCAGCAAATGGCCCACAAAGTCCATTATACAAAATCCAACTATGAAGTTGTCATTACATAACAATATTTTCCTCAGGAGGAGCACAAAAACCATTACCATATCCAAAACTGATCCAACTGTTAAGTTGTCATTACATTCAAAATCCTCAAAAAGAAACATAACATTCACCGAAACTTTTCCACAAAATGCCATGCAATCAAATCAGTCTGATCTTAGCAGACTTTTTTCATCATTCCTAATCATTCAGGTCAGATCAACTGTGAATCATAGTGATCACAAGCAAAATAACCAGAGCAAAACAAGCTGGCTGAAGTAGTCTCATAAATGAATGATAATTCATAAGCTGAGCAAAAAATCAGCGGCTAATAAATTGGCCATTTCCAGACCATCCAAAAGTAATAAAGTTCATATCCATTTCAACACCATATAAAAAGAGGCCAAACAGCCCGCTTGTCAAGCTCTTAAATATGTTGCTTGAAATCACCAAAAATTATGCAATAAAAGCATAATATATCAGTCGAGGCATCATGTCTCAAAGGTGGAACAGAATCAAATAATCTAGAATTGCCCAAACAATAATATCTCCAAAAAAGTAACCAGCAAAGTATTCAAACGAATCTGTCAGGTAAGAACAATAAACATGTACCAAAATCAAGAAAAATACAGTCCTACAAACTGCATAATCAGCCAGCCCACAGAAACATATTAGAAAACCTGAAAAGTTTCTATAATTTCTGCCCCTCTCTGTTCACAAGTACTCCAAAAACCTTCAAGTAAGTTGCCACCTGCTTTAGCCAAAGTATCTGCTTTGAAGTTTCTTTCCCTATAAATGTGTTTGAAAGACACATAATCAAGACTGTAAGCTAAATAGTGAACATCTTGAAGAATCATGGCTAGTTCAAGATTTAGTAATCGATACTTACCAGAAGCCCAATTTATAACTAACTGGGAATCCCCAAAAACTTGAATTTTATCCAAATTATGCTTCCAAGTTAGCCTAAGGAGAAGCTTAAGTGCACATAATTCTGCATAATTATTGGTGCCCAAACCTAAACCTGCTTTGAAAGTAACATAATGCCTGTCAGATATGAACAAAATACCTCCATCCCCACATATCATTGGATCCCCAGCTGCAGATCCATCAAAATAACCCCATGCATATGTTTGATCAATTTCTTCCACAAAAATTGATCTGATAGAGACCACAGATAAGGTATGTGGTAAATTCTTCAACATACCCAAGCTATAGCTTGATAACTATGCAGGAGATGAGTCAAGATCCTCAAAGCAAGATCTGTTTCTTGCTTTCCAGATGAACCAAAGTACAATGATAGGTAAGGATTTGATAAGTCCCACATCTGATAAAAAACACCAGTTTTTAAAACAAGCAGACAGTGAATCACCATTCCAAAGATTATTAAGATTCAGATGATCCTCAATAATTGACCAAACAGATTGAGTAAAAGGGCAATCTACTGCAATATGAAAATTGGATTCACTATTCTGTTTGCATAAAAAGCATCTTCCAGGACCTTCTCTACCTCTCATGCAAAGAACATCCCAAGTCAATGCTTTACCAGAAAGAAGAAACCAACTGAAAATTTTTGTTTTTAGGGGACACGTCATCTTCCATATGACCTTCCACCACCAGACCGATTCCACTTCTCTATTAACAAGTTCAGCATATCCCACTTTAGGAGAATACTTGCCTGTTTTTGATAAATTCCAAATAAGACAATCATCTACAGTAGAAAGTCTAACATGGCTGGACTTGAGAATGGCAATATATCCATTCCAAGCAGCAATCTCAAGAGGTTCAATAAAACCCATAGAATCTGCAGATAACCATTCTTGAGACATCAAAACAGATATACCAGGAATTCCAATATCAAAAAGAAATTGAAAACCAGCCAAATGTAATCTTTCTATCATAGGAATAGGGAGATCATGTCTCCATTTACATCCCGCCCACGGATCTAAACCAATACGAACAACGTTGCCAGAACCAATCTTCCAGACCAGAAAATTTCCAATGAGATCAAAAGCCCAAAGAACAGCTTTCCAGCAAATAGAGATGTTCTTTTTCTTTTTAACAGAAGATCTTATCCAGTCCAGAATAGTCATTGGATAAATATATTTATGAATTGTTATCTTAACCCATAAACCCGAACCATGAATGATATCCCAGACCTTTTTTGTTGCAAGTGCCTTGGCAAATAAATTAGGGACTTTAAGTCCCCAACCACCCATAGATTTAGGCATAGCAAGAAACTTCCATGATATCCATGGTAAACCAGAAGAGTTCTGTTTACCCGCCCAAAGGAAGTTAAAACATAGCTTTCTGATTTTGTCTATGACACCCATAGGAACCCAAAAATGCATCCAATATACTGGAATGGCCTCTAAAACAACTTTAATCAATATCAGCTTTCCTCCTTTGGACAACCAACGGAAGCTCCAATTTTGAATCCTTTGTTCAACTTTAATAATCAGCCAATCCCAATCCCTAATAAGATAACTGCAAGGTTTAAGATGAAACCCAAGGTACTTCATACCATTTTCAATTCTATCAACAGGAAAACTGAAGATATTCTGTAATGTATAACTTCAGAATCTTCCAAACAGGAGTAGTATAAAGAGGATTTATTAACATTTATTTGCATCCCAGATGCCTTACAAAAATGCAGTAAAATCTCATAGAGAGTAGAGAGAGATAGTTCAGAACCATCATTAACCATGACAATGTCATCCACAAAGAGAACATGAGTTAATAGTGTTTCATTACCAAAAGATAAACCATGATAAGACTCATGCAGTGTAGCATGAAGAATAGCCCTCCCAAGGCCTTCAACCACAATAAGAAACAGAAGTGGTGCCAGAGGACACCCCTGTCTGAGTCCCCTACCATATTTAAAAAAATTAGTAGCAACACCATTGATGAGCAAAGAGAAAGAGACAGATGAAAGACTGCTCATAACCCATGCAATAAAGTTTCCTGCGAAACCCATTTTTGCAAGAATAACCCGAAGATAAACCCAGCTGACTCGATCATAGGCTTTAGATAGATCGATCTTAATCATAACAGCTTTTACGGATTTAACATGCATAGAATGCATACCTTCCTGTATGACACCTACAGCATCGTGTATCTGCCTTCCTGGAAAAAATCCAAACTGTTCACGAGAGATACATCTACTCAAAACCTTTCTGATTCTGATCAAGATAATCTTACCAATAATTTTGTATACAAAATTACACAGAGATATAGGCCTAAAATCCTCAAAAGATAAAGGACTATCAATCTTAGGAATAAGAGCTAGAAAAGTAGAGTTAAAAACACCTGGGATCTTGCCACTTATCCGGGACGATTCAATGACTCTTAAGAGATCTTCACCTAAAACATCAAACATACATCTATACACCTCAACAGGAATACCATCCGGTCCAGGACTCTTATCATTTTTGCTAATGGATAAAATATGATTGATATCTTTAAGAGTAATGGCCTGCATAAGCTCAGCATTTTCATCCTCAGAAACAGAACTTGGGAAATGACCAGCACTATGAACAATTTCTGGAAGATGGAGATCAACTTCTTCTTTAAAAAGGCTTTCAAAATGCTGAAGCCCAGCCTCAGCTATAGCCTCAGATCCTTCCACAAGATTTCCAGAATCATCATATAGTTTCCATATAGAATTGCAGCATTTCCTATGAGCAGCAAATTTGTGAAAGAAAGGAGTATTATCATCACCACACCTCAACCATAAAGCCCTACTTTTCTGACGATCCTCCTTTTCCTGGAAAAGTAGAATACCACTCTTGCGAGATTCAATCTCAATCAAAAAATCTTTATCAACCACTGATAGAATACCAGAAATATGTCTATCATGAAATCTTTTCAGCTCAAATTCAATATCAGCCAAATCTTTAATGTTCTGAGCTTTTTTATTCAGTGACCACTTAGTAGCAATTACTTTAATTCGTTTAAGGTTCTCACTAAATTGTGCAGCAGGAGATAAAGCAGACCGAACATCAAAGATAACCCAAGAATATTTTAAGGCATCAACCAAATCAATATGATCCAGCCATATTGCATTAAACTTGAAAGGACTATGGGCCTTAGGAGTCTGAGAAGAAATTTGCAGAAAGACAGGTTGATGATCAGAAATACCTCCACACCCAATCCATTGTTTAAGAAGGAAATCACAATCTAGGAAATCAGCTGAAACTAACACACGATCCAATATTTTACAAATACCCTCAGAACCAACTCTATGATTACTCCAAGAAGGAATGGTTACCATAGGGTTAATGTCAAAAATCCCCATACTGTCCAACAGATTGTGGAAAAAATTAGTTAATGGATCTACTTGAGCATTAACCCCCCAGATTTCAGAAAGACCCAAAGAAAAATTAAGATCGCCTCCAAAAACTAAATAAGGAACCCTGAAACAGTCCGACTTGATCAATTTATTCCAGAAAGTTTCCCTATCCTGATATGGCGCATAAAGATTAACAAAGGATATTTCCTTTTGTAAATCAAATCAAAATAATACAACACACAACCCTGCTTTCATAGCCCAGGCATTATGAAAAAGAAAATTACAAGACTTCCATCCCAGAATAAGTCCACCCGATCTACCCATAGCATCCACCGAGATGAACTGCCATCCATGAATCAAAAGTTCCAAATCTTGAACCAACACACACCCCTCAATCATCGTTTCTTGAATAAAAATAACCTCAACTACATGTTGATCGATAAGTCTCTTAACTGCTAGTTTCTTGGGAAGACTAGCCAAACCCCTAACATTTAAGGACATAAGGATCATATAGAAACCTTGTTAAGGGATTTTGCTCTAAGCGCCCCAACACCTCTCTTTACAGGATGTAATACATTTTCATCCCCAATCAGATCCCGATCTACTACATGATTCCCAGGTTTATCCTTTACAGGCCGAATAGTCTCCTGAGCAGATTTAGAACATGATCGAAGATTATACCCCTTGCTAACAATCTTACAAGGAGATACAAAACCCAGATCCTTCAAAGACCAATTCAGAACAGAAGGAGATATGGCCTCAGTAGAAAGGTTCAGAACTGGAGTGTTATAAAAAACGTCCATAGAGTTAGAAATACTTAACTGTTTAAGCTTGGCTAATGGTTCAAAATCATGAGAAACTGAATGCATATCCAAATTCTTATCCACAGACAATCCAACCTTTGCTGCAAACTCAAGCCCATCTTTTTTGACTCTCCAAACTTTGGAAGAAGAATGTTTATTAAATGGAAGAGAGCAATCATTAGCCAGATGTCCAAACCCATGACATCTATAGCATCTAAAAGGGATTCCCAAATAATCCAGAGGCTGAAAGAAAACACTATTACCCTTTTTAATGACCAGCTCCGCAGGTAAACCCAGGAAAAAATCTAACAGGACGAGAACCCGGCCTATGCAGCAAACCCCAGAGTTTAAATAAGTAAAATCAGTTTCCAAATGGGTTCCCAAAGTATTCCCAACAAGTCTGAAAAAATCAGCAGACCAAAATTCAAAAGGTAAATTTGGGAGTTTGACCCAAATAGGAACTTGGTCATACCTTTCCTTCCGCGGATCAAATAAGGGCATCCACCTCTTGATAAGTAGGCCAGCATTGTCCCATTTCCAAACTCCAGCTAGGATCCTATCAGCCTCATCCACTGAAGAAAATTTAAAAGCTATCCAACCCCTTGGAAGAATATAAATCTCAGGACAAATGCTAATAAACTCATTCCAAGTCTTTACAGCCCACCCATGCAGAGATTCAGCATTATAATTACGCCTTCCAAACCTCCCAACCAAGGTCAAAGCATTGGTGAGAACTATATCATTTAAAAGCACGCCTTCCCCCAGAGTCATTAAAACCGGGTTTATCTTCTTAATGGACTTAGGCATCCTCTTCTTAGACTTAGATAATCCCTTGCTAATAGAAAGAGTAGGGGCATGCACATGTTCAATATCAGAGTCTTTAGACTTGATAGTTTCATGATTCGCATCAGACAATGGAGCAAATCCCAGATCTGCATTCAAGCCTTTACTAACCTTTTGAACCATCCCAGCTTCCTGAGGACTAACCGATAAATGCTTGTCAACCTGAAAACCATAAACTTTATGAATATGATCACAAGCACCCTTTTCGTTGTTCATCAGACCCAAAGAATCCCAATGGAGACCCAATCTCAAAGAAGAAGGCAATATCCCATCCAAATTACTAATCACATTCAACTGTAGATCTGGTGAGACTTTCCCGTGACACTCCATGCAAGTGGATACCTGAACAATTTCCGAACAGTCCTCAAGCTGAGGACCACAACACGTGAAATCCCTATCTCCCATAACCTTCCCAGGAGAATAAACCACAGAAACACGTTTATCCTCACCAAAACCCAACCGGGAAACAGACATATGACCCACGAGGGTTGAAACAATAGGGCAAGGAAATAAAGGATTCAAACAAGGTCGTCCACCTATATTCCCGCCATCCAGACAGCCCTCAGGAGAAATTACCTTATCCAAAGTATCATCCAGGCCAAGGACAGAACCCAAATCTCCCATTTTAAAAGGAAAATAGGTCGCAGAGACCCGATTCTCCACTCCAATATCCTGTTTAGTAACGATCAAACGCCCTGGCGGAGTACGAGCCAGGGATTTCGTTGCTCGAAGCGACATTAAGAACAATACGAGCTGAAACCCCAATCCAGAAAGACCAAAATTAAACAATACAACACAGGTCTGGATAAACACCTCCAGGGATCAATAAACAAGTATACACTCTGGCCGAAAACCCCTATAATCGCAACACAAACAAAGCGATAAAAATCGCCAACACCATAGATAAAGAATAATAACAGACACTCAAACCAATCATCACATAACCAATGATCAATCCTCAGCAAAACGAGGCATCCACATCATTGATGAAAGGCTTCATACAATACTAAGCACGATCCAAAATCAATCAATATTTCGAGACATCCACAGCATTGATGAAAGGCTTCATACAATACTCAGCAAAACCAATGATCAATACCAAGCAAAACCAATCAATACTCAGCAAAAACGTGGCATCCACAGCATTGATCAATACTCAGCATAACCAATGATCAATAATTCAGCAAAACCAATGATCAATACTCATCAAAACCAATGATCATACTCATCCACAGCAATGATGAAAGGCTTCATACAATACCAGCAAATACCAATGATCAATATTTCGAGTCACAGCATTGATATAAGGCTTCATACAATACTCAGCAAAACCAATGATACAATACTCAGCATAACCAAAGATCAATACTCAGCACCAATGATTAATACTTAGCATAACGAGGCATCCACAGCATATCCAATGATCAATACTCAGCAAAAAGAGGCATCCATAGCAGAACCAATGATCAATACTCAGCAAAAAGAAGCATTGAAGGCTTCATACAATACACAGCAAAACCAATGATACAATACTCAGCATAACCAATGATCATTACATAGCACCAATGATCAAATACTCAGCAAAATGAGGCATCCACAGCAGAACCAATGATCAATACTCAGCAAAAAGAGGCATCCACAGCAGAACCAATGATCAATACTCAGCAAAATAAGGCATCCATAGCAGAACCAATGATCAATACTCAGCAAAAATAGGCATCCACACCATTGATGAAAAGCTTCATACAATACTAAGCACGATCCAAAAACGTTCAATCATTCGAATCGTAGCAAAGACACACAGAAGCATTCACTACTATCAAAAAATCATCTCAAACAACCAAGAAAACTCCAGAACACCATTCACCGAAACAATCTTTCCAAGCTTAATACCTCACTCCCTAGAGCTAGAACAACTCTCTAGTAGTAGAAACATAAAGCGAAGAATACTGGAGAAATCCGAAACATACCTGCAAAAAATGCATTGAAGCCACAATGCAGGTTCATCCGAACCCTGCCAATACCACAATGTAGGTTCATCCGTAAACCCTGTCAATGCCGAGACAACCTCCAAATAAACCTACGCCTCAGTAATCTAAACTCAACCGCCAAACTACACACAACCTCCAAATTCGGCTCTGTCCAAAACAATTATCAGGCACTGTCCAAATTCGGCTATGCCCAAACAATTATCAGGCACAAAACCAAACTACACACAGCCACCAAAAGAATCAACCACCTCTGATTCTCAACCAAAATCACCTTCAGCGAGAAGCCCACCAACAGGAAATTGATACAAGAGAACACCTAAATCCAACCAAAGCCAGATAAACAGGAGAGAAAACCAGCATACCCTGGTTCAGCACCACCGCAATACGACCAAGTGTCTCCGAAAACACCGAAAGCGTCCAAGACACCAGAAAAACCCCAGGATAAACCGAAGGATTATCCAAGACCCCTATAAAGCAATGAAAAACAAAAAATTCCAGATTCCAGAAACCCGCCCTCCAAAGCAGTTCCAAAATGGAAATATGGCCGACCAATACTACACATAAAAACTGAAAAACCGCTAGCACCAAGACAGAATAATCTCCAAATTTGGATTCACACAGCATACCGGCACGAGATAACCGCCCTCGTCACAGCATATGTGTAAAAACAAAACCCACTAACTTGGAAAGTGCAATCAAAACCCTTAAAACTCCTTGCACGCCGAAACACGAAACAGAAACCCACATCATACCAGAGCATAAACCAGAAACCACGCCTCTGCAGACCAGATTAACAAAATGGGAAGACATTCGAATAACATACCATTGACGTCGATACCCAGCAGATACGTGGCGAATCCATAGCTCAAATGATGAATGTCTTCGTACAGATAACTAAAGTGCAATTAAGTCCATACCAGCACAAAATCAAATCGAATCATGGGCAATAAACTACTGCATATTGGATCTATCGAGAAATACCAATCAAACGGTCAAGAAAAGCTCCAAAAAACCAAAGAAACAGCCAAGATTCAACCATTAATCTCTAGCCAAGCTTCAAAACACCGGTTCACCGGAATACTAAGCCATTATTTTTCAGGCTATGACGCTCAAGTTCGGTGAGAGTGGTTTTCGGATCAATTTAGTTATGTTCAACAAGATGATTAGATACCATCCTAGTCTCAACCATAAGTATAGTCGTAAGGCTCAAGGCTTAATCTTCCTTAAAAACTCACTTCTTTAAGAATAAAAAATATGTTTAAAACAATAAGCATAATCGTTCTTGAAAACTCACTTCAAAAAAAATATGTTTGAAACAATAAACATCGTCTTAAATGCCTTAGAACTTTAGAGATGGAAAACTTATTTAATATTGCATGAACAACTTTACAAATTCCTCATAGAATGAGGACTTCGGCTTTGTATAAAGAACGTGAGGAAGAGGTCTCTCACTTTTATACATATATAATAATTTTATAATAAAATTATTAAAATTATTTTTAATATGTTGGAGACGTTTTCTCAATAAAAGAAGCCTTTTGAAAAGATTTTTCATTTCTTTAGCCATTAACATCCCGACATGTGTCGCCTGGTGATTGGCAAGTTTAATGGTTAAAATCCTCAGTTATTATATCTTGTAATCTGGTAAGACCGAAGAAGGCGACATGGAGTTGATCAGTTAGATACACATTCTGAAAACGTTCAGGCTTTATTCTGTCAGGCGATTTTAGGTACAGCACAGGTTTATTTTGTCAAGTCAGTTTGGGTACAGCACGCCATGGTTAAAATTTCTCGTTATTATATCCCGTGATCCAGCAAATATTGAAGACAGCAGCATGAAGTTGATCCAACAAATATTGAAGAAGGCGGCATGAAGTGTATTGGTTAAATACACGTTCTGAAAATGCTCAGGCTTTATTCTGTCTGTTCGTATTCTTTCCAAGTAACTTCTTCCTCCGCTAAGTCTATCTTATTTTAAACTAGCTCTGCATTCACGATAAGGCCGCTAAATTTGGCAATAACCAAGGGACCTTCCCGTAAAATTTCCAAGGGCGCGGTAAGTCTGAATTCGTCCGTTCCAAACCCCCAAAATCCGTGCGCCTAAGACAACAAACACCGCCCACAAACAATCGCAACAATGTACATTTTTCTTATAGAATGAGTGTTCGTCCGTCTTTGGGCAGTGAGACGAGGAATCTTTTGGGACAACTTCTTTCATTGAGAAAATGCCTATGGCGTAATTATATCTAATTATTTTATAATAAAAATATTAAAATTATATTTAATTGTATCGAGAAGAGTGAAGTGTTTTTATTTCAATTTCTAAGAGAAATGTTCCTGAGATGAGGGTGTTTCGAGGAGGAGGAATGTGGCGGGAGAGGGACTCTTCATTAATTGCCACTCGTAGCAGATGTCATCGCCTCCCGGGTATTTACGTAGCTCTTTTCCGGCGAAGGTGTTCTATCTTGGAAGGCACTCTGGCCTATACTATCGGTCACCTCGCACAGGCTTTGGATTTGACAGCTCTCTCCACACTGCACAGGAATTTAATGGTCGTTGGCGCTCAGATCAGCTACATGGTCACCTTGCTTGATGGCCTCGCACGAACTGGGCTCGGGCAATAGATTATATTTCGCATCCTTTCCGACCGCTCCATTGCATTCTAGACTTCTTGCTCTCAGGAAAAACAGAGAGAAAGAAACAGTAAGCAAGTAATTCACTCACCGACAATGTCGCTCAGACTTCATGCAACGCCTCGCAGGGGAAGCAGCTCCAGGGGAGCAAGAGGTCGAGCAGCATTGCGTTGCTCCATTTCGGCTGGGTACATAGCCCATATCCCCTTAAGTGTGCACAGAGCGGTGGATGACTGGGAAGTCAAGGACGTTGCTCATCACCACAGAACGCAACCCCTGCGGTAGAGGCTTTCCCACTACTAGCGGATGAAGAATGTTATTTCCCAGTTGCTCTGGGAACAAGATCGTGCTCCCTCACCATCAACTTCCAGCGATTCTGATAGCTCCTCTGCTCATGAAACATCCTCAACTTCACTGAGTCTGAACCAACATGATCCTGCCAAAAAAATTCACCAGAGCCACGACACCAAGCACACAGGATGCGTGGCAGAGGCTCCACCCAACGTGGCGACAAGGGGGCAGACTGAAGAAGGGCACGTACAGACTGACAGCCTGCCGCAACAGATGTCGGCACCTCCTCCTGCAACGGAGCCGCATCAGGACCTTGAACCTACCCTCTCTGGTGAAGATGACGACTACTTCAAGTCGTGTCCCATTGATGAAGAATCATGGCGAAAGCCGCAAGGTTCCAGGATTTTCTTAAAATCTTCTGTTTTTTTCTTTTCTTTTATGTTAGTTGTGTTAACATGTCGAATAGCTCTAATAGTTTTGATCGAGAAAACTTGGTTTTCCTCATAAAGAACAAGTTCTGAACAAATGTCGCAATCTTTTGTTGTTATCATAACATTAAAGATACATATGTCTCAAACACTATGCATATAATATTTTTTATTTTTAATATAATTTTCTGCTACTTACAAAATATATATACAATTTCTGTTACTTACAAAATCAATGTTATTCCATTACATTACGTAACGTATTAAAATTTATAATAAATGCATTTCCATTTTGTTTTGAAATCGATATCAAAGGTCTTGTCAATACTTTGGTCTTTAAAGCTTCCGCTGAAGCTCATATGCTTTACTTGGTTGCTGGTCAGGGATAGAATTCTCACCTGGGAACATCTACAGTCACGTGGATACATTGGTCCTAGCAGGTGTGTTTTATGTGAAAACCATTTAGAGGGCTGTGGTCATCTTTTCCTTTTGTGTCCCTTTGCTGTGATCATTTTCACTCACTTCTCGAGAAGTCTGGGCTTTACCTTCACCCCTCAAGACTCTGTGTTGTCTTTCCTGGAGCATTGGTTCAGTTGTCATGCACTCTCTGTATCTTTTCGGTATCTCCCCATTTTTATTTTCTGGTCCCTGTGGCTCCTCCGTAACCACTGCATTTTTGAAGATGGAAAACCATTAGCCTCCCTGCTTATCTCTCGGATTGAATGTCTGTTTGCCCTTTACCCTGTGCCTCCTACATAAAAAAAGCATAGGCTGATTGGCACTAGGCCTATTCATGACTTCCCTGTTGCTTACTTTGATGGTGCGGCACAAAGAAATATGGGAGGTGCTGGGTTCGTGATCTATATAAGTGAAACCCATTACTTTTGTTTTTCTGTGGGCTGTGGATTATGTTCCAATACTCGTGCGGAATTGATGGCTCTATGGTCTGTTCTCAGAGTTTGCAAGCTGATGGGATTGCCCGTTCGCATGATCTTTGGTGATTCAATGGTGGTTATAACATGGGTGAAAAAAAATTCCACCCTTAATATACCCACATTGAAACATTGGTGTGATGAAATCTTTTCAATGCTGCACTTGGCCCCTCCTGTGTCCTTCGATCATATATATCGGGAACTCAACATGCTAGCTGATGATCTATCGAAGAAGGCACTTAAAATGAATCTGGGGCTTGGATATTTTTCGGAATATTTGGATGGTTTGGTTATTGGGGAGGGTACCTTCTCCCTTTTTTGATGGCTGTTCTTTTTAAATTTGATGGCTGATCTATTTTAGCCAGCAGCATCCGGACATGTGATTTTTGTATTCCTTTTACTGCCTGTTTTGAATCTAATCTTCAGCTGGCTGATTTGATTTCTGGGAGAATATGTTTAAAGGACACAAATGATCAAAGGAATATCTGACCTGAATCTTCAGGGATGATGAAAAATTCTGTATACAAACAGACTTAGTTTTCTCTTTCTTGCTGTTATTGCTGGCTGTTATGTCTGTATGTACCGAATTGTATGACTGCTGTTTAGTCTTGTAAGTTGTTCAGTTGATAGCTATGTATGCTGTTCAGTTGGTCGTGATGTATGTATACTGTGTTGATGGACTTCCATATGGCTGGTGGAAAAAACAGGGACAACCTGGACAGCCTCATGTTTTGTATAATATGTCTTTTGATTCATATGAATATCAAAGACTGGTATTTTTTCCTCTGAAGAAAAAAAGAAATCGATATCAAAGGATAAGATTAGAGGCCCTTTTCAAAGCCCGTTTGAAGTTTTATTCTATAACAAAAGACAAGTCAACCTTTCCTTGTTATTACCACATATGCATTATTATATTTTGCTTGATATAGAAGTATACGAGACGCTTGAATTGTTATTTTATAACAAAAGTCAAGCCAACCTTTACTGTGTGGTTTATAATTTTTGAATCCCATGTATTCAGATATTTTTGAATATCATGTATTTAGATAATCTTTAACTATAACCAAGAGTATGAACATGACTATAGGAAAGAGTATGAACATAAAAGTAAGCAAATAACATTTGCGAATTTCCATAATCAAGGTAATCAAACGTAGACGATAGGATCCATTCACTACAGCATGAGTAGTTAATCCAAGTATTAATTTATGTCGTGAGTTTAATAATGTTTTATTAATTACTAATTTAGCATGTTCTAGGTATAAGTTTTGTTGTCAAATGGATGTAGATTGGGAGGAATGAATGTTACCCTCTCCATCTAGGTTCTATTTTTGTAAGTGACATGTTGCTTTTGTGGATCCCTTTGTAATAAATGTTGTGATTGATGAGTTGACCATACCATGATTCAGTTTGAATAGGAGGTAATGGAATTTTCCATTCTTGTAAGTGACATGTTGCTTTTGTGGATCCCTTTGTAATAAATGTTGTGATTGATGAGTTGACCATACCATGATTCGGTTTGAATAGCAAGTAATGGAATTTTCCGTGGACTAGCCCTCTAACAAATGGTGAACCACATTTTAAAAAATTAAAAAAATTTGTTTTTTAATTAAGAAGAGAGACTATACAAGCAAATAAATGATAATAAATTTATTCAAAAATGTCGTTAGGCATAATTACAAGCATTTTAATTATGGTAATTAATAACTTCTTCCATCGTCATTATTTCAATTTTTAAAAAAATCAAATTTAAATTATTCAATACAATTTATAATAGCTATTTATTGGCTATTATATTGAAAATAAAAACTATGGGTGATGGGTGATTCATAGCAACTTTATGGATTTATAGTAAGTTCTATTGGTCTAAATCTCTTAAAAAATATCTAGGTATTTGAGATTTTTGGTAAAGGTGGTTATCCCAATATAATGCTTCACTTTACCAAAAATCATGTTGACTCAAATCTTGAATTTAGAAATACAACCAAATCATCACGTGCCTAAATTTACATGTATGCCCAAAAGGTCAATAATTAAGTTTCATCAAAGTTAGGAGAAATCTTCAAACTGAACCATCATTTAAGGTCGGGACAAGGCAATGGTTTTACATCAAAGAAATAATTAAAAGAATGTAGGCTAAAGCATATAAATTTAACACTGCATTCTTCTTTTTAGTCGAAAAAATTCTAGATATTCATATTAATGAATCAAAGGCCATCATAGTGAGCCTCCCCAAATTGGGAATTACAGAGCTAAAAACCAAACTATGTTCAACACGAATATAAAGGATTATATATGCAAGGATCTGCAAGCAGAATCTATCAAGGCAAAAGTGCATATCCATATGAATTGAGCCTCAAAATCATAAAAAACTGAGATGTTCCTTGAACTTGTAATGAGGCAAAGACATGCCAGCTAGTATGAACCAGGAGGACAATGAGAACCTAGAGAGTTGATCCAAGGTGTGCCCACCCCATAAACTTGAAAAGATTAGAGAGACAAGTCTAATTGTGCCAAAAAAGGAGTCAAG
Source organism: Pseudotsuga menziesii (assembly GCA_001517045.1). NCBI lineage: Eukaryota > Viridiplantae > Streptophyta > Pinopsida > Pinales > Pinaceae > Pseudotsuga > Pseudotsuga menziesii. The sequence goes on along the minus strand of LPNX010792336.1, from coordinate 834,571 downwards.
CTCTTGCACATATGCTCTAAAAGAGCTGAAATTCCCCACACTTACAGATAGAACCTTCCATAATTTCAGAAAAATTGAGGATCCCAGGGGTCAAAACAAGGGCATCCTTGGATAAACCATCTGCACTTTGATTGTGCTCCCGATAAACATGGTGAATGTCCAGCCAATCAAAACCATCCATGAGAGTCCTGATATTGTCACACCAGTGAGTCAGCTCTGTTGAGGATAGAGAAGCTCTTTTCTTTGCCCAATTTATAATAATTGAGGAGTCACCATAAATGTGTAAGAAGGGGAGGCCCAATTTTTGTGCCACCAGGAGTAGAGTCCAGAAAGTCAAAAGCTTTGCTCTAGTATTTGTAAGGGCCCACAACCTAGCTTGAAAGTAAGAGAATGAGAGCTATTTATAGCAATACATACTCTAGCTCCTCCTTGAGAAGCTGTAGCAGCCCCGTCGAAGAAGCCATAGGGGAAAACCATATCAGGCCTAGCTCGAAGAACTTTGATTTTTTCCTTTTTAGTAGGTACAAGAAAGAGATTCATCATATATTCGACAAGAAAAAACACATCATCGATGGAAGCCTGTAAATCCTCGAAAATGCTCTTATTGCAAGTCTTCCAAATGCACCAGAAAGTGAGGATCAAGATATATCTACAGTATGCGTGTTTAGGGTATCGTGAGCACCAGAAATTGAACTGCTGAGAGACTATGCCTTCCTCTTGGGGGTCTTCACAGTGATAGAACCTACAAATAATTATCCAGACCGAGGAGGTGAAAGGGCAGTCGCCGAAGATGTGGTTAATGGACTCTTCAAAACTGAAACACAACACACATCTGCTAGGGCCAATCCATCCACATTTAACAAGTTTATCCTAGGTCAAGATACTATTATTTAGAACAAGCCAGAAAAAACATTTGTTTTTCAGAGGAAAAAATCCATGCCAAATCAAAGCCTGAAGCCTATCCTTGGGAGGATCCAATAATGAGCTGGAAATCAAATAATAACCCAGAGCTACTGTGACCATACCATCCTTTTTGTTATGAGACCAAAGAAGTTTGTCCGGCTCATGCTTAAGTCTGATACCACCAGATTCAAGACCAACAATGTAATCATTCCAACACTTAGCCCAAATTCCACCCAGCTCCAGATCCTCAGCATGTAGACTGTAAGATTGAGCTTCATCAGAGAAATTATGGGCATCCTGAAGGGCTGTAATACCATAATCAACAAGATATTCTATCAATTCATGAGGGAAAATAGTATATACAGATGAGACAATAATGGGATCAGAACCAATATGTATATTCATACCATTTCCAACAAGCCATCCCAAACTACTACCCAGCTAGGATAGGGTATTTATGAAACCATTTCAGAAGATCGAGGTCCCTCTCACCAGAATTTTTTTTGATCTGAGCCATGTCTCCACAGTCTGATTTTTAAGGTATTTTGCTAAGATCACCTTGTGCCAAATACCCAAGCCCATAAGTACAAGCCAAAGACTTTTCAGTCGCAGAGAAATGCTAAACCATTCTAGGTTTTTAATACCCCACCCTCCGAGCTCGAATGGTCTGGAGAGCAGCTACCAGTCCACAAGATGATAGTGTTTGCAGGTACTCGAGGAGCTCCACAGAAAGTAAAAAATCATCTGTCTTAATGTTTTAAGGATGGATTTAGGAACATGAGTGAGTGCAAACCAATAAACCGGCAAGCTAGTGAGAACTGCACAAATGAGAACTAGTTTTCTGCCAAGGGAAAGAAGTTTGTGAGCCCAATGCATGATTCTTTTTTCAAAATGCCTTATGAGCCACCACCATTCTTTCACCAAGTATCCCAGAGGTTTTATATAGTAACCAAGATATTTGAAACCATTAGAGATGGGCTCCATTTTATAAGGTAAAAAGCATTAAATACTTCTTTGAACCTCAAGCTCTAGCTCACTGAAAAGGAAGCCAGATTTTTCAAGGCTAATGCACATACCAGAAGCCGCATAGAAGGTATCTAGTAAAACATCAAAAGCCCACCATTCATCAATAGTGCCCAAACCGAACAGAATAACATCATCCACAAAAAGGAGGTGGGTAACGGTCATGTTTGCCAAGACATGAATACCTTGAATCCTTCCTTTTGACTTAGCATCATTTAACAATAAACTGAGCCCTTCAATCACCGGGATGAATAAAAGTGGGGATAAATGGAAACCCTGCCTGATCCCCTTGGAGGCTGTGAAGAAGCAAGAAGGAGAGCCATTGATCAAAATGGAAAAATTAACAGAAGTAAGACATCCCATAATCCAATTGACACCACTCAGAGGAATACCGATCTGGAGCAGAATAAGACGGAGATAAGACCAGTTTATCCGTTCGAAGGCTTTGACCAAATCCAATTTTAGGACCATGGCTTTTCTATTTTTAGTCTTCAGAGTATGGAGTGCTTCCTGAGTGATACCTATGGGCTCAATAATCTATCTATTTTTTAGGAAGCCAAACTGCTCTAGAGAGATATTCTTATCCAAAAAGGGCTTTAACCTAAGAGTAGCAATCTTTGAAATAAGTTTATAAACTAGGTTCTAGAGCGAGATAGGCCTGAAGTCAACAAAAGAGAGGGGATTCTCCTTTTTGGGTATAAGAGTGATAAAGGTGGAGTTCATAGAAGCTTCAACCATACCCGAAATTCTGGAGGATTCCATAGCAGCTAATAGATCACTACCCAAGAAGTCAAGGAAGTGGATAAAAAACTCAACAGGCCATCCATTAGGACCTGGGATTCTATCCTTTTTAAAAGACTTCAGGGACCCCTCTATCTCCTCCATAGTGATGTTCGAAGTAAAGGTAGCAAACTCCTCCATAAAAACAAAGGAAGGAAAAAGGTTAATGACCCTAAGCTAGTCAACAATATTGGTCTGAAAGTCATCTTTGAAGATCTCTGTGAAATGTATGATACCCAAATCCATTAGACTTTTGTCCTCTTCATGGAACATAACGTTCACCTAAAAGAAAAAGATTCTAGATTTTAAATTTTCAAGTGAAACCCTATTAACAACTTGGTAAGCAGATTCGTGAGAGTTATATTTTTCATAATATCCACTTTGAATGGGAAAGTCTTTTATTCTTTCATTGTACATGGTAAAACAACTAGGCAAGTAGAGATTACCAATGCATAAACACTCATATAACAACTAAGAACAAAACATGAACCTACCAAAACAAATATACACTGAATTTCCAATCTTTTCAAAAATTACTTTTAGGAACTCATTAGAGAGTTTGGATTTTGTAACCTTTAGATATCAACCTTGAATGGTAAAGAAATCATTCTTTCACACAATTCTTTACGTCAAACAATTAGCATGTATGATCCTACCAATGCTTTTCCATGCCTAATCTGCAAATTGTTTGATTATAGATAGTAGTGATTTTCTCATCGTCATATATCTTTTTCATATAATTTCTCATATAAATAATGGCATTGCATTCATCATCGTATAGCACTGATTTCATAATAACAATGAGAAAATGAACTTCTCTTTCACAAATGGAACTTATTCTAAGGCCATTGAATGGGAACGGACAATTTTCCTCCCAACCATAGATTATTCGAATGTAGAATACTACCCCAATTTTGGGCTACAAGACCACTGGGATAAACAAAATTATGAAGGTTTCCCAAACCACTCTTCTCTTCACTAAATTCTCCCCAAGATACCAACCAAACAAGTCACTACTGGATTTTTATTTCATCTCTCAGCTAACACAACTCTTGGCACTCATTCCCTTACTTCATACAAAATAGGAAGTCATCATTTATTTTCTCTTTCATCCCTCGTATGTGTAATTAATCTATTTTCTCTTCAACACAACCAAGACAATACCAAGTCACTACCTACTTTGAGATTTCATTTCTAGCATTGTGAAGCTTCTTGGATAGATGTTTTAAGGTTCCTTAGACAACCTAACAAGTTAGCAATCTTCAAGGATTTTGAATGGTATTTTTATCCTTTCTAATGGTATATAATATCACCCATTAACCATTATTTCATCTCTACATGGATCATGTTTGCGTTGGGTTGAGTTTTCTTCATTAAAATTCTTATTTCCTCCTTAAGCAATCATTTCTTCAACCTTCCTTCCCTCCATCTAAAATTGCATGAACAAATGAATGAATGGGGTGAGACGGAGGAGAATTTCCTCCAACCCTTTATTAGTTCCCCACAGGAACACACTTTAGCATAAGATTACTAAGTTCCAACATTCATAATTCCCATTTCATTTAACTAGGCTCTCAATCAAATTTAACACAAACTTGAGGATAAATTTAAATACAAAATTAAAAGAAATGGGCTTTATGGATAGGGTAAGACATCATAATGAGGAATAGGTATTTCCCCACTTTAGACCCTCTTACATTTTCCTATCGTAGAATCGTAGCCCCATTGGTCCCCCCCACTAGTTAGATATGGAACCTTTCACTAACATTGAATTGATCATGTTTGATAGTGTTCATAATCACCATGGAAACTACCTCGTTGTGTGGAGAAAAAATAAATAAATAAAAATCATATTTATAAACAAGATCAAGTTCAAAGGTTTAAGAGTATGGTATTACATTCCCCTCCCCTGGAATAACATTTACCTTGATTGAGTATTATTACAGTTTGCATTACAATCAACATTGTTTTTAGTCAATGTTTTGATCCCGTTGTTCAGTATCATCACTAGACAAAGGCATTTTTCCAATAGCCAACCTTTCAGGAGTGAAATAAACAACAACCTCCCAAATCAAGCGATGGATGTATGCAGACGACTCTTTATAGTTTTAATTGATAACAAAGCATCACCACCATATACAAAAGGATGTAACAAGATCGAATAAAAGAGGAACCTCAGCCATGGAAAGCATGACAAATGTCAAGGAAAAGGGGGTACATCACCCATTTTATTAATGATCAGAAGCCATGTGCTAAGAATAATATCGTCAACCCTATTAGGGAAAATAGGTTTTTTCACGATTTCTATTACCTATCTAGTCCTCCTTTTAGACTAAGTATCAATTCTCATGAGGATTTTTTCTTCTTCAATATTTATTGGATGTTTATTTTTATTTAAATTTTTCGTAATATTTTATCTTGTTGTTATGTTATGAACAATGTCTAATGTGTGCTCATTGATCATAATATGAATGTTTCACATGTTTGACTGATGTAGGTTTTCCCACAAGTACATGGGAGTTGGTAAACCCCTCGATGTGATCATGGGTTGAATGGGTCTTTGACTGATCTTAGTATATTTCTTAGGTGATCTTCTCTTCTTATTAGCAAGGTTCCATCTCCTCATATATAAACTACACTTGTAATGTCATTATATTCCCTACATTATTGTTTTGATATTATTGGTTATCTTTGGACAACATCATTCAATCATTCCTTTGTACTATCTTGGAACTCCTCCAAGGATTTTATCATTTCACCACATTCCTATTACAATTATCAAAGGAAACATGCATATCATAGCTTGTTTAATCAAAGGCTTATCTCATTGTAATAAATAAAAAAAATCGTATTCAGAGTGTGTGTATACATATAACATAAAATAAATTATGAAAATGAACCCAATCATTTATTTGTATGAGCATATATTTGTTTCATAAGGCCACCACAAGCAAGATTCAGCTCATTTCCTTCTTTGACAGTCATGGTGCGTGTGTGTATGTGGGGTGACTTATTGATCAACTAGTATATAACATGAATTTCACACAATAAATTAATTAAAGTCGTGTCTTCCTTGTAGTCCTCAACATTCAAGTTCAGACATCATCTTCTCTGCTAAACGGTCCCTCGTGTGATGCATCATTTTCGAAGGGTTTCTCACACAAGAAGAGAATTGACTTATAAAGTCTTACTACGTAGGGATCCCGCCACCAACATCTAGTAGAACATAGCACATGGAAATCAAGGAATATCATATGGTTTTAGTGTCATTATAGTAGCACCATCCCTTTTTCTCTTCAACTTTAGAAACCACTTGTGTTTGTTACTATGCATGCCCATCATGTCACCTATATCATATACATATAGTTAATATGAGATATCGTCATAATAATTTAAATAAAAAAAAATGTGTTTCATACATATATCGAATTTCATAAGTATGAGATTATTCTTATAATGTTTGGCCTTTGCATATGGTAGCACCTACCCTTCATTTTGGACTCACAATCATTTCCATATCCAAATCAATTCTATCTGTATTCGAAACTTATAGCCAACCAAAAAAAACTAGGAATATTCATGCATATGATCATTTCATTGCAATGTTTACAACAACCAATCAAATAGTCTCAGAAAATTAATATAGCAAACAAATAATTCAATCACTTTCAGGTGTTAATCATATTAAATGTAATGAAATATTATCTACTATATATGCATCACCAACACATCAAGCATTCACATAATGCAATCAAGTTATCTATGCAAGCAAAAAGATGTGCATATATGCATGGTTACATAATTACTCTCCTCGCCATATTCATATTTTTGGATTTATTATGAGTTAGTTTTTTTTCTAGGGTGCCTCCCTCCCCCTCCCACTTATATCATGACGTGAGGGTGATTAAAATTATTGTTATGTTAATAATTCATACCACTCCTTTCATTGCTCCATGGTCCCTCAAGAAATCTTACATGTCATATAGTTACATGAATGAATTCTCCATTTAAGCATGTATCCATTCAATGCATCAAGAATATATACCAACATTCATATTTACTAGATCATTTTGTAATGATTTTATAGTTTACTTATGTTAAAGAAAAGTAACTACATAAGATATTCTATTTTGTATTATTATAGTTACTACCCCTTTCAGAGATGTTGTTCCTTCGATTAGGGATTTCATTGATGTAATTGGTCATGTAAAGTCTTGAGGTAAAACATTCATTGTAAGTCGGCTCAGTAGTACCCACAAAAGTATTATTAAAATGTATCTTTTAGTATCCTTAGGAAACTCGACCTTGATTGGGAGGAGAAGTCGGCCCTGTTGGGTTTTTAGGCTTCTCCACTGATCAATATAAATAGGGGAGGTGCCTCACTCATTTGGACACACACAGAACTCAAGCAGTTGCACTAGAGAGAGAAGAAACAGTCCATCTGGAGGAGAGGAAGAAGTCTGGTATTGTCCTTTGGATATTACATTGTACTTGGGTAAAGTCTATATAGAGGAAGTTTTTATGGGGTTTCTTCCCCACGAGGGTTTCCCAACATAAATATTTGTGTTCTCTTTTGTTTGGTTGTGCTTGTTATTCTTTCAGTGATCCTTTGTTTATTTGAAAAGAAAACTTGACATGGTATCATAGCCAACCCGAAAGAAGACATTATGGAAAGACTCATCCCACAACCCAACAAGATAGGGTTCACTATTTCAGAGACCTCCCTCCACATATCAGTCAGAAAATAAGTTCCATTCAACTCGCCCTAGGAGGGCGCATCTTTTTGTCAAAGCAATTTTTCATTATGAGGATTTTCACTTCTTGACCTATCACTATTGTTGGGAGAAACTAGGGCATTATTTTTTTCAAGGTTCCATCCCTAGATTCCAAAAAAGGAGGATACAGTATAGCTCTCCTTAAGGAGGTGCATCTTTTCCTCCTCTCAGATCTACAAGTGATCTCAGCTAGAAAATTAGGGTTTTCTAGTCAAACCTTAGGTCATCCTGAAGTTGGTTCCAGAAACAGTCCTCAAACTGGTAAGTTTTATCTCCTATATTTCCATTTGAGGTTTTCATTCATTAAAAGATGACAAGCGGTACCAAGCTAAATGAAAATATTGAGGGAGCAGAGAATTTCAGAGCATAGAAGTATAGAATTATGTTCTTCCTTGAAGAGCATGACCTAGATGGGTACATTCAAGAAGAGGTCAAGGAACTAGAGGGAGAAGAGGAAAAATCCAAGCAAAAGAAGGATATGATCAAAGTCAAGAGGATCATATCTAACTCTATTAAGGATCACTTGATCTCCCAAGTGTCCTCAAAGAATACTCCAAAGGAAGTGTTTAATGCACTAACCAATATCTTTGAAGGGAAAAACATCAACGAGAGAATGACCTTCAGAAACGACCTCAAGGGTGTGAATATGCAAGAGGAAGAAAGCATGCAATCATACTTCTCCATATTATTTCAAATTAAAGAATAATTAGAATCCATTAATGACATGGTCGAAGAAGTTGAAGTTGTGATGACCACTCTAAATGGTCTTCCAAGAGAATGGGATTCCTTCATCAGAGGAATATGTGCTAGAAGAAAGCTAACCAAATTCAACAAGCTATGGGAGGAATTTGCACAAGAATAAGGAAGGTTAGAAAATAGAGAAGAGAAGCTAAATGAAGATGAAGATCAAGCTCTAGCTATGCATACAAAGAATGGAAGAAAGAAAAGGAAGGATCGAGGATCTCCTACAAGTAGATCATTAGAACTCAAAAGAGGTAAGAATTTTAAGAAGGGTTACTCATCCTATGAATGTTATACATGTCATAAGTTAGGACATATCTCTAGACATTGTCCACTTAAAAAAAACAAGTTCAATAAGAAGAACGAAAAATTTCCATGCCCATGAAACTAAAGAAAATGAATTAGATGAAGAGAGGACCAGAGAGAATGAAGAATCTAATCAAGGATATATCTTGGTATCAACTTTCACAAGATCAATATCTCGTGGAAGTGATACTTGGCTCACAGATAGTGGTGCTTCCAAACATATGACAGGTCACAAAGATTCTCTCTCATGCCTCACTCAGAAATATTATCCACACAAAGTACAACTTGGAGTCCTACAAGCTGAAATCTAGTAAGTCCATGAAAATTAAAAAAGTCTTATATTTTCTAGGTATAAAGAAGAATATTCTTTCTATATCACCTCTAGAAAAGAAAGGCTTCAGATTTTCTTTTGTAGACGGTGAAGTTCTTATGTGGTCAAAAGGAAAAACTATATATGATGCAGTTGTAATAGGTATTGAAGAACGAGGGCTCTACAAACTAAAAGGGAATACAAAGTCATATTTCACAGCTTGTACTATCAATCCATGTGAACTATGGCATAGAAGACTTGCTCATGTAAACTATAAAGCATTACCAATTGTGAGCAAGGTAGTAACAGGTCTATTAGAAATCCAGATCAACAATGAAGGGGTATGCAAAGGATGTTCTCAAGGGAAGAAAACCAAGAATCCATTTCAAGGTAGTAATAGTAAAGCAAAGGGGATCCTATAGATTGTCCACTCAGATGTGTGCGGACCAATGTCAACTACTTCCTTAAGTGGGTATGTCTATTATGTCTATTTTATTAATGACTACTCACGTAATAATTGGATATTTTTCTTGAAAAGGAAAGATGAAGTATTTGAAAAGTTCAGAGAGTTCAAAGCTCTTATGGAGAATCTCTCTAAAAGGAAGATTAAGATGTTAAGATTAGATAACATAGGAGAATTCACTTCAACTCAATTCAAGGACTTCTGCAAAGAAGCTGAGATTAAGAGGGATCTTATTGCACCCTACAATCCTCAACAAATTGAAGTAGCATAAAGGAAGAATAGATCTATCATGGAAGCAGTCAAATCCATGATTCATGACCAAGATCTACCCCTGTATTTATGGGCTGAAGTAGCAAATACTGCAGTCTATGTTCATAACAAAATATCCCACAGTGCGCTTGGAAACAAAAATCCAAAAGAAATGTTTACTGGTGATAAGCCTGAAGTCAGTCACCTGAAGATATTTGGTTATCCGGTTTACCTACATGTTCTCAAAGATAAAATATCAAAGTTGGAACCCTCGGGAAGGAAGGGAATATTTGTTGGATATAGTGGTCAGTCGAAAGCATACAAAATCTATATTCTAGGTTTTTTGTAAAATTGAGGTCAGCAAAGATGTCGCATTTGATGAAGATGCAACTTTCAACAAATTTAGAAAGACCAATGTGGATGAAGAAGAACAAGAAACTCCCAGAATAGTAGAGATTAGTAAACCACCAGTTAGAGATGAAGAATATCCTATACCAGAAGATCAAGACATGGTAAAACCATAAGAACCTATAGAGACATCTCATGAAACAATCTCAATGAGGAAAATACCAGCTTGGGCTTGTGATATAATTCAAGAAGCATAAAGATACGGTGCACTAGAAAAAAGCAAGAGACCAAGACTCCATTCCAACTATGTAGAATTAATGTGTAACCTTGTTGACGAAGAACCTACATGTTTTGAAGAAGAGTCAAAGAATAAAGAATGGATGGATGCCATGATTGAGGAATATAAATCTATCTTAAAAAATGTTGTTTGGGAAGTGGTGCCAAGACCAAAGGATAAATCAGTGGTCTCTTCTAAATAGATTTTGAAGACAAAGCATTGAACTGATGGTAGGATTTAAAATTTCATAGTAAGGTTTGTTGCACGAGGATTCTCTCAGAAAGAAGGGATTGATTACTAAGAAACTTTTGCACCAGTAGCTAGATATACCTCAATCATAACCATTCTTGCTTTAGCTTCCAAGATGAGATGGAAATTACATCAAATAGATTTAAAGACAACCTTTATAAATGGTGTCATAGAAGAGGAAGTGTATATTGAACAACCTTCAAGTTTTGAGACACATGACAGAAAAACACATGTGTGCCGACTAAAGAAATAATCATCTAGATTAAAGCGAGCACCCAGAGCATGGCAGAGAAGAATTGATGAATTTATAATGATCCTAGGTTTTACCAAAAGTAAAGCATATTCCAACCTTTACTATAAGTTTGAATATGACGGGATCATGATATTACTATTGTATGTAGATGATCTATTTTTTACAGGAAAGAAGAAGCTCATCAGTGGATGTAAGAAGAATATTGCTACAGGATTTGAAATGAAATATCTGGGCATGATGCCTTACTTTCTAGGCCTTGAAGTATGGCGGTTTATAGATGAATTTTCCTAAACCAAGGAAAATATGCAGTTGAGATCCTAAAGATATTTGGGATGTTGGATTGTAAGGAAATGAACACTTTGATGGTGACAAACTTGAAGCTCTTAAATGATGACTCTTCAGAAAGAATATATGTCACACTATATAGAGATATTATTGGCTCATTGATGTATTTGAAAAATACAAGACCCGATATATGTTTTGTCATTAACACATTAAGTCAGTACATGGTGGAACCCAAACATGTTCATCTAGTTGCAACAAAACATGTGACGAGGTACCTAAAGGGTACATTGGATTATGGCCTCACATATGCAACTGATCGTGAGTTTAGATTATGTGGTTACACTGATTCAAATTGTGAAGGAAGTGCTAAAGGCATAAAGAGCACTTTAGGATGTTGTTTCAGTTTGGGATCAGGTGTGAGCTCATGGATTAGTAGAAAGAAGACCAATTTTGCACTCAGTACAGCAGAGGCTGAATACATTGTAGCATGTTAATCCTATAGTGAAGTAGTATGGCTTCACAAATGATTGACATGATTGTTTGATACCGAAATGGATGCAATTGATATTTATTATGACAACCAGAGTCGTATCAAGTTAATAGAGAACCTGGTGTTCCATGATAAGTCAAAGCACATAGAGATAAAGTATCATTACATCTAGGATATGATGCAGAGAAGAGCCATAAAGCTACAGTGTGTTCCTATAGAGGAACAAGTTGCATATGTGTTAACTAATCCTTTGTCTCTTGTGAATTTTGAATATTTTAGATACAAGCTTGGTGTAGTCTGAAATGACCTCCTTGCAAAGAAGGAGTGATGATCATAATTGTTATTGATGATGAGATGGAAGCTCAATATGTCATGTCCCCTCAAAGTGACCATTAAAGTATTGACCATGCTGGACTCCTAAGGGGGGCTCAATTTGACATTAATTATTCTTCCTAGGGAAATTTTGTAATAATTAATTAAGTAAGGCATGTATCTAAGTTTTATTTTCCATTTAAATTATTTATGATAATTAATGAGGTGTAAATAAGATGCCTTATCAGGTGGGGCGCATTGAGAAAGTTTACTTGCCAAGGAAAGAGGAAACACTATGACAAAAGATGTCATAGGAAAAAAAGGGAAAAGTACCTAAAAGCAACAGAAAAGTAGTCAGAGATAAAAGCAGGCAAGTTTTGCAAAGGAGGGTGTAGTTGCCTCTTAGAGAACTTAGAAAAGCTGTAAGGTAAAAAACAGGAAAGTCTAGGAAAGGGAAAGTAAAGTTTCCTTTTGGGGACTCGGTTGGAAAAGCATAAAGCTGTCATAAACAAAGCAACAACATTTTGGCTAAGGAGGGTGCATTTGCTAATTTAGGAGATGAGTTGGACTTGGAAACTTTTACACATGGTCCTACTTTCCAAATTACCCAAGGGAGGTGCCTATGTGGCTAAGGTTAGGGTTTGTTGAGGGTTGACTTGTTCTCACAGGTCACCTTGGATCCCCACTTGCTAAGAAGGTCACTCAACACTCTATTAAAGAAGAATTCGACTCCATTGACTCAGTTTGGATGTTTATTATGTTGATGTTTATGAAGCTAATACTTCCTTGCTGAGTGTTGTGCCTCAGGTTCTTGGGAGATGCGCCCCAAGGTTCTCATTCCCTCTCTCCTCTTCCCCTCTTCTCCCCTTCTCATTGTAGGTTACATTGGAGCTATGGAACAGACTCTCTGAGTTGATTCAGGATTTGTTAGCAACCTACAACCATCCATTACTGTATATCATATTTCATTAATAGGTCCAATATTTTTCTATATCTAAGGGTTCAAACCTCCATGCCCTTCCTTGTATTATGTCAATAAAATACATTGTAATGATTCATAACGTTGAAGAGAGTGTTATAGTTAATCGATGAGAGAAATTTTTAGTTTATTGGCTGTAATATGATATCATAAACATTCTCTGCAAGTTTTATTCCAATCTGATTCGAAATGGATGATATTTACTCATTTTAAGTCAACCTAGTCTAGATTTGCATTGGAAAATAAATAGTTTTTCCATTTCTTGCATAAACAAAGTTCTGTAAACCCAAAATTCGATCTGTAAGTTTTAGTGGGTCACTGATAGGCCCAAATTCCCATACATAACTCCATAACCCCTTTTCCTTGTGACCCTACTACCTTTTGGAACCTTCCACTACGCATGGTCTCTCTAGGCCAAAACTGCCTATTTTTCCCAAATTGATCCCAAACTATTACGAGCTGTTCCAAAGTGTTATAAATAGTTTAGAACCTTATTTTATGACTGTATACCATCTCTGAAACTTTCCTAAGCCAATGGTCAGAAGATGGATTGATATTCCCTAGTTTCACGGTTTGGTGACCCAACAACATGAAAGTAAGTTTCCACGGCGCGGAATTTGAAATCTCAGTGGTCCCAGATCTAAATGTGTTATCTAAAATCTCAATGGTCCCAGATATAAATGTGTTAGGGTAATGGATTTCCAAATCTTCACTCACTCTTGATTGATCTCCTCTGTCCACTCTGTCTCTGCAAAATTTCCCTACCCGAAACCTTGATTTCCCTACCTTTTGAATGAATGAAAATGCTTTTAATTATTCCACTCAAAAGTAATGTATTTTTCTTTTCAAAGTACTAAAAGTTCATTCTTAAAAGTAATGTTTTTACTTTTAGAAGAAAATAAAACATTAACAAAATTTGACTATTAAAATAATTTATGTGTAATATGTTTATTCAATATATATATATATATGTGTGTGTGTAATATATATATATATTCAATACTATTTTACATAATAAATATTGTCCATATTTTTAAATTATTTTATATATTTAATAAATTGTATATCGAAAATATAATTTATATTACAAAATAGTAATATAAACAAGTGGAATAAGCAACAAAGTCGCTTTGTACCTGCAACTTAAGAAAATTTTGGAAAAAGTAATAATAACACTAGATGTAGCAAAGAGGCTTACTGTCAAGTCTTAAGTAAAAAGGAGATTGCTTAGTCTCTTCGTAAAAGTTTGAAGAAAATAATAATAGGTTAACATTTTAAATGGTAAATGGATTACACATTAATGAATATATAATCCAAAATAATTAAAAAACACATTAATAAATATATAATCCAAAATAATTAAAAAACACATTAATAAATATATAATCCAAAATAATTAAAAAACACATTAATAAATTGACATTAATAAACCCATAAATCTAGGAAAAGTAACATTAGATGTATAGAACATTAAAGAAAATAGAATATTACTAATAACCAAATGGAAGCATTCTATTGTTATGAGAAAAGCATTTTATGAAAGCCTTTCTTGAATTTTGCAAGGAGATCATTATATTATAATTTTTTCTAAGAAAAAAGATATTAAAATTAGAATTCATGCTTTTTGGTTGAGGAATTTTCACAAATTGAAGTATTATAAATGGTAAAATATACATAGGATTCACACCATCTACAATCGAGGGGTTTATATATATATATATATACTAAAAATAAGTTTATGAAAAAGAATAAGTGATGTTTATATATAAGTTGTTCTTTTAGTAAATACAGTTAATATAGAATTAATTATGTTTTTGTTAAATTAATCTTTTAAAATTTAAAATTTAAAATTAATCAATATAGTTAGTATATAATTGTGTTGGTATTTTTAGTAAATATAGTTAGTATAGAATTAATTAAATTTTGAATAATAACTTTTAAAATTAATCTTTTAAAATTTAAAAGTTAAAATTTAAGTCCATAAATTAAATATATAAATTAATCTTGGGAAGTTGATGTTAAATAATTTTGACTAGGTACATTTTACTAGATTACAAAATAATAAATATGTTTTATTACTCAATATGAAAATAATGTTTTAAAAAATAAAAATCAATCAATCAATAAATAAACAAATAAATTAGTAAAATTTATAAGTGTTTTAAAGTTTGTAAAGTGTTTATGTTGAAATTAGAAAAATATATTATATATCTAGATATATTTAAAGTTGATACCTATAATATTTATTTATTATTTTAATTCAAAACCTTATTTTAAAAAATGTATTTATAAAATAATATTCATAATTGATGTAATTTTGAAATGTTTTTTTTCTAACTTTGATTTCTTTAAATAATCCCTTTAAAATCATAACAAATCAAAATTAAGATAAATGCTATTATATAAGAAAACAAATGGAAAAAAAAACTATTAGAAAAGAAAGAAAGTATTGATAATAAGCTACATAATAAAATAGTAATAGTAGTATAACTATATAGGATCTATTTAAAATCTGAGATAAAACACTGCAATCTTAATATCTTCAGAGTTTTAAAATAGCACTTCAAATCTAACCTAAGAGTTGGTGTAGGGTTAAGAAGGGAGTTCAAATTATCCTTGCAGTTAGATCCATTCTATGCATAATTAAATAAATCCATAATATTTAAGTTTGGACTTAAATTATGTAAGGGCTTTTTGTTATAGATAAAGCTTTTATCAATATTTTGTTATTAATATTGTTTGTGTGGTAAATACTCTACATTTCTAAATCCAAATAATCATTAATATTCTCAATATTTTATGTTTTAATTTATCATTTTAAGTGAAATCATTTATAAAAGAAAATATATTCATAATTAAAAAGTAAAATTATTATTGAAAAGATTTTAAATGTGAAAAAAATTTAAACTCTTAAAATGTTTAAATTAGTTTGAAAAAGCGATATTTCTATCATGTTTTAGTGAGAGTTTGAAAAACTTCGGGGAATAACTTGTTGATTGTTGTAAGCTCCGCGGGTTCTTATGTTTCGGAACTCCGAGCGAAAGCATTGTGGGCCCAACCTTTTGTTCGCGGGTTCGCTTGTTCGTGGTTTGCGATATTTGTTTTTTCCATTGTGTCGGGTCTTTGTAAAAGCCCGAGCACGAACTCTGAACAAGTCTGTTCGCTTGTTCGCATTTAGGAGTTCGCGATTTGTTTTTTTTTGTTATTATGCGTCGAGTGTTTGTAAAAGAGAGAATTTGAGCTCCGAGCAGCCTTCGGTCCTCACAATTCTCGCTCGATAATACTTGGATCTATTTTATCATTTTAAGTGAAATCATTTATAAAAGAAAATATATTCATAATTAAAAAGTAAAATTATTATTGAAAACATTTTAAATGTGAAAAAAATTTAAACTCTTAAAATGTTTAAATTAGTTTGAAAAAACGATATTTCTATCATGTTTTAGTGAGAGTTTGACAAATGTCACCTCTGGTACAGATGACTCATTCGGACTTCGGATTTTTAGAAAAAGCAACTAGTCATCCAGTTTTCCCGAATAGCGAAAAACAAGTGAGACTTTTGCAGCAAACTACATAAGACCTTTTCGGAAAAGAAAACCCAAATTATAAGTTCGGAATTCGGGAATCCGGGAACAAGTGGAACGGCAAAAAAAAAAGTCATTTAATGAAATGCCGAACACCAAGAAGATAATTCGGAAAAAGAAAGATAGTGAAAAATAAAAACTTTTCCGAAATGCGAAATGTCGAACAATGCTGCTGGATGACCAAAGGAATAATTCTTTTATTTTCCAAACCATTAAATTTAATACAAAATTTAGAAACTATTTTTGTCTCATAATATTTTAACAATGCATTTTCAAATTTGTGGGATAAATAATAGATTCATTGAAAACTTAAAAAAAAAGAAACTCGATAAACACCATCGCATATCACCAATACTATTGACGGTCCAAAATTAGAATTCAATTATTTTATTGGTAAATAGGAACATTAGAAAAAAGAGTTTCCAACGATATGATTCAAGCCTAAAAGTTGTTGTTGCAAGTGGAATCACACTGATACGGACAGTCAATATACTTCTCAACACTTCTATTGAAAAACCAATCTCTAGATGTTTCTGCAATGGTTTGCACAGAGTGAAAAAAATGTGCATAAGTAATTCAATTTGAAGACTTAGTTGTATGAATAATTTTACTTTGAAAATAACTAATTTAAAACACAGTTTCAAAAGTAATAGAAGGAACGAACCTTTGAATTTAGTTTTGGACCTACCCAACTTTTGAACTTGGTAACTATGAGTTTAAGCAAACCATATCTAGGTTTTGAACCAAAGGCTTCAACAATATTCATCACAAAAGTTTTTAATAGTTTGCATCGGATGTTACAGTATTTGTCACCAAAGGCTTTTGATGTTTATGTGGTCTAATAAACCTTTAAGCGCACTTCTGTTGGATGCTATAATGTGTGTGCCTTACATTTGTGCATGACGGAATACATTTTTACTTTGTCTGACTCTACATTTGGGAAACTCTAATGTTCTTGTACATTATATGATTTGATCCTCACTGTTTTTGTAGATTGTCGTTGGTGGCAGAAATAAATACTTAATTAATGGTCACCTTGCACAGCCGTCACGTGTCCAGAACCTTTTCCATTCTGTCCAGCTCAATGTAAAAAATCCACATTTTCTCATTATGCAAGGGCATATTACTAAAGTTCTCAACATGAAGCCTCCCGAGATCTTGTCAATGCTTGAGGAGGCAGTAGGGACAAGAATGTATGAAATGAAAAAGGAAGCTGCTCTGAAAACTCTTGAAAAGAAGCAGACCAAAGTGAATGAGATAGATAATGTGTTGGCTCAAGAAATTCTACCTGCTCTAGAGAAGTTGAGGAAAGAGCGGGCTCAGTATATGCAATGGGCCAATGGCAATGCTAAACTTGATCAACTTAAGAGGTTTTGTATTGCTTATGAATTTGTACAAGCAGAGAAATTGAAGGAGGATGCTATGGGTGGGGTTGAGCAAATGAAATCAAATATTCTAGAACTTAAGA
The DNA here is from genome assembly GCA_001517045.1 of Pseudotsuga menziesii. Taxonomy (NCBI): domain Eukaryota; kingdom Viridiplantae; phylum Streptophyta; class Pinopsida; order Pinales; family Pinaceae; genus Pseudotsuga; species Pseudotsuga menziesii. Next base: position 816,776 of record LPNX010792336.1, on the reverse strand, counting down.
GCAATATGGAACAATTGCAAATGGAAATAGATGAGAAGGAAAAATCAATTTTAGATTTAACTGCACAAAAGGAAAAGCAAATGGGTGGAGAAATAAAAGTTCTATCTGAAAAGGTAGACAAACTCTCTAATGTGCTTGTCAAAGAAACTTCTGCACTCACTAATCAGAAATAAACTCTCGAGGCTGAGCAGAAAGCTCCCACAAAGGTAAAAGAAAAAATACTCCTTTTATCTTTGATTGATGATGTGCTCAATTTTCACATTCAGTCAGTTTGAACTCGCCAAGAGGACCTGCTTTTTTTTGTTATTATTATTCTTTTGAAAGGAACAAGTGAAAAATATGTATTAGCTGCAAAGCACGCATATAAAACTAGAGATACTTATCCATAAAACTCTGACAATTTTTTTTTGTCTAACTATAGCACCTTTTCAAACTCACCACCTACTATAAAAGTCACCAGTCAACTATTGTATATTCTACTTATAGGATCCCAAATTGTTTGACTTTTATCCGTCTTCAATGGTCATAAGTAATCATTTTGAGTATCTTTTAATTTGAGTACTGAATACTACCTTTCTATTTTTTAGTTTTGATAAAGTTACATTCTCTGATTCCTCCTATTTTCTTTACAAACTACTTGAGGGAAATAGCTCCTCATCCGTTCAGGTTTATTCTATCTTTTGATTTTCTTGTTGATATGCTATAGATGTTTTCTCTCTCTTCTTTCTTGTTAATTTGTTCCACACTTATCTGCCCTTCTATTTGCTCATATTTTGTCAGGCAGAGAATGATGCAATGCCGTCAATGTGTTTGTTTTTCTTCTTTGATATAGCTGCATAAAAATATTCAAGACATTGAAAACTCTATCAAAGAAAGAGATGTTGCTGTTCAAAGAGCTGATGATGGAGCAGCTGATCTAAAGAAGAAAGTGGAGGATCTTCCAAAGAGCTTAGAAGATTATGAAAAGGAATACCAGGTATATAGTATATCAGATAACTTTACCAGTAAGTGAGGTTGTTTATATGTTAAAATTTTAAATATCCAGTTTTTATAGTGAAAAGTATTTAATGTTCATCTATTAGAAAAGAATCAATGTGATTTTGTGTTGTTTTGCAACTCACCAGAACTAAGATTAAATATTGAATTAAACTCTTTACATTGTTATAAGAAATGTCTATGAGCACTCTTAGGAAGAAATATAGCGTTTCTATTAAAATTAGCGAAACTTCTCTATTAGCTGATTAAGCACTTTTTATTTAGGTTAGTGCCCAACGGAAATAGCTTTAGATTAAAATGTTAAACGCCATATGACTCTTCGACGTGACCTAAAGTCCCAATGGAAAATCACAAAAAAGTGCAAATTGTACCTTCCTTTTGATTTCCGCTTCCACACATTTGTCAACGCGTGGCGCTCAACAGAATTTCGAAATATGCATCGAACTTTGGATCTGTCATTCCCCGCTATGATCTGGACCGTTGATTACTGGACTTTGCAACCTCCGCTTTCATCCTGGTCGTTAATCCCTCATCTAATCTGTGCCATGCATTGTCTGTTCATCGAACTCTGCTCTATTCCCAATCGTTGATTCAACTGTTACACATATATGCGAAGCTTACAAACCATACATGTGCACTAGGGCTTCTCCACTGAAATGATCATGATAATTAGATTACGATGCTCCATGGAATCGATGCTCCCGTGATGAGTCAAATGTATCATATCTACCCGATCTACGATAACAGAAAACTGATCGGAACATACACACTGAACAAAATGTTGCTGAGAATCAGGAAAACGTACATGTTCGGATTTGTCCGTCCCCTGTGCCAAAAGATATTCCATTACAGCTTGCCATATCCTTTGTTCTCTCAAATGGAGTTTGGTACCCTAAAACAGCAGACAAAATGCATTAGAAGGTGGCAGCCTGATCCCAAATGTTGAAATGAGAATACCTTGAATTGAAGTTTATCTAGTTACCATAGCGTTCTGCCACATAGTACTCTTCAATTTTTGGTCGATGTTTCTCAATTCATCCTCGCTTCCCCACAACAACATGCTCAGGCAAAGAATCATGTCAATAGATCACAATTATTACCATTGAATCTGGAGTTGAGGTGGAGGTCACATTGTTGATACGTGATAAAAGAAATTATGCAAAATATATTGATTTTCCATACAAGATTAATGTATAGTGGGATGTAGTAAATTAAAATATTTTTAGTGCTACTCTAAATTTATTTCAGAGATAAATAGATTTTCATCCCACAATATTTATGCGAGTAAATCATTAGGTTTTCAGTTGCTCCTTGTAGTAGGGTTACTATTTCAGTGGCTAATTTCAGAAAACCTTCCATCTTTTATTATTCTCCAGTGCATCATCCATTCTATCTTCCTTCCTCCATTTTACGTTGAGGGATGATACAGATGGCCCATGACTGCATTTTTGGGCATTTGGCCACTTCATAACGGGATAAAAAAACTGGGTTTTACTAGGTTCTAAGGCACCCATCGACCTTTTAGGGATATTGTATCTTGAAGATTGATTTGGTTGCAAATTTTCTACACAATATTTATTTTAAAGCCATGGTGGTCGATACCTAATTTCAATAATGAATGCATAACTATATAATTTATCTCGAATTTTCTACTGTCAATAGGTCATTATAGAGAATATAAAATTTTGTTTCGATACACGAATATAAACTAGAAATGTAGAAGCACGACACAATAGGTTGGCTTGTCAACACTGTCTGATCGAGTTATAGGTACAGTCTGTCTCATTTTTCATCCCCTCCTCCACTTTCTTCTTGATAAACAACAAGTAGTTTGGTAATATTTTTATGTGTTTCCCATGCTTCAGCAATGGCTTTGGGTGAAGAATAAAACTGCAGTACATTAGAAAGATCATTGATGCCATTCACGATGGCCCTCTTTGAATGCCTAGTACACTGGAAAGATCGTTGATGCCATTCAGGCTGGTCCTCTTTGAATTCCCAGTAAAAAATGTTGTCCAAAATATTGCCCTTTAATTTGCATAATATTTTTTGTAGAGTTTTTTTTGTTAGGGATCAAATTTTACATAATCTACTCTACATATTAGATGTTTGAACATATGCTAAATATGCTCAATCGAGACTCATTTTTAAAGGAAATTTTAGAATTAGGAAAAAAAATCTAGAATATTGAAGTTACCCATTCATGGACATGCCGACAAGTTGAAGTTACAGATGAAATTTTCTCGTTTTCTCTTGCAGACATGGATGAAACGTGCTCTATCCCAAAAATCTCATGCATAACCTTCCAAGCTGCAGTTATGAGCTTCATTGCGAGGCCTAGGTTCATGTGTGTGCGCAACACGGCCAAAGAACAACCATATTTCATCGAGATTGTAAATCCTATATTTCAAGGATTAGTCATGTGACAAGCCTTTTAGTGTAAATTGTTTGCTGGAAACACTGATAGATGAGTGAATTTAATGAGCTAAGCATTGATGAGTGCCAGGTTTCTTAACCTTTTCCAGAGAAATCCACGAACCACCCTCAATGCAAATACATGAGATTCCATTCCTCTTGATATAGTATACTATACATCAATAAATCCCCTATAATAAATTTATGGTGCGTAGTCTATAGGAAAAAAATATGTTGAGTTTTGTTTCCAGTATTGCATGGTTGAAAAATTGCATGGCTCTTATTTTACGTACTATTATTCGCTCTTATGAGATACTTTAATTTGAAATACATGTTTTTTATTATTCCTATATGAAAACTAGGAGTCATGTTTATTATTAGCTCTTGCAAGAATACATTAATTTAAAATGCACGTTTTTATTTATTCGTACATAAAAACGAGGAATCTCATAAGAATTCAAGTATCTTGTTATCTTTCACACAGCTCTCATATATTAATAAGAGAAACAAAATGAGTTTGTCTGGCTTTTTAGAAAATGCTTATATGCAAAATTAAACTATAGAAACCATAGTCCTATCATTATGAGCATAGTGCTAAATCTATTATGTCAGATTTAATTCATCTGGAAAAGTTCACAGTTTGGTTCATACATTCTTAAGTAAATAAAATGAAAAGTCTATTTGATAGAGATCAAACATCGCTCGTCTGTATAGCTTAAGTGACAGCTGAGCTTAATTTTAAAGATAAGTTCAGTTATAACATATTATTCAAATTCTTTAGCAGGACATGCAGTTTGATAGAGGCCAAGTCTCGGGTGTTTTCTGCACCTGTTCTTCCTATGATATAAAGGAAGGCGTATGTATATATGTATTAAACCTAATCTACCCCAGTTAGACTTAGCCTCCAGGGCGAGTTTCTCAAAGAAGAACTAAGAGCATGAGTAAACCTGAACTGGTCTAAAGCCCTAAGTCAGTGGTCGCATACCTCTGTTATTCGCCAAGGGAAGTTTAATTATGCGCCGAGCAGAGTTGGTTGTACGCCGAGTCTGTAACCACTGAATATTAACGAGCAGACAATAAGTTGTGGTGGCAGATATCCAATAGTAAGAAAAAAAAAGGCCATTAGATAACAATTGATTTTAATAACGAAGGTTTAAAAAAACTTATAAGCAAGCATGAAATTTTATGGCAGTGATTATAAACCCTAGCTTACCAGGTTTCATATGACTTTGTTTGTTGCAAAGTAGAAAGCTTTCATCCCATGGGAATCCTCATTTCCTGCTCGGAGATAACTAGTGCCATTTCATGGTGGAAGACTGAACCCCCTGGGTAGAAGGGTATTTCGGTATAAATCTAGGCCAGCTCTTCTCATTATCATAACCAAGCACCTTAGTAGTTTTCTAGGCAAATGTTGGCATTATCTTCGTTATCAAACTGTGATTAAAATAAGGGCAACATTGTCGTTGTTTTTCATATATTATTATATGAATGTGAGGATATTAGGTACACGTGGCATTTTCATATGCATGTGGACTTATGTCCATCCAACATCCGGAAGACCAAGCAAGAGACCGGTGGCACTTCCATATGCATGCGGTTACCTCCACCCGGAAGACCAAACAAAGACCCGTGGCATTTCCATATGCATGTGGGATTACATCCATCTGGAAGACTAGGCAAGAGACCGGTGGCATTTCCATTTCTTAGCAAGAACTGTTGAGGGAATGTGAACTTGTAAATGGTCGCCCCAAAGAGTGGTTGCAATACATAGAAAATGTACTTCTGTCTGTTAGAGTTCTGGACATAACTTGCATCGCTGTTACCTGAATACATGTGAAGAACTCCGTGGACATTATTGCAACCGTTTTTCAGATGTTTTCGACTGCCGCTATCAATTGCCATTATTTTGAGAACTTCACTTGAATTGCGCTGCTTCTGAATGCCAAATTGATCAAAATGAAAATGTAAGAGGCTTTTAATAAGCGAGAATGGGGAGAATCTTTGAAGATAAATAGTATGTGGTTTGATGCCAATCCACAGAAATCTTGTATGGAACACATACGAATTTGATAATCAAGAGTGCGTAATGATAGGGGAATATATTGTGTATATGCACAATGAACTTTGAACCCAGGATTCTTTTCAAAGTAACACCGCAGGAATGGGATAATGGGCACAATGGCAATAAAAAAACTCGAAGACTTGTGAGGTCATGGTAGCCATAGTTAAGCATAGTTTCGAAAAACAATGGGCTTCTGTATACAAAGAATGAGCAACCGCTGGAAACAAAATCAGCAATAGCTGGAAAAAATGGAGGAAAAAATGGGGAAACCCATAGCTATCACAGTTCATGGTAAGCATTATTTTTTTCATAAAATTCAATTTTCTTTTCGATGGATCTTTAAAAAAAAATCATATGTACTATTCTCTTTTGAGAATACAAAATTCAAAATGATGGTTTTATATTTGTAATGGATTTTATTTTTCATGTTATCTGCATTAAAATTCCTTCGTATTGTATTTTTATGCTTTCATTTTTATAAGCTCCTGTACTGCTACGACGAATGTTTCTCTGACGTAGCTGCATCAAGAGTAAACTAATTCTCTGTACATGTTACACAGAATAGAATTTAAGCTACAAAACCTGCATTAAGATTATAATTATTTTACTCCAAGGCTATTTTCATATTGGGGTACAAATTATAGGGAATGGTCAGGCTGATGCACATAGATTCACAAATCTCTCAAAATTAGGCAGTAGTGGTGGCTTATGAAAATCATTTGCTTAGAAATGCTCGTAAAAATCGAATTTTGTTGTACCCTTCTGGCTGTATTCCTGGGAGAGCAGTTTTAGCTCTTTAGCCAGGACTGGAGCTCCACAGTAAAATACTCCTACAGGTGGTCAGGAATAATGGATATTAGTTAATTATGCCACACTTTCACCATGATTTTTTTTGCAAACTTGGAATAATTGATATTAGTTAATTATGCCACACTTTCACCATGTTTTTTTTTGCAAACTTGGAATAATGGATATTAGTTAATTATGCCACACTTTCACCACACTTTTTTTCGACCTTTTAGAATCCATGGATAAGAATGAAAGTTGAAACTGCTAGCTTTGTCATACATGTGACTTAGAAACTATTGTTCTATTGAAAAATACAGGAAGAATATGATCAGGACAGGCCAACTTACCAACTTTTGCATTGGGATGCTTGTTACAGATCATGGTAAAGACCTTCTTCCAATTTGGTCGAGCGAAATGCGTTCTCTGCAAGATTACAAAATAGTTTAATATAAAATAGTTAATTAGGTACGGAGATTTGAGTATTTTTAGATAACTTTTCAAATTTGTCTTCCATGAATGATAGTTTTCTAGAAACACCATTTAATAAAATATTTAATTAGGTATGAAAAAAATAATATTTAACAAAACGTTTTCCACTTTTCTTTATATTAATGATTATTTTTTAATACCCACCAAATTAATAATGTTTTCATAATAACACCAAGTTGAGATAATTTTTAAATAATGACATCAAATCTGTAAATCTAACTTTTACAAGAAAATTCTAGACATATTTCCAATAAAATCAATAAAAATATTCTATAGTATTTTATTCTAATGTGTAAAATCAAATGTCCAATAGTTATGATCAATTTATCCCTGACACTAGCTCATTTTCAATCAGACAAAAGTCAATTCAAAACCACTAATTCTAACTCTGGGGGAAAAACGTACCCTTGTTCCATTTA